>VYZV01002875.1:194649-252918 GCA_013401275.1 Pandion haliaetus | reverse complement strand
TTAAGAACTATTATGCGTTCCCTGACTTTTAGTAGGGTTTGATATGCCAATAAGTCTGTGCCTCCCTCTCTTTCCTGCCTAAATTTCTGCTCATGAAAAATAATTTTTTAGCTGTTTGGGCTCACATTCATTGCTGTGAATTCATTCTGATTCATCAGGACATCGGGGGAGGCTGTGACTGAACGTGCTTATAAAAGAGCACTTTTTTTTCTTGGGATGAAAGGCTTATGGTTATGTGAACTGCAATATTGAATAATGAGAGCATTTGTAACAGGAAAAATTATATGTGAGATCTTTCTAGGTAAAAGGACAAACTTTACTTGCATGCAAGTACTAGAAAACCTTTGTACTTTTATGATTACCCAATTATATCAGAAATTTTCCTCACTGAGCCACCCAGTTAGGGTTGTATTAAATCCATGAGCTCCTGACAGAAGTAATTACATGTCAAACACCCCAATTGCGTGAGAAAATGTGTGAGCACCCTTCTCCTAGAGAGCCCATATAGCCCTACAGTCCTCTTTCTGACCCCAAATACAGCTATGTGGGCAACTTCTTCCTTTTCAGCTCCATGTACAGCCTCAAGGTTTACCTTCCACAGCCCCATGTGTGTCTGCTTCCAAGCCTTGAAACCATCCTATCCCTGACACCAAGGCACAGCCCACAATATCAGTTATATCTGGTTTTCCCAAGCATGTTGGTCTCTGCTTGTTGCCAAATGGCAGCAGAGATTTAGGTTTTCAGCTGCTAATTCACATTCTGCCCTACACGAGGTGTGTTCAGATGGTTTACCCCTGTGTTAGCTCTGTTACCACCCAGGACCCAGGTGGGTGAAGCACCTGTGAGTGGAAATATCCTAAATCAGCTGGGTGGCTGGCAGTGCCTTGCAGGCTGTGAGTTTCTCGCCACTAACCCAAAGGTGGGACCTTGCTTGGCGATGAGTTTCCCATGGGCAAAGGAAGACACCAAAAAACTGCTTTCTGCTTCTGTCTACCATATTCTGACATGATATATCTTATGTTCTGGGTAGCATGTGGTTAGAGAAGAAAAAATAGTTAGAACTTGATTATGCGCCTGGTAGCATCATTCGCACCATTTTTCCTTCCTTAAAAACCATGCTGAGTGTATAAGTGCAATGGCCCTGCACAAACAGCTGTTAGTCAGCCATATTATTACTATTTCAAAATATAGAGGCTTTTTCTTTGTGCAGGATGCAGGAATGGCATTTAATGGTCCAGTTATACCCACATCTGTCTACAAAATTTAGGTCCTGGCTCTTCAAAGTGTTTCTCCCTTTGGGATCACTTACGGTGGGAGCTGGCATGCGGGTGTGTGGCTCCTGGCAGCGGAGGGGCCGCGGGCAGGGCCGAGCCACTGGCGCTTATAATTTGCTTGTGGGCAGGGGATTATGAAGATGGGAATTGGCTGTCTGTTGGTGGCATGCTGGGTCTCGTTGCACAGCCGTGGCAAATGGGGGAGAAGAAGAGGGGTCATGATCCTCCAGTGTGCATGTATCACCACCTTCAGGTAATGAACATTTTCTCTGTCCT
Source organism: Pandion haliaetus (assembly GCA_013401275.1). Classification (NCBI taxonomy): domain Eukaryota; kingdom Metazoa; phylum Chordata; class Aves; order Accipitriformes; family Pandionidae; genus Pandion; species Pandion haliaetus. Next base: position 251,368 of record VYZV01002875.1, on the reverse strand, counting down.
TTCTGTGAGTGGGACGAGGACATCTCCCACTCTGTTGCAATGGTAAGGTTTGGTGAGGCACCTCCCAAACCCATGAGAGGGGTGGTTTTGGTTGCACCTCTGTGATATACACTGTCAGGACATGCCTCTTCACCAGGTACCTTCTGCAAAACACTTCCCTGCTTTAAAACCAAAGATAGTCTTGGGAGTACACCTTCTTCCTCCACTCTATAGGGCATCCATCACCCACCATTGCTATCACATGGCCCCATGGTCTCCATGAAGAGGATGTGGCCCTTGCCATGCACAGGACTGGGCTGTTCACGGGGGGTGCTCATGCCTTACTATGTGTGATGCGTTAACCCTGGCTGGATGCCAGGTGCCCACCAAAGCCACTCTATCACTCCCCCCTTCAGCTGGACAGAGGAGAGAAAATATAAAAAAGGGCTCCCGGGTCGAGATAAGGACAGGGAGAGATCACTTAACCAATTACCATCACAGGCAAAACAGACTCGACTTGGGGAAAAATGAACTTAATTTATTGCCAATCAATCAGAGCAGGGTAATGAGAAGTAAAATCAAATCTCACACCTTCCCTCTACCCCTCCCTTCTTCACGGGTGCAACTTCACTCCCGGATTCTCTACCTAACCCCCCTCAGCGGTACAGGGGGATGAGGAATGGGGGTTATGGTCAGTTCATCAAACATTGTTTCTTCCGCTTCATCCTCCTCAGGGGCAGGACTCATCACACTCATCCCCTGCTCTAGCATGGGGTCCCTCCCACGGCAGACAGTCCTCCACGAACTTCTCCAACGTGGGTCCTTCCCACAGGCTGCAGTTCTTCACGAACTGCTCCAGCATGGGTCCCTTCCACGGGATGCAAGTCCTTCAGGAGCAAACTGCTCCAGCATGGGTCCCCCACGGGGTCACAAGTCCTGCCAGAAAAACTGCTCCATGGGCTCCTCCTTCCACAGATCTGCAGGTCCTTCCAGGAGCCTGCTCCAGCACGGGCTTCCCACGGGGTCACAGCCTCCTTCGGGCACCCACCTGCTCCAGCGTGGGGTCCTCCCTGGGCTGCAGGTGGATATCTGCTCCACCGTGGACCTCCCTGGGCTGCAAGGGGACAGCCTGCCTCACCATGGTCTTCCCCACGGGCTGCAGGGGAATCTCTGCTCCGGCGCCTGGAGCGTGTCCCCGCCCCACTTCTTCACTGACCTGGGGGTCTGCAGGGTTGTTTCTCTTACATGTTCTCGCTCCTTTCTCTGGCTGCCATTACTGAGCCCCACAACCTTTTTTCCTTCTTAAATATGTTATCACAGAGGTGCTACCACTATCACTATTGGCTCCGCCTTGGCCGGCGGCGGGTCCATCTTAAAGCCGGCTGGTATTGGCTCTGTCAGACATAGGGGAAGCTTCTAGCAACTTTTCATCGGAAGCCACCCCTGCAACTGCCCCCCCCCCAATACCTTGCCACAGAAACCCAATACACTATGCCTGAACCCATCTGCATCCCCCAGCAACTCTGCTTCCTGGCCACAGCTTTCACACCAAGCAAACAGCTGTGTTGCTCTGCCAGCACAGGGAAAATATCTTAACTCCTCCTCCACTCTGCTGTCCTGACTTCTGCATGCGCTGCTGCTTGCTGATGGCCCTGCCATTCCTCATATGTGTTTTTATCCCTAAGGGTCAATTAAATCACTAATGCCATCATCTGCCTGCCCGGGATGACTCCCAAGCACCTAACATTTTGCTGCATAGTAACACAGAGGCACTTAATTCTTTGAGGCTGTATCTGTGAATCACTGTAATGTATTTGCACAGTGAAAGGGATTTGGAATTAATGTGGCCCAAATCATGGCTATTGATATAGCCCTCTTTTCTGTTTGACACTGTTTATGTTTTTTAATGAAGACGTCAGCCGCACATTTCATACTGTGCTGAATCACCGTTCATAAACCACCAGGTCAGGCTGGTTTTTTATTTTAATTTCGCTGTCCAGCGGAGTGGGGATAGTGGTGCTTCAGGAGCAGCTCAGCACCAAAGGGATTGGTCACTCCTGGGTTTAATTTTGTTGTGATTTACTGTAGCGTCACACAGTAAAAAAAAAAGCAAAATAAACCCCCAAGCTCAGGCAGATGGCCTGTGCTGGTAATCCTTCATTGTAATGGCTCCTGACAGAGCAGCTGTGGTTCACTGCTAGTCAGGGCTTGCCATCAGAGACAACAGTTTTCCTGTGATATGAAACTTGGCTGTAGCAGTTTGCTTCACTCGAGCATCTCTCACATAAAAGAACAACACAGAAGAAGGAATTACTCTTTTGGAAAAGGGAAGCAACCTCATTTGCATTGAGATAATCTGCCAGCATGTGACTTTTGCGCTTTGCCTGTTCTTATGTATTTTTAAAAAAATGTCTCAGCCTTTAAATTGTGGTGTTGGAAAACTTTTGTAGAGGCTGGAGGTGAAAGCCTACAAAAGCAAAACAGTTCAAATGGCCACAGGTCTTCATAAGAGACCAGTGCGGAGGCAACAGTGAATTGGAAAGTCTGGGGTTGCTAATGGAGGATTCGATTTAGCACATTATTCCTTCTCTTCATGGATGCCATGAATGTAAAGCTATTCTTTTCTGTGGGAAACCTCCATGAGCTTCACTGACTTTGTCATCTCTTGTGTTGGATTATCCAGTCCTGCCTGAGGTGTCAGATGGGTAGAAAGGCTGTAATTGAGATTTTCTGCATTCGATTCTGTGCCGCATGTATGTGTGTGAAGTACTCAGACAGTGGTGGAGGATTCATAATTATTTCTCTATCTCTGTGCCTAGCAGTGCATAGTTGTATATTGATTTGCTGTAGTTGAGATGAGCAGACTAACTACAACATTTCATTGCTAACACTGAATTATGGCATTAGGCAGACAGTTGTTTGATGCGTGACAAGTTGTGAATAAATAAGATAGGACACTGCACAGAGAAAGGCACATGGAAGGTATCAGGTTGGAATGGCACAGAGTGCTTTGGCTGACTTGGCAGGGCTGCATCTCCCTTTTAGTGCTGGAGGAGACCCTTAAGTCATGTTGATTGGGGTTATCTCTGCATTGGGTATTATGACAAATTAGTACTGATGGTGTCTCCATCTGACACAGTAAAACTTTGGCTGGGTTGTCTCCAGCTCACATGGAAGTGGAACTGCCATACAGGTTGTGCTGTGGTTATATTCTGAGTCCTGACAAAATTTTAAGTCTGCAGTATTTTAAATGAGTGAAATGAGAGAAAAATGTCCACTGGGTTGGTTTTGTGTTTTGTTTTTTTTTTTCTTAGAAGAAAATGTTTTGGTGGGTGGGATTTGAAATCGTCCACATTAAAAGGAATGTTTTCTAATCCATTTTGATAAGCGTGCTTTTAGCTGGAAAGCAAGCCATCTCCTGTCGAATTGATATTTCAGAATGAAATATGCCTTGCTTTTCAACTGAGAAAGCCCCACAACTCAAACAATCCTCCCTCCTCCCAGCCTTCAGAGTAAAAGACTTTGACATCCTGAGTGGTTTCATCTTAAAGACCCTCAGGTGGCAGAGACTTCTCTGAGATGACAGAGGCCCTACCTCTCTCCTTGGACAGTGAAGGGAGACATTTAGACTCATTTAAATGAGGACAGCTAGCTTCCAGACTCCCAACTCAGGGCAGATTTGATATTGTTGAAACAGGCACAGTTTGTGGAGGAAAATGGAATCATAATCATGCTATGCTGGTGCTTAATTCTGATTTTCAGAGCCAATTAAGAATGGGTTTGGTGCCCACTGCAGGGTAGAAACATGCAAGCCCATATGACATCTCTTAATTTCCACTTATACCTCCTTAAATGTTGAGTCTTGCTTTAAACTTCAGTGCTTGCAAAGTGCACTGTGGTCAGTGGTGGGAACATGCTGTGGAAACCCATGCCAACGTTAGCCTGAGAAATGCAGAGTTAACACTATTGGGGAATCAGCTGCTTTATATGCACGTTGCCTTTCAGTATACTGTTTTTATTTATTATTTTTTTTTTTACATCTAGACTACATTAACCTTGTGCTGGCTCCAGCACACTGGCTGACATAAGATGGATGATGTTGGTGGCCTGGCATAATATCCTGCATGCCAAGTGCCTTTGAACGGTACCGGCTGCCTTCAAAGGGGGAAACCTCTTTGCTCAATAAAAGCATGTTTAGCAGAGCTATCTGCCTAATTGGCTGGAGAAGCCCATGCCCCTGATTTTATGTGATGTGATGAGCTTTCCTTGGCAAGAAAACAGATGGTTCATCAGGAAAGCTTTGCAGAATGACAAAAATGGGGCTAAATGTTCCTATTTTGCTGCTTTTTGGTGCTCTGCTGAGGTGCTGCTTGGGATTGCCACGGTGGGGGCTGCTGTAAGGAGATTTCCTCCCATGGTGAAAGCACCTCGCTTCCACCAGTCCCTCAGGCAGGATCAACACTACAGATTTAGGATGCTCTTGAGGAGGAGATTGATCCAGTCTTTAGACCCTCAGGAGATCTGCTTTCGATTTTCTTGTGTGCCACCTTGTCATAGCACTTTGGGCATGACTCTAAGCTAGTCAAGAGCCCAGCTGCTGTAGTAATAGGTGCCTGTGTAGGAGCAAGGCTCTTAAGTACCATTTGCAAATATGGGCCTAAGTACTCTGGGTCTGAGCTCAGAATTAAATTGGGGGTAACTATACTTATCTTCCATAGAAAGGTGCTATGAGGATAAAGACACCAGATCACCCAAGATGTGCTTTGATATTCTGTGTCATAAGGAAGCAGATGTAAGCTGAACCATGAATTACAAGATTTTTCATAGGCTCTCATTTCAGGTCTCAGATCTAGAAGCTGAGAAGAGCGGTACAGAGCAGGTATTGACATCAGGGCTGTTCTCAACCATTTCAGTGGGTGCCACCATTACCTCAGAATTTCACATTTTCCAGTCAGAGTGGGAACATGAACCCCTGCAAACAGATCCTGCTTTGGACATGAATTTGCAGCAGGCTAGGTAGATGTCAATGTGTGTGTCGTGAGCTGGTCAAGAACTTGTATGCTGAACTTCCAGCATGCTCAGAAAACTTTTGCTTAACAGAGACTGACTTAAGCATGTACTGCAGTCTTTCCTTGTAGCCATGCCTCAGGTGATGCTCCAGTTTTGGGGAGAGACGTAGGTTTGCTCTGTTCTTACAGTTTCAGACTTGCTTTGAATTTTGCCTTTGGTGCTTTTTTGGGTTGATTCCTGTACATTTTAGTGTTAGGGTGTTAGCTGCAACTCCTTCCCCAGCTCCGTAGTGAAGACATGGAGCCTGACTATCTGTTGCTGGTGACCGTGGAGCAGCGCAGTGAGCCTGAGCCTTCAGTTCTATAAACTCCTGTTTAATGAGGAGTCTCTTCTGCTTTTGGCTCAGAATTAAGAATGCTTATTTACTTCCCTATGCAGGGAAAATGCCTGATAAACTCAGAGGGAGTCATATGCAAATTCTGCAGTCCCAGGAACAAATATTACGCCTCTTTTAGCTCTGCATGCAATCAAGTCTCTGCAAGTCTTTCTGCGCTCTGTTGTGAGAGTCAGCGTGGTCTTGTTTCTATTTTGAGCCTCGACTGATTGAACTTTTGTTTGTTGGGTTTTGGCTCTGTTGCTCCATGCTACCTGGAGAGGAACTGAGGGATTAAACAACTTCCCTGATCTATTGTGACTGCCCGGGGCAGATCTGAGCAGCGATCCTGAGGTGTGGCCAAGGGGACAGGGGCAAGATGGGGATTCTGGCATCTGCTCTGTGCTGGAGGGATGAGGCAGGTCTGGCTTGGCAAAGACACAAGGCTAGGAAAATTCTCATTGGCACCTCCAATGTCAAGAGGGAGGGAAGAGGGCTGTCATCGCCCCAGGAAAAGGGTTGTAAATTGTTTTTTCTGCTCTGCTTGCTGAAGACTATCTCTGTCCAAATGTTTTGCGACCTTTTCCCATGGGAGTTTTGCATAGAAATAGGAAATAGAAATAATGAAAGGGGGAAAAGCGATTATGTGAGCTTCTAGGGAAGTATTACTGCAGCTGTTTTAGCTGGAGCTTTAGGTCACAGTCCTTAAAGGAAAGGGAAGAGCCTTTAGTTGCTCCTGGTTTAGCATGCAGGTCTGAATGCCTTTTTGCTTTGTCTGGAGTTATATTTCTGCCCTCCTGTATTTCTGGGGCACCTGTATGCCTTTCAGCTCTCCAAATACCTGCACTTGTCTCAGGCCAGGTTAAGGTGGTCTGCTGGCAACTGCCTGAATTCAGAGCAACATATGCTTCACTCAAAGTGTGATTTTTATCTTACCAGAGTCACAGGTTCGTCTCCATGTAGCTGAGGTGAAGCATACGCTGAAGCACTCAGAGTGCTATGAATGGGCAGTTGCATTGCCCCCATGATGTGTTTCCCTCTCAATGTCCATCAGGATATTTTCTATCCAGCTCTATAGACCTTAGGAGCTCAGATACTTGTTTCCTTGTTTTTGGCAATCCTTTGTCAGGCTGATCCGAATCCCTGTGTAGAGGTAATTGGAGTCAAATTTGTGTATATGCATATTGGTTGGGGTCCCACAGGGACAGAGGCTGCAGGAGAAAGCATGAGGCTGGAGTAGCGCAGGGTGAGGAGAATAGATTTGTAATCCACAGAAAGGAACAGATGGCTTTGGTTGTAATGCCTATATTTATATTTAATGTTAATATTCCTCCTGGAGCACCAGCACTTCAGTGTTATGTAACACAACATAAAAGCATCTGGGGAGAGAGGGGATAAGGGAAATGGGTTTGTCGGATCCCAGGAGGAAATCCAGCCTTGGATTTTGCCACGGGGTTTCAGCGGGTGTTGGCAAGCAGAGAAGGCAGAAGTTAGCTACAACCCTCCTTTGGGCATTGCCTTGGTATGCCCATGCCATAGACCCTGAGGAACATGATGGGACCCTGGAAGGGAGCAGCGTTTGTGCCCAGTGATATGTTGCATCATGAAAGCAGCACTTTCTCAGAGCATTTAATTCCAAGATAGGGAGAGACATCAAGCTCTCATCAAGCTCTGTCATCCTTGCTGTCCACGTCCTGGCGAGGTCAACCCCATCCTATCTGGCCGCTTATAGATTCTCCTCATGCTGGTCCATGGTGGGATTTACTGGCATGCTTGGAATTGCCTTCTGATTAATTCTGTGAATGCAATTAGTCACCACCGGCCCACAGGTGGAAGATGAAAGTTAATTCTGCAGCACCTAATTAGCTGTCATTGCTGGAAGGGTTTGAAAGCGAGACAGAAAGTTGCAGTTCTGGCTGCACGATCAGGGGGTCTCATGGAGCAGCAGTGAGATACATCAAATTTCACCTGAGACTTATGTGTTACCTTTAACGACCTTTTGTCTTTCTGTTAGGAGATAAACAAGAAGCTTGACTCTCTGTGCGTGTAAATCAGTGTAGCTCTGCTGCAGACGGTGGAGCTGTACCAAATTTTATCAGTCAAGGAGAGATGGAGCCCATGGGTTAAATGATGACAGAATTACCGTTGTGTGAGTTTTTGTGTGTGCATATGAAAACGCACATACAGGTGTGTACGTGCCTGCACACTAGTTAAAGGTGACTGCTTTTTTTATTTGTTTGTATTTAGTGCACCTTGGGAGCTCTACCTAGACAACAGTCGTAAATGAAATGTCATCAGATCGTTAACATGTCCCTGACTTGTTAACAAAATAATCACATAATTTGTAGTTAAAAAAGCCAACTGAATGACTTGCTGAGTAATACTCCTTCCAGTCCCCTGACATGTGCATATATTAGAAATCCATCTGATGCAAAGCACAGAACAAAAATGATCGATAGCAGGTTACAGTGCTCTTTATTACAATAAATTAATTGATCACATCTAGCAGATTTTCCTCCCAGCGGAAGCTCTGGGTATTGAACGTGTCTCTCTCATTTCTTTTCTATCCTTGCTGATGGAAACATGCCAGACAGTTTCATACCGTCATTTAAATTTATTTGTGACCTAAGAAAGTTGTGTCACCCTTGAGACAGTTAACTTCCATCTAAAAAGTTTGGTGACATTGTAGGAGATACAGGGATGGATATTATAAAAAGTTTTCTGATGAGAAGGTGGAACTCCTCAATCCAGTCCTGCATCAGCAGGTCCCACCTGAGAGCTGTGTTGAAATGTTTTTCCTGATCCTTGAACCACTCTTATTTGACTGGCATCCTATTCTAAGACCAACATGCACCCAAGGTATTAGCCAGAACTGTTTTTCATAGTCCTGGGCAGTGGAGCTCAAAAGCAAATGATTGCAGGAAGTATCCCTTCAGCCTAGAGAGGAGACTTCTTGTATCAGATGGTGATAGGGATGTGTTGGTGGAGAAAATAAAGTGGGGAACTTCTGCTGCTTTCTGTGCCATACTATTTGACAGTTTATGCCCTTTCTGGTAGGTGTTTGATGGCTCTCACATGCGGAATGACCTGTCAGAGACACAGCAACAGATTATTAACCTGCTGTTTTTACCAACTCTATCCTGACAGAAGTGTCCTCTTCCAGGCTCCTGTAACTGTCCTCTTGCAGTGTCTTAAATGTAAAGAAAGTAAGTGCTCCAAGCCTTTCATTCTTCTGAAGCTATGCAGACAGTGGGCGAAATGCTGTGGAATTACATTAATTAATTTAGATCTGTTTTGTGGTTTTGCCTTTTGCCTGTAGAGTAAGAAGTATTATCTGTTTAAGTACTTAGCTTCCGGATTCCATTCCTGATATTTTTGTCATAATTGGATGTTTGGTAAGAAACTAAAAAATGGTCTGGCTCCCAAAATAATCTGCAGAGAAATGTATCATCTCCAGGTGTGCAAAATGAGATTATACTTGTAGGGCAGGTGAGTGAAGACTTCTTTAAGACTCCACACCAAGCCAGTAGTTGACCAAGGAGGAAGACTTATGCCTCTGGTCCATACTAACCTGCCTATGCCTTATAAAAGAGCCCTAATCCTGTTTGCTAAAGGATTTGAGATCTCCTGCCATTTTTAGAAGGTGCCGTTTAGTACTTCCATCTCATGTGCTTTATCTGAGATGTGTCTACAGCCCTCACTCCCACATCTCCAAATTGCCAAAGTCAAGCTGGGGGGGGACGGGGGGACACAAGGGGGCAATGGAGCAGGGTGGGAGGGTTTAACTCCTACTTCCTCCTTTATGAAAAAAAAATTAGGGTTTAAGATACCATGCAAGTATGTATCATCATGTCTGAATTTCTTGCTGATGGCTTTCCTGTGAGTTGCTTTATGTAAAACAGAGAGGGGAAGTATTAAAAAAGGAGTCAGCGTTTCACAAATGATGCAGTTAAAACACAAAGTTTCTTCTTTAACTCTTATTTTTTATGGCCTGATTGGCATTAAAAAGTCCCTCTTTGATGAAGATTTGTAAGGCTTTGTTGCTATGATCCAGAATATGCATTTGGAATTTCTGTTGAGTGGCTGTGGAGATGTGTATCCCTAGAGACTGTTTTAATTTCCATATTCATTAAACTGTTCTGTTGTGCCTGAGAGAGACCCCAAACCCTTGAATAACACAGCTGTGGAATCTGGGAGAGGAGGCATCAGGATCAAGGCACACTTTCACCATCAGTTTAACCCAGTCTAAGTCTGCATAGACATCAGGTCAGTCCTGTTCCCTGATTTTCTTCCCCTCTCCATCTTTCCACCTCAGCCACCCATTGCCGCTTTCTCCCCTGTGTCCACAGCAGCGTTGACACAGCATGAGATGAACCTGATCAGGGAACTATTCTGGCTGAAAACTAGTGAACAAAAAATGACTTTATGATGGATCAGGTTCTTCTAAGCTGTAGAGCTGATACAAGGGAAGAGGAAAAACATGGGGTTGGGACAGGCAAACTGCCCAATATCCCTTATTACTTATTAAGCCATCACTGGAGATGCCTCCACACATTTAGTTTGTCTGGCTGAAAATAATCTTTTCGAGGGCCATTTTGCTCCATCCTGTAGAATTCTGTATTTGTTATCTCCACCCATGAAATTCAATGGGATGATCTTAAAAGGTAGAAAGGTCTTTTCTTTCCCTAGATTTTTACTTGCAAGGATGGCAACGCCCATTGTCTGTTATTTAATACTTAGGGTGATGAGTACATGAGCAGGTTGACTGTGGCTCATCCTGTTGTCCTTTGAAGTCAATGGATATCTTGTATTGACTTTGCTGGGCAACAAATGAGGCCCTGGATGAAAGAGACACTCTTTTACTAAAGACTACTTGTCTCTGTAGGTTGCAAAAACAAATAATCCCAGACACTTTCAAAGATGGCTGGGGTAGGGCTGCACATAGTTTTTTTGAGAAGTTTTATTTAAAAGAAAAACTAATTTCTCACATTCAAAGGGCTGCTGGCTGACCTGACCTTTTCAGACTGAAAATGGTCACTGAGAGGATAAATAAGATACTGATAATAAAAACTCTTCTAGTCATTACTGGACTGCTGCTGAAAGGGATTTGGCAAAGGCTGAAGAAATGTCAGAGTGAAAAAGTGTACCGGCTCTGCTGAAAGATGATTGTGTCTGACCCTGTCTGGTGCCCAGTGAGGCTGGTGAAATCTCCACTGATGTCAGCCACAGTGAGGGTGGCTGAAAGCCAGAAGACACTGCTCAGAGCACAGCCCTGAAGTTCCATGCAGGTGATGTTGTGTTACATGGGAATGCACTGTCCTTAACAAACTGTATACTAAATGTATAGTAAATGTATAGAATAGTAAACGCAGTTTCTTGGAAGGACACAGCCAGCCTTTGGTGCCAGTCATGCTCTCTGTATCTGTTTACATGTTGAAATGCTACATTTTGGGCTGCGCTTTTCAACAAATAAACTCTTCACCCTCACGTGTTTCTCCTAGCTCTTTTGCTCAGCTTCCTTGATTATAACTGCTTTATTAGCTGCCTGATTAATGGTCTGTGCACATTAACATCATTTTATCTAGCCAATAACTATCAGCTTTACNGGATGTTCTAAGAGGTTAGGCAACTTTCTGTCAGGAATGGTTTAGGTATGGGGGGCAAGAAGGTGGACTAAATTGTTTCTGAAGTGCCCTTCTAGCCCTGCTATCTCTTACTTTAAAACTTTGCCATAGTAATAACACATTATTTCTATGACAAGCATCTCTGGGAGGCTCAGTTATGAGGTGGGTGCCTCTTGGACTAGGAGCTGTTCAGAGGCTGCACCAATGCATTCAAAATTGAAATGGCAATGCAGCATGTCACAGCTGGGTGAAGAGGTACAAAGGGAAGGACTTGTCCCACCTAACCTCAGGTGCTTGTGTGGAAATGTGTGTGTACAAGCTAGGCTAGCTAGCTCCTCCAGCTCTGGAGGGAGAAACAAATACAGTTCACGTGCCCTGCTCTGAACATCTAAGATGTGCTGGAAGCACCTCCTCTCTCTGCTGACCATCATCCCATGCTGCAGTATGTCAACCAAAGGCCAAGGAAGTCCTTTGACTTGATTGGTATGAGAGCTCAGTACCTTTCTCATTTCCACTGGGACACAATATTCTTCCAAACACTCTTTTATCAGCTGTTTGTTTCTAAACATTGATAAGGGTTGTCTCTGTCCTCCTACTGCTGACGGAGCTGCTTATGGCTCTCTGAACTTACCCCAGCGTTCTGCAGAGATCTGTCCACTGCAGGTCACTCTGCTTACTGGCCTGGGACTAGACATTTATTTTAACACATTTGGGTTAGAATCCTGGGAATTATGTTTAAACAAGTTATATAAAACGATACCTAAAATGTCATTTATTCTGATTCCTCACAAATATTGATAATATATTTTTGCTGAATTTTGGCTTTCATTCAGTAAACCTCCTCAGTTCATCTTTAATTTGCAGATGGCTCTGGCAATGTTTCAACCTCAGCTTCTGGTGAGTGAAACCTGGTGCTTGAATTAGGCTCAAGATGCAAATAGCCTGATTTTCAGAAAGTCTGACTATATGCAGCTGCCTTGTGGAGTTCTAAGTAATGCAATTAGGGCTGGCTTTCTCACTGCCAAGAAAGCCGCAAATGAATTAGGAGTCCGGAAAGAGAAGTGTGACAGAACACACATAAATGTCTTTAGAAATTTGGGGTATATGGATGGAAATAATTGAAAGCCTGGCTCAAATTTTCAGTAGAAAAGCACTAATGTAAGTTATTTCAAAGGAGATTAAAGAGGAACATGTTCACGTTCAGAAGTGTGGAGCTGGGCATGAGGTCTGAATGAGTGATGTGACAGAGCCCTGCTGACGGACAGGTCTGCTGCTCACTCATGGGCTGGGGATGATAGGATCACAGAGGGGAAGCAGGGATATTTATTGGTGCCAGAGGATATAACTAGAAATAATGAATGCAGTAAAAGAGGAGGATGAGCTAGAAGACCAAAACAAATAAGAAATGGGAACTTGCATCTCATCTTTCAAAGCCTGAATTAGGAGAAGTGACTGATAGGAAGCCCTTTAAACCGCTGGAGTAGTTTCCAAGTGTTGAAAGTGTAGTCCCTGCGTGTGTTAATGCTACAGAGGCCAGACATGGGGAAATACAGCCACGCAGAGACTGCTGTGTTTCTACATCTGCTGTCTTTTGGGATATCACGTCTTGGTGTAGCGGGGAACTGAAAATGTTGTCTCCTTTTCAGTGTGATTAGTCTGGGGATCACAAGAGTGCTCAGTGGGGTTGGAGTCTCTTATTAGCACCTCCTGTATTCATTCTTTCCTTAAAGAGGGTTTTATTTTTTGTGCGGGTCTTTTTTTTTTAATAATTACCCAGCTAATCCCTGTTGCACATGTAAATATAGATAGCACATGGGTCTGTAAAGATTATGGATGCCCCTTTTGGCAAGCAATATCTTTTAATAGCATTGTGTGCAGTTAATCGGGTTAAGCAAAAGTATCAGTGGAACAAGCAGTGCAAGTTCAGGGAAGGAATAAGTGACAGACCTCTAGAGAGTTATTGTTTAGTAATATTGTGGCAGGTAGGGTGGAAGCTTTTTTTCTTTTTTTTTTGGCTTGGTGATGTCTGTGGTTGGAAAACAACATGAGCAGAGAAAGCTGTTAAAATGCAAGAGACTCTTGCTATTATATTTCATAAAAGATATGGTAAATGTTTATTGCTCCTGGGCTTCATCCATTGTTTTCTGCCCAGGTCAAGTGTTCAGTGCATTGGGAACTGGTTGTAAGGGCTTGTGCCCTCTCTGCCCTTCAGTTCTAGTTAAGTGTGAAGGGCTACAGGGCATCTCCCATGTAGGTGAAAGGAGGGAGTGAAAAGATTGGTGCAGAAAAATAAGAAAGGCATTGAACTGGGTGTTGCTTTTTGTCATGGAGAAAGCTCAGTTCTACAGAGGGGCCATCTGGGAGAAAGTTCTCCAGTCAATGGAGAGGAAACCGATACTTCTAGAGTTTCAGAAATGCCCTGAAATAGGCATTTACTTTAAGACGAGAGGAGCTGTGCCCTGGAAATGCCTGTGTCTGTCAACTGTTGTAAAGGACAGTGGGATGACTAGCTCAGGTGTAGAGGTCTGCACTGGAGACGTCTAACACTACATGCACTGGGTCTGGGGACCTGGGCAAGGAGAAGCACTCAGTGCCACTTAAAAGTCAAGCCAAGGATTGTATGAGAAGAGGGGCAGTGGAGTTGGAGGACTCATAGGAGGGACATGCTTTGATGAAGTGTTGCTCGTGGTGGGCTGGGAGCTGGAAAAGGGCTGAAGGCCAGGAGGTGCAGGTGCCCCCAGGGAGCCAGGAGATGTCTGCTGGAGTTTTGCACAGGATGTGTGTGAGGGTGGCAGGTCCACACCATTGATCACATATTGATGCTTTCTGAACATAGGATGCTGGACAAATTCTGTCATTTTTTTCTCCCCCAGCAGAGCTGTGACCAGTGCACCATCTCTTTGACGTCATGTGCATGCACGAGGGCATCTGTTTTGTACATGGTGTCCTTCAAAGAGAGCGTACATACGTCAGAGAGTTTCTTACAACAGCTTTGCATGGTAGTGCAGATGTGATTTCACTAATTATCCAAGAACGATAAAGCAAAACTCAGCACAGGGCAAAACAAATGCACTTGCCTATTTTTGGCAGCATTTTTCGGGTTACTATTAATCTTTCATTTGAAATGTCATGCTGAGGACTACACATTGATTCTGAGCGGCTTCTTGGAACAGCATCAATTTTCCATTTAGAAAATTGCTTTTTTTTTAAGTTTAACCCTATATGAGGTGTTGTTCATTTTTTCCTGAGAGACAATTTCCTATGGAAACCTACTCTTTGGGTATGAAATTCAAACCAGTTTTGCCAAAGCCTAGGAATTATGAGCAATAAAATAGGAAATGTTATAGGAAATAACAGCTGAACTGAGGGAGGGACATGTTTAGAACATTATGGCCAAACCCAGAAAAGTAATAAAACAGAGTCAGAATTACAGTTAAAATTAAAACAGGCCCATGGCCAAATTTAAAGATACTGTATATCTGGATGATAGTGGGGAGAAAATATTGAAAGGAAAAACAGAGTAATAGCTGGCAACAGATAACCTCTGGCAATGGATTTGCCATGAAATTAATTTCGCAGAACTGGTGGGTGAAGCAATTTCTCTGCCAGGGAGGAGAAGAAATCCCGACATCATGCAATGGCATTTTTCAGTGAGAGGCAAAAGTGTTCTAAGTGTCCCATGGTGCTGAGTCTCTGTCAGCCTTTTATATTTGGAAGTTCAAATTGCTGAGGCAGATTAGAAATGCTGAGCCCAGTAAGTCAGCGTTAATGGGCAATTTCCAGCGCCTGCATACATCACATGTGCTCTGAAGGTGTTGGTGCTGCATTCCAGCATTCCAGGTGTGCTTCCAGCTCATAGGGCTGGACCTGAGCTATGCTGGGTGCTGAGGACAGTGTCACCATGGCTGCTAAACCAGCTTGAGATGCTGGATCATTTAGCTGAACCAGAGCTCCAGGCAGTTATATTCACCCACTATAAGTCACCAAGCTGGTTAATTTAAAGCTGGCCAGCGGTGCAGCCAAAGTTGTGAGCTGCTGACATGCCTGTGATGCAGCACAGATATATTCTGGTTATAAAAGAGGAATACAGCTGGGCTCTCAGTGGTTATTTCTAGGTAAAACTATAGTGTAGGGGAGAAGAACTGTGGAATAGTATAGTATAGTATAGCATAGCATAGCATAGCATAACTTGGTATAAGTATAGGAAAGCCAAGGCACAGCTTGAGCTGAACTTGGCTAGGGATGTGAAAAATAACAAGGGTTTCTTCAGGTACATAAGACAACAAAGGAAGATGAAAGAAACTGTACTCCCCCGATGAGCAAAATGGGAGACCTGGCTACAGCTGACATGGAGAAGGCTGAGGTACTCAACAACTTTTTTGCCTCAGTCTTTGCTGGCAAGTGCTCCAGCCATGCTGCCCAATTCACAGAATCCAAAGGCAGGGACTGGGAGAATGAAGTACTACCCACTGTAGGAGAAGATCAAGTTCAAGACCATCTAAGGAACCTGAAGGTGCACAAGTCCATGGGACCTGATGAGATGCATCTGTGGGTCCTGAGGGAACTGGCAGATGGAGTTGCTAAGCCAGTATCCATCATATTTGAAAAGTCATGGCAGACTGGTGAAGTTCCCAGTGACTGGAATAGGGGAAATATCCCCCCATTTTTAAAAAGGGAAAAAAGGAAGACCCAGGGAACTACAGGCCAGTCAGTCTCACCTCTGTGCCTGGCAAGATCATGGAGCAGATCCTCCTGGAAACTATGCTAAAGCACATGGAAAACAGAGGGGTGATTTGTGACAGCCAACATGGCTTCACTAGGGGAAAATCATGCCTGACAAATTTGGTGGCCTTCTACAACGGAGTTACAGCATTGGTGGATAACGGAAGAGCAACTGATGTTGTCTACCTGAACTTGTGCAAAACATTTGACACTGTTCCACACAACATCCTTGTCTCTAAAAGGACAGACATGGATTTGGTGGATGGACCACTCGGTGGATAAAGAATTGCCTAGATGGCTGCACTCAAAGGGTTGTGGTCAACAGCTCAATGTCTGGGTGGAGACCAGTGATGACTGACGTTCCTCAAGGGTCCGTACTGGGACTAGTATTATTTAAAATATTTGTCGGGGACATGGGCAGTGGGATTGAGTTCACCCTCAGCAAGTTTGTGGATGACACCAAGCTGACTGGTGCAGTTGACATGCGGGAGGGAAGGGATGCTATCCAGAGGGACCCTGACAGGCTTGAGAGGTGGGCCTCTGTGAACCTCATGAAGTTCAACAAGGCCAAGTGTAAAGTCCTGAACATGGGTCAGGGCAATCCCAAATAGGATACAGGCTTGGTGAGAGTGGATTGAGAGCAGCCCTGCAGAGAAGGACTTGGGGTTGTTGGTGGATGAAAAACTGAACATGAGCTGGCAATGTGCACTTGCAGCCCAGAAAGCCAATCATATCCTGAGCTGCATCAAAAGAAGTGTGGCCAGCAGGTCAAGGGAGGTGATTCTGCCCCTCTACTCCACTCTCGTGAGATCCCGCCTGGAGTACTGTGTCCAGCTCTTGGGCCCCAGCATAAGGAAGACATGGACCTGCTCAGGTGGGTCCAGGGGAGGGCCATGAAGATGATCAGGGGGCTGGAACACCTCTCCTGTATGAGTACAGGCTGAGAGAGTTGGGTTTGTTTCACCTAGAGAAGAGAAGGCTCCGGGAAGACCTTATAGCAGCCTTCCTGTACTTAAAGGGGGCCTACAGGAAAGAAGGCAGGGACTCTTTGTTACGGAGTATAGTGATAGGATGAGGGGTAGTGTTTTAAACTGAAAGAGGGTAGGTTTAGATTGGATGTAGGGAAGAAGTTCTTCACTGTGAGGGTGGTGAGGAACTGGAACAGGTTGCCCAGAGGGGTTGTGGATGCCCCATCCCTGGAAGTGTTCAAGGCCAGGTTGGATGGGGGTTTGAGAAACCTGGTCTAGTGGAAGGTGTCCCTGCCCATGGCAGGGGGTTGGAATTAGATGATCCTTAAGGTCCCTTCCAACCCAAACCATTCTGTGATCCTACGATTGTGTGATTTTAAGATGGTAGCAGGCAGAGATTTTGAGAGCTATGTGTGTGTGACCAAGGGCAGAAATTAATTTGCAGTCTTCATTACAGTCAATTACCAGAGGAAGAACCAAGTCCATGGGGTTGTTTTCAGATATAAAGTTGAGTTGATGGTCAGATAGGAAACAAAAAAGCCAACCAAACCCTCTTCCATAAGGGAACTGAGCACAGTAGAGGAAAAAATAATGGAAAGAGACCACGTAAGAACTCTAGTTCTGCTGTACAACCTTCATTGTGAGCCTTGGGACTCCTCTGTGGACATGGCTAGCTGCACACAGGGGTGGGGTGGTCAGAGGGAAGGATATCTGTTGGGTCCATCTCTCCAGAAACCTCATCTGACTGGTTAAAGCTAGAGAGATTTCCATAGAAGGATGGAAGAGGAAAGATGGAGACATGACTCTTCTGCCTAAGCTTGGAAGGAGAGCAAAAATCCTTTTTTCTTTATAAATTTAGTTACTGTCCTGAGTTTTGAATCTCCGGTGATTGCTGACAGCCAAACAACCATTAGAGGGGATGTTTCTGCACTGCATGGTGTGTCCTTTGCAGCTGCACCACTTCTGAGACCCCCTCTGGCTGCAGAGGGATTTCATGCTGGCTAGACATCCCTGAAGTGTATTTTGAGAAGTTGGCTATGGGAGCAGCCTGGATTGTTGACATCAAACTGCTCTCTATAATTTTTTTGACCTCATATGAAATAGAAAAGAGATCTGAACATGGGTCAGATTCAGAGCATTTCAATATCCTTTTCTTTGCTTCACTCCAGTCTTGCATATTTAATTTAATATATCATTTTTTTCTTATGTGATATGAACTATGAGATGGATCTATTACAGATATGTTACTTATGTATTCTGGTTGCCTTATAGGCAGATTTCATACCAAGATGATTAAGGACTGTTTTTTTTCTGTTCCTTGAAGATTCTATAATGAGATGAAAGTGGGAAAGTGCATATTTTAGTTGAGTATATTGGTAGAGTTGAGAGTGTGGTATATTATATTTCATGTGTGGCTCTGGGTTTGATAGTATCTTTTTATGCCTTGATTTATTTTTGAGACAAATAGTTTCCCTTTCCACTGTGCTGCTAGTTAGATTTCTAAACCATAGGTTGAGCCACAAAGACATTTATTGAACCATGAAAATATTAATTTCAGAGAAATCAGAATATTATTTGCACTTGGATGCAAAATAGCAAAGGCTTTAATGATGTTTAGGTACAACTTTATTAATATCTGAATATCTCTGGAGAGCTATGGTAACAGTAGGAGAAGTATTAAACTCAGTATTGCTTATTTTTCTTTAAATAAATGAGGAGAATTGAAAGTCTTCTCCTTGTAAGTCAGCTGAACAGTTGCAGGGATTAACTAATCTATACCAAAGCCAGCATGGACCGACCCTTATCTACCTGATTCCCCTTCCTCTGCTCCATCAT
Organism: Pandion haliaetus; assembly: GCA_013401275.1. Classification (NCBI taxonomy): domain Eukaryota; kingdom Metazoa; phylum Chordata; class Aves; order Accipitriformes; family Pandionidae; genus Pandion; species Pandion haliaetus. The sequence goes on along the minus strand of VYZV01002875.1, from coordinate 232,856 downwards.
ATGGGTTGTTAGCACTGCAAGGGATCACAGAAGGTGCAGGAAAAGATTGCCCCCAAAATAATCCTCGTGTGCACAGAGTACTTCCTCCTAGGGTAGCGTGGTTTAGAGACTGATATCTGCAGTCATGATGGCACAGACCTTTAGGCGGACAGATTTATGCTGCCTCATGGGTGGGTTTCACCATAGTGAGAGTGAGCTACACCAGCTAAGGAGCTCTTCTGCTTGTGCCTTGGACTGTGGACATGACCACTGACTTAATTGAAAGGAACTGACCAAACTTTATGGATCCACCACAGCAGTCTGCCCTAAAGCTGCATAAACCTCGAGCCTGTGGCTAAAGCTCTGATCCCATTTTCCTCAGTCCCACAATTTTGTGTGTTATTTTTATGGGCCCCGCAGGGCCGTGCAGTGTTGGAGGTGGGGTTCCCCTGAGGAAATGGACAAGTCTCCATCCAAAGTGGCTGATGTCTCTTTGTAGCCAGTGGAGAGAAAGAAATGTTTCTAGGACGTGTTATCTCCTTGTCCCCTCTGCAGCAGGTGGTCAACTTTTTCCCTTTATTGACTGCAAAGTTGAGCTGGAGGTGGCCTTGCCCATGTGGACACATCTCACGGAACTTGCCAGTATGTGTTTTAATATAGGTCTGTTCCCTCTGAAGAAAGTTACGCACCAATTCTGTTCACCCAAACTCTCTCTTGATACCAAGCTGGTTGAAGAATGAGATGTCGCTGAGGTTTATTTTAATAGTAAAATTCTGGGATATGAATTTGGAAACAAAGCTACAAAGGCAAAACTAAAAATGTAACTAGATGTGAATCTAGATTGTATGTGGGATCTGAATCAATCTTATTAATAAGATAAATAGCTAATATTCTTTCCTAGCTAATGCTGGCATGTTTCTAACTGCTTTTCACTAGACTGCTGTCGTGGTTTCAGCTCAGCCAGTAACAAAGCACCACGAAGCTGCTCACTCACCCCCCCACCCCCAAACCTGGCCACGTTGGGATGAGGAGAAAATCCAAAGGCAGGCTTGTGGGTCGAGACAAGGACTGGGAGGGATCACGCCCCACTTATGGTCACGGGCAAAAGACAGGCTCAACTTGGGGAAGAAACAAAATCCATTTAATTTACTGCCAGTCAAATAAAAAACAAGGGCATTAGGAAGGGAAACCAAACATCAGAACAACCTCCCCCACCCTTCCTGCCTTCCCGGCTCAGCTCCATTCCCAGTTCTCTCTCCTTCCTCCCCCCGGCGGCACAGGGGAACAGGGGATGGGGGTTGAGTCAGCTTGCCACACATTGTTTCTGCTGCTCCTTTCCTCAGGGGGAAGATTCCTCACTCGTCCCCTGCTACACCATGGGGTCCCTCCCACGGGAGACAGTTCCTTCACCAACTTCTCCAACGGGGTTCCTTTCCACGGGCTTCAGTTATTCCCGAACTTCCCTGGCGCGGGTCCTTTCTACGGGCTGCTCTCCAGTCACACACTGCTCCAGTGCGGTTTTTACCATGGGGTTACGGCCATCTTCAGGAGCCTCCACTCCACCGTTCACCTCCCTGGGCTGCAGGGGGACAGCCTGCCATCTCACCACGGGCTGCAGAGCCATCAGCGTCCTCAGGCGCCCCCTCCTCCCCCTCCTTCTTCACTGACTCCAGTATCGGCAGAGATGTTCCTCTCATGTTTCCCAACCCCCACACTACCAGTTCCCCTTCTTAAATCTGTTCTCCCAGAGGCGCTACCACCGTCACTCCCCTCCCAGAGGTGGGTCCGACATTTTGGCGCCAGGGGACCTTCTAGTAGCTTCTTAAAGGGGCCACCTCTGCAGCCCCCCTCCCCTCCCACCAAGGAAAACCGTGCCACACAAACCCATAACAACTGCTAAGGGTTTGTCTCTGTCACAGAGGCCACAAGGCTGATCTCTGCTCATACCATCATTGATACTCCTCAGAGCTGACCCTGGATGGCATTTTCAGAGGTATCCCATACTGAGTTTATCTTCCCTAATTTGTCTGGGCATCTTCTGAAATCAATGAAGAGGGAAAGGACTTGCAGAAGGTGATTCATCTCATCTGTCTTAGACACCCAACTTAACATGGGATGACTTGTGCTCTGGGTATGGCTTGCTCCATTGACCAAAGAGGAAGCCTGATTGACTGCTGTAGATCAGATACCATGATGGTGAGAAGTTTGGGATATATCCTGCTCTAAGAGACTGGGAAAAAAATTCTAGTGGAATCAGTGTCCCGTCTCTCAAGTGCTTTTACATATCCCACCCTCCACCTTAGCATTTGTGCTGCACAGCATTTGATGTGCTTTGCACTTGCTCTGTGATGATACATGGTGATCATCAAAGCAGTGAGAATGCTGCACAGTATGTTCTACGCCAGCTACTTCCTTTCTGGTTTAATTATAACTGAGTTTGCTAATCCCAGTCTTGATTAATGAGCTTAATATGCAAATGTTATGATGAAACTGAAACTCTTTGTAATTGCTTGCAGACAGATTACCACTTCGAGTACACAGAGTGTGACAGCAGTGGCTCCAGATGGAGGGTGGCTGTCCCGAATCCGTCGGTGGAGTGCTCTGGACTACCCGACCCAGTGAAAGGGAAGGAATGCAGTATGTTGGCATTTTTCATTTTACAGACCGTTACTAGCTGTTTCCATTTACCCTTGTATGGCTTCTTAGCTCTGTCACTGATGTCCTGAGTGTCCCTGAGTCAGTCCTTCCCCTCCAATCCTTCTTGTCTGTCAGAGCTATGGAGCAGGGATTGTCTTTGCAGCATAGCTGTATAGCTCAATATGTGCTACAAGTACCCTTGTATGCTAATTCACAGACAAGGCACATCTATTACAACTCCTCTTGAAGAGATGTGATTGCTTGTCTTGAGCTGCCATACTCTGGCAGTACAAGAGCAGTACGGCAGCTCTTCAGTTTCTTTGTAGCTGTATTGGCCAAAACGATGGCCAGGAGTGGCCAAATTGTATTTGCATAATGTCTGCATTCTCATTACCTGCATTATTTAGCTAATTAATAACCTGAATGCATAAGTAATGGTAAATGCCTTATTTGCCTGAGTTATTTTCATGATGAAGCTTTTGCATTTTATTTATTTATGTATTTATTTTTAATGACTTGGAGTGTTCTCATATCACTTGGTACTGCATTTTTTTTAATGTTAAAACATTTCTTTGTGTCTGGGGACATAAGTGAACTGCTGCTCTGAAAACACGTTTAAACTCTTCCCTCACTGTTTTGTAGTTTCCCAGGCTGAACGCTCTTTCTCATCACACTTCCTTGCTCTAGAAATTCTCTTCACAAAAGGTCCTAGCAGTGCTTTACTTTCTCAGTAATTTGTACCAAAGGGTATAAATTACTGTATCTGACAAACCGGATGAAAAATGGCCACATCCTTTCAATTCCGCTGTAGGAGAGGTGAGATTTACTCACTTCTGACTGTCCTCCTGTAAAGGTTTATTGTTCATTTCTTTGCTACATATGTTCCAGTGTAAGGCACATAATTGTTTTCTGTAGCAGTGTTGACCACTGGAATATTTCTTGTGGCTTGCAAGCATCATTTGATAAGTTGCCTGTGTCATTCCTCGCATTTGGGTTTAGTTTCCGAGGTTTTAAATGTGGATTCTCTGTATATCCTTAGAATGTGTTTTTCAATTACAGAAATACAGAGCTGGGAAGCACCTCAGGTGATCTCATAATTCATCCCCCAGCCCAAATAGCTACGGTAGCAATGACTTGGTCATCCATGGCTATTGTTTGGCTGGACTGTTCTCAGGAACCTCCGGTGATGAAGAGCCCACAGACTCTCCAGATATTTGCTCATCTATTTTGTTATTTTCATTTTCCCTCCTGTTACAGCTTTTTCTGCTGTTGAATCTCCCTTGTTATACATCAAGCCTGTTACTTTTCACTGTCTGCTCTACAAAAGAGCAGATAGTGTTATCCCTTCTGCTGCACAACCACTTTTGGTGTACTCTGGAGTACACAGGTATAACTAATTTTTTCTGATATACACTATTTCTTCTTAAATCTTGTGATAAATGGTTTAAGGTCCAGCAACATTACACTCTCCTCAACTTTCTGCTACAGATTTTGACAAATGGTGTGCTTTCCTCTTCACCTCCTCTTATTTGTGTGTCTTTCTGGTCTTAAATCAGTTCCAGTGAAAATTCAACTGGTTTATAACAACAGATGAATCTCTGGCTTCTCCATATCTTGCCCCCTGCTAGACAAGGGGAAAACTTTGCCTAGTGGATTGGCTGTAATATTATACACCAATGTACAGGATTCTGTTAAATATACTGGAAAACTCATCTCAGTAGATGCCTCTCCTTCTTGCAGTGTTGCTGTTAAGTCCCATGGCAATTCAGCTGGTTTGAGAAGCAATTGAATATTTGACTTTTTTTACTGAACCTTTCAGATCTCATCTCTCTGGGCTCTTGGGAGTGCAGCGGTGTTAATGTAGTTCTGTCTTTTTTTTTTGTGTGTCTGTAGTAGATTATCTGGCTTCAGGAGATGTCTGGCTATATTCTGATGGCAAAAGTAATTTTAGGTTTCTCATCTCTTAGTTTTTCACCTTTTGTGTTAAGAACAACCAATCTTTCAGGCTGAAAACATGAATCTGTCAACAGCAGTCAATCACTGCAGGAATGTGTAGGGAACACCCTTCCCATTTGGCTTGGCTGATGTAGTGGTTTTTACTGCAAAATATTTGAACCAGTGTAGAGTTTGGCTGATAGTCCATTCTTCAATGTGTGGGATAAACTGGGAGAAGCAGCTTTTGAAAATTATGTGCCCTCCAGCTCTTTAGAGTTTGCAGATGGGGAGTCTGTCGTTGATGATGAGTTGTATTGAAAATACTGACAGATAGACACCTCCTCACTGACTTGTCCTATTCTCTCAGCTGATGGCTTCTGTCTCATCTGACAACACAGCAGCTGGACCAAAGATGTCTTATGCTAAAAGCACAAATTTCTGGAGCCTGAGGAAAATGAAAGGTTCTGTATTTGGGGCTGCTACAACTCACATTCTCAGTGGATTGTGTGCAAAGTGAAACTTGGCCAGGGGTTGTGTACACATCTCACCAAGTAATTAATGGCTCCTTGAGATGCCTTCCTTTTCTCATAGGCCTAGTGTTATTTTATCCTGAGGCCTAAAAAGAAATACCATAACTATGCCATATCCTTTGAGATGAGTCTTTCTGGACATTCTACAAATTTATTCAGGTTATCCTACATCTTGTAGATCCTACCCTATGCCAGAGCATACTGACACTGGGGCTCATCTTGACATTTGGTAGATTCCTGAACTCCCTTAGGTATCTCTTTCAGTCCTTCAGCCTGTGGAACCGGGAACCACAGTTCAATTACCCCAAGTAGGTTGATTTCCAGCTTTGGAGATCTGGTATCTTCAGAAGTTTTGGTTGGTATCTACTAGTCCTGAGATATAGCTGAGCCAACTACGTCTCTGCTCTTAAAAAAGCGTTGCAGTTGTATAGCAGCATGAGCTCTTTGGGCATTTTTGTCTCCTTGAGGTTGGCAGAGCCCTCAGTGGTCCTTGGTGGCAGCTAGGACACAATGGATATGGAGGAATTTGGGTGAGAAGGTGGGTTTTTTTGGGAACACATCTACCACCGCTGCTGACTTCATGATGTACCATTTGCAGTTGTTTTCATCTATTCAGAAATGCCTGCTGCTTGAGAATATCTGCTGTTGATCTTTACTGCTCCCTGAAAACAGAAGTGACTAGCGGGCTGTCATTAATTTTGGATCCTGAGAATAATGCGCCAACTTCTCCCGCTTCCAAATGTTCAGCAGTCATTTTCTTTAAATTGTGCCTGAACTAGGAATTTGAAAGATGGTATAACAATATGTTAAATGTCTCCAATCATCTCTGTAAATACGTCTAGACTGTGGTCTCCAGTGGAGTGGAAAGACACTTGAGATTGCTAAAAATGTATTAGTTCAGGTGCTTCACATATCTGGAGCAATCTAACTGTGGCACCAGCGCTCAGTTGGTGTCTCAAGATGTGCTCATTTTCAGGATGTTGTGTTTTACTGCTTTTCATTTGAATGAAACCATTTAAAACTAGGTTGGTGTCCTGGTTTTGGCTGGCATAGAGTTAATTTTCTTCCTAGTAACTCGTATAGTGCTGCGTTTTGGATTTAGGATGAGAATAATGTTGATAACACATTGATGTTTAGTTGTTGCTGAGCAGTGCTTAACTAAGTCAAGGACTTTTCAGCTTCTTATACTGCCCAGCCACCAAGGAGGCTGGGGGTGCACAAGAAACTGGGAGGCGATGCAGTCAGGACAGCTGACCCGAACTGGCCAAAGGGGTATTCCATACCATGTGACATCATGCTGAACAACAAAACTGGGGGGAGTTGGCTGGGGGGGTGGGGGCCATTGCTCAGGGACTGACTGGGCATTGGTCAGCGAGATGGTAAGCAATTGCACTGTGCATCACTTGTTTTGTGTATTCTTTTATCATTATTATTATTTTGCCTTCCTTTTCTGTCCTATTAAACTGTCTTTATCTCAATCCACAAGTTTTACCTTTTTTCTGATTCTCTACCCCATTCCACTGTGGGGGAATGAGCGAATGGCTGTGTGGTATTTAGCTGCCTGCCAGGTTAAACCACAACAGTTGGGTATCTTTGCGCTCTGCTGCATTTTGAAGTGCATGCTGACCTGCAAAGCACAGCTGACTGTGACCTGCTGACAGTAACTGCCAGCATTCCCTGAAATGGCTGTCGTCTCTGAAACATGTCAGGATTCGGTCCTTTTTTTGTGTCTTCAAAAACTTAATCAGCAAAGTTTATCTCCAGAATGACAGGATCCTCAGAGAAACAGTCATGGTGTTCGGAGTAGAAAGGACTGGCGTATTTTAACTGCTTTATGACCTCGTTATTAGAAGAAGGCTTTTTTTGCCTCTATCTTGCTGTGAGCACAGAGCTGTGTGATGACCCAGCTTTCCCTCCTGCTACCCTCCCCTCTCCACATCTCTCCCATCCAGGTGGGAGGTGGGAAGAAAGAAGGAACCTCACATGACAGATGTTTGTGATGCTGTAGGAGGTCCTGCTATGCAGTGACCCCAGATATGGGAGAGGAGGTGCAGGAGCAGCTCTGCAGCACGGTAGCTCGCTTGCAATGCACTGGGACATGCCTCTTTCTGTATTTCACTCCCCTCTTTTTTTTCTGATCTCCTTGCCCTGTGACGCTGCAGCTATTGCCACTTTCAGACCCCACATCAGGATGTCAGCCTGCCTTCTTCCATTCAGTGTGGTGTGGTACCTCAATGCTCGCCCTGTGGGGCTGCGCTGCCTCTGGACAGGCCATGGCATGGCCACGCCAGACTGTTCGGCCACCTCTCTCAGGCTTGTGTTTGTTCAGAGATGAGTCATATTTTTGATGCCACCACGTCACAGTTGCAAGGGATCCTGCAAAGAGACACGTTAAAAGTGCAGCAAAGATCTTGGCTAGGAAAAAGGCAATATTTATTACACCTAAAGCTACTCTGAGTGGCTCCTGTCTGCTTCCCATTTAAGATGTCCCCTCCAGGCATATTCCTGGTAGCATTTTGGAGGTAGGTTACGTACATGGAGGCATGGAGCATTGTGCTGGAGGGGTGGTGGACTGAGAACCTCCCTCAGTGAAATCCAGACCTCTGAATCTCTCCATTACTTCCTGACAGTTGGGAATGTGCTTAACTGATTTGGTCTCGTTCATTTTTAATTACCACAGATCTCACTCTGATCTCCTCATGAGTCTGATAGCAGGAAGGGAATTTAGCTGATAAGGATCACTGCCATCAGGGAAGTTGCTTGGCTTTTAGAATGGAGAATATTTATGGCAGTCACTGGGAGCCATTTGCTTTCAGGGAGCGAAGCCCTTGCCTGCACTCCCTTACAGGTTGTACCTCTGAAACCCCTTTGCTTTGGCGGGGGGGGGCTGTATGCAGTGTCTAATGGGGACCTTTTGGGGCCTGGCAGTGGCAGCAGGACTTGGCATTGTGCTCCTGCTGACACGACGCTGCAGTCTGTTTCGGTGGCCACAGTCAGGCTTTTCTGCCAGCCTGGCCGTATGCTGCATGTTTTACACTCAAATTAAAAGTCTGAATTTGGAGCCTTCCTTCCTCCCATGTCTCCTTTCCTTCCTCTCCCTTCACCCAAGTACAACCCAAATATCTGGTTCAGACTGTGCCCTTGCTGTGCCCAGGTGCATGTCTCAACAGAGTTTAGAACCAAAAAGGGCTTAAAGGGGTCACATTTTGACCTCAAATTATTTTTTAATATTAATTCTCTTATTCCACAGAATATGAGTTATTTTTTGCTATTCTAAACAAGAATGTTTGCACCTTATCTCATAAATATCTGTTAATTTTGGTGGTGCTAGGTGCATAATAAAGAAACTATAGTGTGAATAATAGAGCAATTTCAAAAGGAGTTGAATTTGCCACGTTCAAGGGAAAAAAGTGCTGGTAGGGTCACTGTTACAGTCGGCACCCAAATGTCATTTACAATTATAATCGGTGGTGCCACTAAGGCATGAGCAACTTCTTTGAAATCAGAGATGTGCTTCAGTTTTGAAGTGAGTCATGTAAGTGTGTGCCAAATGGTAAGCATGTGAAAAGCTCCACTGACTTCAGAAAATAGACTATCCTTAATTACAGTGGGCTTTACTGGGGCCTGAGAACAAAATTTGTCCTGATTTATTGCTACTGAACTGTGTTTGTTGAGTTTATTCTAACTCATGTAATCTGCTCCTAGGATACCACAGGAGAGGATATGGATCTTCCTGCTAATTGCAGGGCACTTTAGACACAATTAGGGCAAATAACCTTTTTAAGGCTTGTAGGTTATATAACACTTTAAGGCAATTTAAGTGATCTGCAGGAGTTTTAACATTCTGCTTTTGTAACAGAAAACTTACTTAAATAGGAGGTTTTGCATTTGATGTTCTCTCAGCCTCTGGTAAGATTGGGTATCCCAAGCAGGTGAGAAGTGGGTCTGCTCCTAACTCCCTTGAAGTCAGTGGGCATCTGCAAATTTTATAACATACAGTGTGTGCACATATGTATCTGTGTAGATGGATAATATCAAATTAATGTTATATACCTGGCAAAACCTGTGGACTTGTGTTACAGCCTTCTTACATAAAGTTTACATCTGTTCATTGTCAACTAGATTTGTATTCAGGCAAATTCTGTGTAGTCTTTCTGCTAAAGATTGGTTCTTCTGGAGAATCTTACTTAGGATTTTGAAATTTGGCTGGTGAAGACTTGAAAATAGGGATGATAAGTTTTAGTATTTTCTTTAATGTTTACAGTATTGTACATGTCAATATGAATGTACATAAAAATACTCCCATGACAATGGTGCTATTTATTACAGTCACATTTATTTATGTTATCTCAAAATATTTTGTTATGTAATAAAGAAAAATTATTATCACAACAGTGTCACTGTCTTCATATATGAATGCATGCAAAAACTACTTTTCATAGGGCTTAAAGAAGTCCAGAGTTATGGCCTCTTGAAGCAAACATGTGAATCCTAACAAATCATCAGGGAGTTTTTTTTCCTTTTTTATTTGACATTCACTGAGGATTATTTTCTGGTCTCATTAATGGGCTTTGAAATGATTTGGATTTCTTTGTTTCAATTGGAGAGGAAATATGGTGACATCAGCATAGCTCTGAGGGCTAGGCATGTATCCATTCTCATTTTTTCTCATGGCTTGAAAGCACTTGATCTTGTCTTCATCAACCTTGATGTATGCATTGGGTTTGCGTGGCAAGGGTTTGCATGACAAGGCTTTGGTAGCTGGGGGAGCTACAGGGATGGCTTCTGTCAGAAGCTGCTAGAAGCTTCCCCCATGTCCAACAGAGCCAATGCCAGGCAGCTCCCAGTTGGACCCGCTGCTGGCCAAGGCTGAGCCCATCAGTGACAGTGGTAGTGCCTCTGGGATAACAGATTTAAGAAGGGGGAAAAAACCCCGCACAACGGAAACTGCAGTGGAAGAGAGGAGCGAGAACATGTGAGAGCAACAGCCCTGCAGACCCCAAGGTCAGTGAAGAAGGAGGGGGAGGAGATGCTCCAGGCGCTGGAGCAGAGATTCCCCTGCAGCCGGTGGGGAAGACCATGGTGAGGCAGGCTGTCCCCCTGCAGCCCAGGGAGGTCCACGGTGGAGCAGATATCCACCTGCAGCCCAGGGAGGACCCCACGCTGGAGCAGGGGGATGCCCGAAGGAGGCTGTGACCCCGTGGGAAGCCCATGCTGGAGCAGGCTCCTGCAGGACCTGTGGCCCCGTGGAGAGAGGAGCCCACGCTGGAGCAGGTTTTCTGGCAGGACTTGTGACCCCGCGGGGGACGCACGCTGGAGCAGTTTGTGCCTGAAGGACTGCTTGCTGTAGAAGGGGCCCATGCTGGAGCAGTTTGTGAAGAACTGCAGCCCATGGGAAGGACCCATGCTGGAGCAGGGGAAGGGTGAGGAGTCCTCCCCCTGAGGAGGGAGGAGCGGCAGAGACAATGTGTGAACAGACCTGAACCCCCATTCCCCATCCCCCTGCACCGCTGAGGGGAAGAGGTAGAGAATTTGGGAGTGAACCTATGCCCGCGAAGAAGGGAGGGGTGGAGGGAAGGTGTTTTAAGATTTGGTTTTATTTCTCATTATCCTACTCTGATTTGATTGGTAATAAATTAAGTTAATTTTCCCCAAGTCAAGTCTGTTTTGCCCATGACGGTAATTGGTGAGTGATCTCTCCCTGTCCTTATCTTGATCTAAGAGCTTTTCATTATATTTTCTCTCCCCTGTCCAGCTGAGCGAGGGGAGTGATAGAGTGGTTTGGTGAGCACCTGGCATCCAGCCAGGGTCAACCCACCACAATGTACTAATATTTTTTTCATTTTTGATGTCATTCAGACATTGCTTCTTTGGGTATTCACCTTGGAAGAAACAGTGAGGACTAGGTATTAATGGCTGCTGATGTTTAATCATGTCATTTAGATAAGACATATGCACATAGATATACTGACATAAGGTAGCAGATGCTCTTGGGTATCCTGAGCTGTAGGAAAGTACTATTTTGAGACAATGTTCAAAAAAGGTATTCACAAGATCTCCCCTTTTATTCCCCCGTCCTTGAGATTGCTCACTTCAATAGTGTATGCTGATAGCCTCCCTCATTTTGACGAACAACTTCCCTTCTTCCCTCTCTTTTGAACAGTCGTATGGCTCCCATGAAGCTGCCTGTCAACATATAAGTCACATATGGAAGGTTGGTCTCTCTAACCTAAATATCCAAAAAGGGGATTCTTAGTGGGATGAAATCCAGGGAATCTGAGAATTTCTTGATATGCTATAGATTTGGCCCTCGGCCTGTCATGTATTACCTAGCAATTAAGGATGTCTGACAGAGAAAACCATAATAAAACTCTGCGTCTGGAGCCACCTCTGATGTGAACAGCAAGATGTGCAAGAAGTAGATTTCAAAGTCATGATCTTTATAGGGCACTTTTGTGTATATGGCCTGCAGAACTGGGCAACTCAATTTTACGTGAGACTCTTTCGTACCCCTAGGAAAGTTTTTGTCTCTTTTCTAAAAGGAAAAGGAAAGGCTTTCCCAGTAGACCACACTGAGGAGGGGACTGGCACATAGCAGGGTGAGCACCTGTGAGGAACACTGTGAAGCTGAGGAACTAATGCAAGGCTGTCAGGTAGCAAAGATGTTTAGCCAGCAGTGGTATGCATAGCACGGTTTGAGAGTCACTACTAAAAAGCTGTGATTCAGCAAAGCACTCAAGCAGATGTTTATTTCTATTCTCTTAGAGTATCCCTGCTAATGCATGTTCCTAACTCAAGTCAGATAGGTAAGTCCTATTGATGGCATTAGGTTTCTCACCTGGACTGAGGCTCAAGGCTACATTTTACCATGGCATTTCCACCTGGATGTTTTCCTAATGCATATTGTTACCCTGAGATATAACCCAGTTTTACAAGTAATTTTTTCCAGATTTTTTCCTCTGTGCATGAGCAATACACTGTCTTTGCAGAAAAAGTCCCATTGTTGGCTTTTTGAAGCACAGATTCTTTTAGGTAAATAGTTAAAAAAAGCAGAAGAGTTTGTCACTGAACCCACAGAGTTTAACTCCTGGAGAAGAGTTACTGGGAACTGCATGCTGATGTCTGCATTGAGACTTCCAAAAGAAAGGTTGGCCTTAGTGTCTTTTGATGATTTCTTCACCCTATTTGTGTACATGATGTATTTAAATAAGTTAAACACAGCTTCCTCTTGGTCACTGATTTCTCTTTCAACAGGAAAGCAGCTGGCAAGACCTTGAGATTTGCTATGGCTTGGTAGAGGGATGAGAGGCAAGCACTCTGTGTGTGTGTGTGTGCGTGCACACAGGCAGAGGACATCTCAAATGACACTAGAAGCCATTTGCACCAACCTCTTTAGTTGGTGAGCAAACAAAACAAGCCTGATGGAGTCAGTGGGGCCTGGAGAGCTACTCACCTTGAGGTATGTTTCCTGCCATCTCCAGTGCTGAGCCACTAGGATGGTGGTTGTAACCCTGGCAGCAAATGTACTTGCTAACCTCTTGGTGACGACTGCTTTCCTCCACTCTATGCCACACTTTCATGAATTTATAATTTATTGAGTATTCCCATTCCAAACCCACACCTTTTAGTGTCCAAATGATGAAATAAAAGTGATAATAAAACTGTCCTATATGCTAGGCCAGCTGGGGAATAATGGTACTGTGCCTGTCAAAGAGGTGAACTGGAAAAAGCGTTGCTCTATTTTGTAATTTCTTGGATAAAAGGAAAAATTATTTACTCTTAAGAAAAGGAAGGGTCTCTTCCACAAAAGGTACTTTTCTCCTGGTTACATCAGCTTTCAGTGTGATCACGTTTCAAGCCTAAACAGTCTTGACAGACTTTTTTTTCTTAAATTAAGATTCAGTCTGGTAACACATTGGGATATAATGACTGAAGAAAACGAACATCAATTATTCACAGTCTATTGGAGAAGCCTTGTATAAATTATTCACGGAAGACATTCTGAATCTGGCTGAGATTATAGGAAACGTTAATAATGAAGCAATGATTTCCTCTCATCCTTTGGCTTTCTTTTTTTCTCCTCACCCTGTATTTTGGTTGGTCCTTGGTTCCATATTGTGTGGACCCTGATGTCCCAGGGTATCACTGAACAGATGCCTCTGCGTACTTGTCCTCGGCCACATCTCCCCCCTCCAGGTTTGTGGCGTGTGTCTCCTGAACCCAGCAGCTGTTCAGAAGGACAACTGCGTGGTGCTGCCAACCTCATATTTCCTTTCTGAGCTACAGTTTTCACCTCTGCCCATGGGAGGCTGAGATAATTCAGCCCAGATTCTGCCTGCAGGAGATAGCAGCATCTCACCTGAACTCCAGGCAGTGAGGCTTTGGATAAACAACATAGGAATGGAGGGGGGAGAGGTGGAAAGCCAGTGTTTGAGATTATCTGTCCTGTGTATTTTCACTGGTTTGGGTAGAATTGCTCCATTGCTACCCCCTTCTAATGTTGTTATAATCTGGAAAAATCCAGTCCTGTGTCTTTTTCTAAATTATAATGTGTTGAGAGCCAGGGGGACACGGAAGGACACACATGAACGTGCACATATGCAGTGGCAACAATAAACAGAAGAGCTAAACTAGTTTTAGGTATCATAAGTAAGAAATGTCTGGAGAAAAATGTCTGCTGAGAAGGGTGACAGAGGTAGAAGTAGTGGGTCCAGGTGGTGTGGGATGGGAAGCTAGCTGAGGGAAGGTATAAGACTGAGTGGTCAGGGCTGCATAAAGGAGGAAAGCAGTTGAATATAATAAAGGCTTGCTGTTGGAGGATGCAGGGCATTGGGGCATCTTTGATTAATCTTCTGGTGAAATCACAAATATTATGATCCCTCTCACTGCATGGCAATATCTGGGAGATACTGGATATGAGAAAACACTCCAGAGGAAGGTTTCAGCCCTCAGAAGAAGTTGAGTAGTCATATGCATGTGAGGATCGACTCTGTTAGTCCAGGTGTGTTCATTCTAAGTCTGTCCTGACCCCCAGCATCAGAAAGTTAAGCAACATGAGATTGTTAGGGTCAATTAATAGAAGATAAATGTGCCAACTAACATTGATACTAGTCCACCAAAATCACTGGGAAGGCCACAGCTGTACTAAAAGGCAGAATGTGACCCTGGAGCCTTGCAGTCAAAGGGCAAATGAGGCAAGTTTGTGTATGGCCTGTTTTGCACTCCAGGGAGCCGTTTCCATACCTGCAAAGTGATTGTAAAGTGCTATCAGATCTGCAAAGTAATCTATTGCAAACACTCCTTGGAAGTGGTTGCACAGTGGGCAGGGTTCCTGCTTCAGGACACCCCACGTCCGTGGTATGTTCCAGGAGGGAGGTAGGATACCATCGCTGTCCACACATAGAGTTTAGGAGGAGGGGGATTAATTAGATTCATGTTGTGGTTTAAGCCCAGCTGGTAACAAAGCACCATGCAGCTGCTCGCTCACTCCTCCCTCCCAGCCCCGGTAGGACGATGAGGAGAAAATATGAAGAAACGCTCATGAGTTGAGACAAGGACAGGGAGGGGTCGCTCACCATTTATGGTCATGGGCAAAAGACAGACTCAACTTGGGGGAGAAACAAAATAAATTTAATTTACTACAAATCAAATCAAAACAGGGATACTAAGAAGTAAAACCAAACCTTAGAACACCTTCCCCCCACCCCTCCCTCTTTCCTGGTTCAATTCCACTCCCTATTTTCTCTACCCACTCCCCCCTGGTGGCGCAGGGGGATGGGGAATGGGGGTTGGGGTCAGTTCATCACACGCTGTCTCTGCCGCTCCTTCCTCCTCAGGGGCAGGACTCATCACACTTCCCCTGCTCCAGCATGGGGTCCCTCCCATGGGAGACAGTCCTCCATGAACTTCTCCATCATGGGTCCTTCCCATGGGCTGCAGTCCTTCACGAACTGCTCCAGTGTGGGACCCTTCCACAGGCTGCAGTCCTTCAGGCACAGACTGCTCCAGTGCAGGCTTTCCCATGGAGTCACAGCCATCTTTGGGGGCTCCCACCCACTTTGGCATGGGCTCCTCCCCCTGCTGCAGGTGGGCATCTGCTCCCCTGCTCACCTCCCCGGGCTGCAGGGGGACAGCCTGCCATCTCACCACGGGCTGCAGGGCCATCAGCCTCCTCCGGCTGCCCCTCCTCCCCCTCCTTCTTCACTGACCTCGGTATCTGCAGAGGGGTTCCTCTCACATTCCAATCCCCTCTTTGCTGCAGGTTTCCCTTCTTAAATATGTGCTCCCAGAGGTGCTACCACCGTCACTGAAGGGCTTGGCCTTGGCGGCAGCCTCAGCCAGAGGCGAGTCCAACTTGGAGCCGGGGAAGCTTCTAGCAGCTTCTCACAGGAGCTGCCTCTGTAGCCCCCTCCCCTGCTACCAAAACCCTGCCACATAAACCCAAAACAATTCACTAGTTTGACCTCGCAGGCCATTAAAATGCATCCGGTTAGGCTGCTGCTGAGGCTGATAATTTGTATTTGGCGTGAGCTTTTCTTCCATATGGTGTCCAGTTATGGTACGAAGCACTTGAGAGACAAAAGGTCCATCACATGCCATGACAGATTGTTCCAGCAATCAGTCATTCTTTGTATTAAAAATGTGTACATTATTTCCAGTTTGAATTTGTCTGGGTTCAGCTTTCAGAAGGTAGTTCTTCTTATGCAGTTCTCTGCTTGATTAAAAAGTCAAGTGGGATCCTGTGTTTTCTGCCCCTGGAGATGCTTATGCATTAATCAAGTTGACTCTCAGTCTTCTTTTGATAAACTAAATAGGCTAAGCACTTCAGATCTCTCACTGCAAGACATTACCCCTAATTTTAAAATAATTTAAAGTCCTTTTGATTTGCGTTGACCTCTTAAAAATGCCAAATCACAACCATATTCAGTATTAGAACAATCTTCTTGCCCGTAATACATACATTTCATCCTACCCTACACGTCTCTACCTCCACCTCTAAATATATCCACAGATCTCACTAGCACCTTTTTTGCTTGTTTTGACAGGGGAAGATCTTGATGAATGGCGGATCAACTCCAACCCTCAGGCTTGCTGCGGTCCTGGATACATTTCAGCCTTCTGCAGGCAGGGCCAGCACTCCTTGCCTTCAGTGGCTTGTCTTTACCTTTGACTCTGTTAAAACACTGACTTTGAGTGGGCTCAGGCTTGACAACAGTCTCTCACCCACGAATTTTAATCGTGTTTCTTTTCTATTTGCCTGTAGATCGTTGATAAAATGTGGACAGACATCAGACTCAGTCCTGGGGCAAGCAGAACTGCCCCCTTCCTCCCTGCTCAGTGATGATTTCCCACTGACAGCCCTGTCTGAGATCTGTTACTCAGGCAGTTCTTAATCCATTTAAGATGTGCCTTACTGGTATTGTGCAGTACTACCTTTTTCATCAGAATGACACACAAAACTAAGTTAACTGTATTAGAAACCCTAAGTCTATTACATCCACTCAGTCACCTTTATCAAGTGACTTGTAATCCTTTTAAAGAATGAAATGAGGTCTGTTTGACAAGACTTATACAATGGTTTCAGTGGGTATTAGTACTGTAGCTCTTGTTAATTTTTTATGAAGTGAATCCGGTGTCAGCTTTACTATATGCATGTATGAATGTGTGGCTGCCTGTGGCCGTGTCTGTCTAACAGTACTTTACTGCATCTTTTGTGACCAAGACTGGTCTCTTGTACAAATCACAACATATATTTTTTTCTTCTGTATTTATTTTAAGAAAGCTACAGCTGCAAATCACCAATAATTGCATTGTCTTCACCGGAGCTACTGAAGGCATTAGTGTATTCAGCACCACAGTATGTTGTGCTGTTCCTAACTGCCTCTGACAATGTTCTTGCAATTTTAAAAATGCCCATGATGGGGCAAGTCATGAAACATTTCACAGTCTTTTCACAGACAGAAGATCAAATTCAGTCTTCACAATGTGCATTGCTGTCTGTAAGTTGGTGTGTAGCCAACCCAAACTGATATTTGAAAGGTGTAATAGGAAAGTTTGCAGTTGAAAGGGAGAGGAATAGTGATATCCAAACAGGATCAATAGTGTTGATTCTGGAAAAGATTTGCAGAACTGCCTACATGATTTAGTAGCCTTAGTTCTGTTTTCTGAAACAGGGTAGACATGTAAGGAGTTATTCAATAGAGACATTTTCTCAAAAAATTATGTATCAAATGCTTAAACAAATGGGCTCTGGGGTCGGGGCAGATGGTGTTCACTAAGGCTACCTCTAAGCCAGGAGACTAATTTTTCCTCTGGAGTCTGAGGCAAGAGGGAGGGTTTAGTGGAGGACAAATCAGAGCATGCATCTAAAATATATGATTTAGAGTCCTGAAACTTCACATCACACCTTAACCTCCTATGTGGTGATGCTGTCCTTCCCATTAACAGCATCTTGCCTGTGTCACCCCCACAAACACAGCAGTGCTGCAATAATGTCAATCACTTCTGTGGACAAGAAGTCGCTTGTGCCTGGGACGGATCATCTGTCCATGCCCTGTCCCTGCAAGTGCTTCCTGGCCGATTGCAGGGGACATCTGCTCTGCAGGGTCCCTCCGGGCATGGCCACAACCTGCCCATCTCCAGCTGGGACAGACTCCTAAATTGATGCTGCTTAGATTAAAGAGGGTTTGGCCTGGCTTTTGGTCTTCCCCCTTGCTGGAAGACCAAGTTGAGTGACACTAGGAGAAGAGACCATCTTTGTGCTCATCACACGCCGTGTTTCCTCCCCATCCCCCTCCAGCCGCTCCCAGCCACCTGGAACGAGACCAAATGATGCATCTGTTCCAATGTTGAAAGTGGTTCCTGTTGCCATTAGCCACGTTCAGCCCCAAATTGAATGAGGCAGGCAGCTGGCATGCTCAGAGCTAGTTCGCTTGCAGATGTATGTGTTTTGACGGGAAATGCTGCTGCCTTTGAAATACGATTCTTAGAAAAGGGAAAGAAGGTAATTCACCACCTAAATCAGAGAAAAGGTCATCTCTCTCCTGGAAGGTGAGCGATGGATGGTGGTGTACTGCGTGGCAGCCTGCCTGATTTCTTATACCCTTTTTTTCCTCTAAAATGATCAGGCTGCAAGGAGTTAAAAGATATTAGTTAGTTTAAAGCAATAATCTCTGCTCAACCTCACTGCAATTGAAGAGGAGGCTCTGCTGCCTTCTGTGTCTTCATTATGGCAGTGAATCCCTTGCAGTTACTGACTCCTTATTTGAAATTCACAAATCTGGAACATGTGGTTAAGCAGGGCTCTCCATTTCTTGCTATTTAGCTTTCTTAAAAAAAAATGTTGAAGCTGTAAAGGATTCAAATATATCACGAGAGAGTTTGCTTTTTTACTTCCCTTCCTGATGGCTGCTCTCTGCACCCTTCAAAAGAAAAAAATAATGCAGGATTTATTAATAATGCTAAAGAAGTGAGTCAGAACACCTTTACACATGTTCAAGGCATGATCTCAGTTCAGACACATGGGGAAGTGCTTGCTACTTTTCTGTGGGTCTCCGAAGAAAGCTACGTTTCTGACCCCAGCTGCAGCTACATCCTATGGATTGAGCTGAAGTCACAGAATTAGTCAGATGGGATGTTAGCTGTACTGCTGCATCATGTGCCACTGCCTACAGAAAACCACTTGCTCCCACTGAGGGTGGATTTTTTTGCCTGTCTGTCAGTCTTTCACAGAAATCCATTGCGGCAGGATTTCCTTCTATATACCCACCCCAGCACTCATCCCTGCTAGGCTCCTGTCCGCTTTCCTTCTTGGTCCACCAGCAGTGAGTGACGGGGTTAGAAAAACAGATTTGTTGATTTGAAGTCCACTGGTTCAAATTCAGAGTATGCTGATATGACCAAGAAGCAAAAATGAGCCTTTGATAGACCTTTCCACCAAAATGGACCTTGTATCTGCATTCCAGTGCTGCCCATCAAGGGACGATTACACAGAGAAATGCTGCGGGATCCGGCACAGAAATGGGAGTCAGAACTGCAGTTGGACTCTTTATCAAAGAACTCACAGTCAAACAAGTTTTTCTGCAGTTAGATAAGCATCAGCACATCTATAAAAGTGCATATGCTGGGACTTCAACAGGCATCAGTTGTTTTGGGCCAGTTTCACCACTTTGGCTAGCAGTCTGGTCTTGTCTTACAGTTTCTCAGACTAGTGAATTTAAGTCTCTCAAAGTGAGCGTATGAAATATCTGTCACTGCATAACGTGGCATGCGTGAAACAGTAAAAAATCCCACCATTTCTTGGGGTGCGAGTTGTGTGCATTGCTTTGAATCCTGCTTTGGCTAGACTGGCACAGTTAAGTTTAAAAATCTGCAAGCAACATAGGAAATACTATGTTCTGCAGAAAGCGCTCATCTGTTTTCCATCCAGGGTGTTCAGTCTCAGAGAAGACATGGTACAGCATGGGGCTGGGGGAAAGCAGGATGGTCTGCTGTTGAAATGAGCATCCAGGCAGGAGTTACGATTCCTGGCACAGACACAGGGCTCTGTGGGCATACAGGACTTCAGCTGCTGTCCAGGTTTCCTCTCTATGATGTGAATATTCTTCCCTTAGCAGATAGAGATGTGATCAGACTGGAACAAGGGACGTATAGTAACTTGGAGTAGGTAATTTTAGAGACATCAGTAAAAAAAGCATTTTGTGAACATTCCTTCTAAATTATACTTCCCCTAGTTACATATGTTTAAGTACTGTCTTTTGTGTGCTGGCAACCAGTGTTTATTTTCTCAGCGTGCTAATATCACCCCTGGTCAAAGATCCTCGTTTACAAGACACAGGCCCATTGGTGATCTTTTCCAAGACGACCTGGTCTATCAGGCAAGAGGTTCAAGGCTTTGTAGGCAGCCTGTGTGAGGAGAAATGTGGAGGTCTGCAACTCTCAGCCAAGGTTTGTAGTGTTATATTACCATCAGCGTGCTGCTGTACACTCTTCTTAGCTACCATACAGGTGGGAGAGACAAGTCTGCTCTGGCTCTCAGGTGCTGGTGATTTTAATTGAAGGTGTAACAGATGGGTGAGCAATGGGTGAGGAGAACTGTATTACAAGTCCTTATTTTCACAAATTGCTTTTGGACACAGTCTGTGGGTAGATATTTTGTTTCTAAAAATATTGTTTTGCCAATGGAGACAAGCTGCAAATTAGGAGCCGTCATTTGGGATTTGGTTTCAGTGCTGCCACTTCGGTGAAAAAATAGGCACTGGTGAACATTTTAATTTTGCAGCCAAAGTTGGTATTTCAGCTGTTGTGTTCCTGGGACTGGGGCATTCCTGTGTGGTTCCCTTTAGTGGCACTTCACTCAATTAAGCAGCAAAAAACTAATGTAAATTAATTTGGATTAATTTCTCCATTAATATGTTGGAAATGACTGTCTCCCCAGCTTTCTCCTGTGCCTCTGGTGAGTACCTGGAGATGAAGAACCAGGTGTGCAGCAAATGTGCAGAGGGGACCTACTCGCTGGGCAGCGGAATTAACTTTGATGAGTGGGATGAGCTGCCAGCAGGATTCTCCAATGTGGCGACTTTCATGGACACGGCAGTTGGTTCAGCTGAGAATAAAGCCGACAACTGCAACAAGTAAGTTCTGTTTTCATCAGGGTTACGCAGCCACTGGTAAACCTGAGACAGCTAGGCAGCACAAAGGCAGCTTAATGACTTATCTAAGCTCTCCAGAGGGTAACCAGCCCTACTAATGGCAAACAAGAGTGGCTGGGAAGTGAAATTTGTAGCCATCCTTTGCTGTCATCATGGTCTCCTTGGGCTCATCAGCAGCTAGTGAGTCTATGATCAGCCTGGAGCTGCTCTTATTTGCAACTGGAAAGCTCCAGGGTCATGGTATAGTAAATGTGGCTAAAGGGTACTTTCACAGCCTATTTAGAGAGCCATGGTGGTTGCAGAAGGCTGTTGCTAAGTATAATTGGGAGTATATTGAACCTATGGATAATAAACCTTTCCTATGTAGGCTGGGTCCTAAATTTCTAATGCCATATCCTTTCCCATGCATGATTTTAATGAAAAGTATTAATTTACATGAAAAATAAATGGGAATTTAGTAATCAAGTTATAAATTCACTGCAGTTAGCTATTGTGGGATTCTGGGTCCTTTATTGAGCAACATGTTTTTGTGTAGTAGTGTAAGAAGTCTCCTCAGTGTCTGTGATCTCAGCTGAGGCTTGTTTTGTTTATGTTCATCAGCTCTTCATGGACGCCTCGAGGGAATTACATAGAGTCGAACAGGGATGATTGTACAGTTTCTCTCATCTACGCTGTGCACCTGAAGAAGTCTGGTTCTGTCTTCTTCGAATACCAGTATATTGACAACAACATCTTCTTTGAATTTTTTGTAAGGCCTTTTTTTATGGTGAATCCAACCTTATATTGTAAGAATTCAGTGTGGATAAAGAGCATCAGAAACAGCTTTTTCCTTGCTTTACACTCCCCATATGTCCATAGCTTGTTATTGCTGAACAAGATAAAAAAAAATCTTCTTCTTTTTCTGTCACTTATGCTGCCTTTTGGCATTTATTTCAGCTTCAAAACTCAGGCTAAACTGATCCTATCTACCATGCACTGGGATTTTTCTATTAGGGGTCATGACTGACCCTGTTAGCCCAGCCTTTTACGAGATGGTTGTTGGTGGTAGATGCTTCAGTTTGGGGGAGTTTGACTTGAGATGCCTTTGAAGGGACTTGATGTTTAAAAAGACCTCTTCCAAGGTAGGCATCCAGAACCTGAGGTGCTCCAAGGCATTATGGAAACGTTAGCTTTAGTTTTAGGTCAATTTGGGTCATAGCAATTAAGATGAAAAGAAAAACAGGAGAAGAGACATAAGGGTGACCCTTAAACCCCCCCCCAAACCAAACAAAAATAAAAGAAAAAGACAGAAACAACAGTTCTCCAAAAAGATTTAGGAATAAAAATTCAGATGACTTTCAGTGGGAATTAAGCTCTGAGGATGCATCCCCGCTGTGAAATGGAGGGGCTGGTGATCATTAGCTCTGAAATGGGAGCACCTTGTCTGGGCTTGCACCATGCTGTAGCCAAATTAATAAAACAATCTGATTAGCAGTGACCAGAATGGGAAAGGCAACCCTGCTCTGCCACATGAATGGGCTGGTTGCCGTCCAGGGAGCTGGAGGGTTCCAAGCACCAGGCTCCACAGTGTGGTATAGATGCCCCATGTCACTGAGATGCTTTGGAAGGTTCCACCAACACCTGCATTGCTTTCCTTTGCATGTTGTACCTGCCATTTGGGACAGAAAAAAACATAATGAGAGGGCAACCCAGAGCAGGAGATGACTGGAAATTTTCGGTCTCCTCTGTTACTGTCTCTGTATCTGTCTGGTGATCTCTGGTTTTCATCCAAAAAACACAGCTCATGGTATCTCACAGGATTGAGAAGTCTTAGCTGGTGTTGGTTAAAGTTTCTTGAAGGTTGGAGAAAAGTGAAAAGTATCCTTATCCTTAGTAGAGGTGGGAAAGGAAGACAAAAATAACCTGTTGGAGGCACCTGCTTACTGCTACATCAGTGCAATATCTTGCTGGTGCACTTTGATAACAGACAGTGCAGGCAATATTATTTAGCCACTTCAGTTTAATATTAGACTATCCTGCCTTCTTCATAGGGAGAAAGCAGCAAATATGTTTTCGGCTGTCAGATGAATGTACCAGGATTATGAATCCTAGCTCCAGTCACTTGACTGACTGATCTGCTCCTGCAATGGAGCAAATGTATTGTTTCTCTGAGCACTAGCTTTGAAAATGGCTTTTTGATTATTACTTTGTCGTGGTTTCAGCTCAGTCGGTAACAAAGCACCACGAAGCCACTCACTCACCCCCCACCCCTGCGCCTGGCCACGTTGGGATGAGGAGAAAATCCAAAGGCAGCCTCGTGGGTCGAGACAAGGACTGGGAGGGATCACTCCCCACTTATGGTCACGGGCAAAAGAGAGGCTCAACTCGGGGAAGAAACAAAATCAATTTAATTTACTACAAATCAAAACAAAAACAAAACACAAGGGTATTAGGAAGGGAAAACCAAACAT
Source organism: Pandion haliaetus (assembly GCA_013401275.1). Lineage (NCBI taxonomy): Eukaryota > Metazoa > Chordata > Aves > Accipitriformes > Pandionidae > Pandion > Pandion haliaetus. The sequence continues at coordinate 209,675 of VYZV01002875.1, read as the reverse complement.
CAGAACAACCTCCCCCCACCCCTCCCGCCTTCCCGGCTCAGCTCCATTCCTGGTGCTTTCTCCCTCCTCCCCCCGGCGGCGCAGGGGAANGGTTCCTTTCCACAGGCTTCAGTTCTTCCCGAACTTCCCTACCGCGGGTCCTTTCCGCGGGCTGCTCTCCAGTCACACACTGCTCCAGCGCGGTTTTTACCATGGGGTTACGGCCACATTCGGGAGCCTCCGCTCCACCATTCACCTCCCTGGGCTGCAGGGGGACAGCCTGCCATCTCACCACGGGCTGCAGGGCCATCATCCTCCTCGGGCGCCCCTCCTCCCCCTCCTTCTTCACTGACCTCAGTATTGGCAGAGGTGTTCCTCTCAGGTTTCCCAACCCCCACACTGCCGGTTCCCCTTCTTAAATCTGTTCTCCCAGAGGCGCTACCACCGTCACTCCCCTCCCAGAGGTGGGTCTGACATTTTGGCGCCAGGGGACCTTCTAGTAGCTTCTTAAAGGGGCCACCTCTGCAGCCCCCCCTCCCCTCCCACCAAGGAAAACCGTGCCACACAAACCCGTAACATACTTTTATCCATATCCCACTCATTCATGTCCTTAAATTTATCTTCCCTGTTCAAGAAGCAGTTAGTGGTGCAGTCCTTTATAGAAATACAAATAGAATGTAAATAATTATAGAATGTAAACAATTCCTAGTCAGCCTCAGTATTTCAGGGAAACCATATTTAAAACTCCTCTAAAAGTCCGTTCTTTTTCTCCAGCGTGTCTTTGTGCTTAAATATATTTAACAGTGACACTTCAGCTCTCGACTGTGGCATTTCAGTGGCAGTGGTTTGCAGGTTGCCGGAAAATGATTACATTTTTGGGCTCTCCAGGTGCAGGTGGCTGTACTGCAGGTCTGAAGGTAAGCGAGGAGATGTCCTCAAACATTGAAAGCAAACATGGACACTTCTTGTTAGATACCCAGTGCTTCAGCAACCTGCCTTCCCAGGGTCTTTTTACATATTGAAGCCCTTTACACCTTGTGAGAAGAGAGTACATATTCTTATTTCCGTTTTGCAGATGGGAACCGAGGCACAAAGATGCTGTAGCTCAGTTTGCGCAAGATAATTAGGGATCTACCTTCTACTTAGGTGCTTCTTACTTCTTTTCCTCAGTGCTATTGATCTAGGTGGGAATTAAGTGCAGAGATGCTTTGGAGGATGTGGGATTATGTAATTTATTTCAGACTTGACATGGAGCAACTCTGAGGAGGATGCTTGACCCTAGGTCTTCTGAAAGAGTTGAACTGGCTTTTCTCCCTGGTGGAATAAAAGCTGATAATTGAACTCATGCCTCAAAGGGGCTTGATACTTCTTCAGAGAAGATAGTTATAAGAAGAAAGAAGTGGACCACTGTGAAGCCATGCACTAAAGCTGAGCTGCATTGGACCTGGGCGAGGGACAATCAACTTCACGATTCTGCCAGGGCAGAATCTTCATGGTGTGTTGCCTCTCCCTTGATAATGTTACTCTCATCCCTAGTGAGGACAGGTGGCAGGGAGCCAAAGACATAGCAGATATTGGCTGCAGAGAAAGCAATTTTTCTTCTAGCTTTGGCCCATCCACTCCTACCTCCCTTCTAACTCGGAAGCCCATGGGTTTTAGAGAGCTGGGTCTTGGTGGGCTCAGGAGAAGGAGGAGGCAGCCAAGACAGGATGCTCAGCATCCAAGTCTGACCAGATAGTGAGAGGACAAGGCTGAGATCTTCTCCTGCTCTTTTTTTCCATTGCATCAGAGGTGGTCATTGGAGGCACTGTAAAGCTGCTAGCAGGTTTTGAAAGTTGTGTATTTGTTTTTTTTTTTTGCCACAGGTAAGGCAGCTGCTTCTTAAATTTGTACATAAGAGGAACAAAGCTGAATCTTATCATTCCCAGCCAGCAGTCATTATACTGACAGAGATGCATCTGATTGTGGTCACTGATTTCGTGTTTTTATTAACAGATACAAAATGACCAGTGCAAAGAGATGGAGTCCACAGCAGACAAGTGGGTGAAGCTAACAGACAATGGGGAATGGGGCTCTCATTCTGTAAGTGTGCAAAAAATTCCTCCATGAAGCTTTTTTCCATTTATAAATGTCTGTGATTTCCTCTGAGCAGACAGCAAACAAGGGCCAGATCCTTCTGAATGCATTTGAAGAAGCACAGCTTGCTTAGTACTGACAGCAAAGCCACTGAGATCTCTAAGATGCTGATCCCAAAGCAAATGATATAGATGCAAGACTTTGTATTGATTTCCCTGGGCTTTGAATCAAGTGCTTGATGAGGTTAAATAGATATATGCAAATCCGCATGCCACAGTCACTCTGCATGATTGTAATTGAAATCTTCTACAACAGTTGTTTGCTCATGAGAACACAAGATTATTCCCTGTTGCTCAGCAGAGAGGCAGGAGTGATGTGTGTTTGTGGAGGCAGGCAGAATGGGCATTTTATTCTCAAGTTTGTGCAGAAGAGCTGGACTGCACTCAGCTTGTGCTCTGTGGTGACTTACCCAGTTGAAAAGGAAGCTTGCAGCAGTCTGGTGGCTCCTGCAGCACCAATAGGAGCATGTCCATGTTGGGAGCAGCAGCCCTTTGTCTGGCCTGTGACCTAGCTGGCTGAGTTTGCTCTGTGCACATACCACGTGTAAACCAACTCATTGGCTCATGGTGACACCTGGCTTCCACTATACCATCATACCCTAATTCCCAGAGCCATACCAGCAAAGGCCCAGCATAGGTGACATTATGCCAGAAATAAAAGGCTTTGTACAGGCATAGACAGCAGCCCGGTCTCTGTTTACCATGGTCTGCTTATCCTCCTGGAGGAGAAACCATATTCCTGAGCCAGCTTTTGTTGGCAGTGCCTGTTAGCTCAGGTGCAAGCCCAGTGCGAGTCACGCTGGAAGGCAGGAGAGCTAGGTGAGGAGGGGTGACTGGCACGGGCTGACAGGTAGGTCCAAGGTCAGGGCATCGACTTGGGTGAGCTGAGAGATGTAGACGGTGTCTGCGTGGGAGATGGTGTCATCTGAGCTCATCATCTGGGATGTGCCAGTGTCTCTGCTGCCTATGAAGGTTGCTTGGATGCCTGGCTGAAATGTAGACAAATGAGCTAGGTGAGATGACTATTCTGGCTCTCCTCAAGGCTTTTGTCTGCACTGCAAATCCTGTCACGGTGGCTCCTCTGAGCCCAGTTTTCCAGTTGCTGCAGCCTCTGCTTTCAGCATGCTAGCCCTGCTGCACCAGAGCTGATGTTGGATATCTCTGTACCACACAACGTGATGTTTGGTGCAATATGGTCCCAGTTCTGCTGTAACCTGCAGTAACCCAGCTCTCCTCTGCCCCCTGGTTAGTAGCTGTTTGGGGAGTGGGGGATACAATATGCTGTATTTCTACTTTGCTGAATTTTTGGACTCTTTATCCTGGGTGAACAAGAATTGTGGTCCTGCCAGGCCTGTACAGCACTGCTGTAAATCTCATTATCCTGGACCCTTATGCATGTAGAGTTTATCCCTCTCATGTGAAAATATAGCACCTTCAGGCCAGTATCACTGTGTTGGTAGTAGGCATCTAGCACTGGGCAAGTAGATACGGTACAGCTTTGCAGGCCAGGCAGAGTCTTGGTAAACCTGCTGCTTTTAGTGAGGAGAGGGATGCTGTAGTTACACAGGTGAGTTGAAGGCAGCAGGCACCAGCACTGCTGCTGAAATAAGTGGTCCTGCCTTCCTCCTGCCCCTTATCCCAGCCATGGTGCCACCAACCCACCACCCTTCCTGTGCCAGCCACAGGGGTTGTGCAGCTGCTTGCTGAACCATGCCATGAAGATAAGTAGGTCAAGGCAGTTGGAAACCAGGTGGTTTTCTGCATCTCATCTGCTGTTCAGGGTCAGAAATGAGCAGGAGGGATGGGACTGCTGCTGGGGACATTCATGGTTTGCGCCTGGCTTACTGATCATGATGCTGCAGTGTTAGATGCAGGCAGAGCTTGATTTTTAAAACCTATATACAAAACTCACTTGTGAGCCTGGATTTTTGAACTCTGGGGCATGTTGGGTTTCTTTACAAAAGTGTATCTGAAGGCTTTAAAAACAAACTGATTGAGTATATCTGAACATAGAGCTAGAGATAAAAGCTTCTGAGTGCCAGGGGTAGCTGGATAAAGGCAGGAACAGCTTTGTCCCAGTTCTGCTTACAACAAGGTCAGGAACAGCTCTTGGTGTTTTACCATAAAGCTGTGGTGTTGAGAAGCTTTTTTATAAAGCACTCTGGCACTTCTTAGAGATGTCTCTACAGCATCTGCCTAGCTGTCTCCCCATTACTTCTTGACTCACTAAGCAGATTAGGAGAAGACAGAATTGCTGCTAGGATGTAAGAAATCTGATTAATGGAAGAAATAAAACAATTTCTTGGTGAGAGGACGCCTGCTAACTGTTATGTGTGTTGTTGCAGGTAACTCTGAAATCAGGTAGCAATATATTATACTGGAGAACAACAGGGATTCTCATGGGGTCCAAAGTAGTAAAACCAGTTCTGGTGAAAAACATCACAATTGAAGGTAAGTGATATTTGCCTTTTAGGCCTTATCTCACTCTTTCATCACAGTGTTTGCCAAGTGCCATTTATACTGGTGTGCCTACAGTACCGAAGTGGCTTTTTTAGCCCCCTTGTTCCCTGTCTCCTCTAAAGTGTAGAAACGGAACAGCAAAACTTCAGTGTCAGGGAAAGGCTGAAAAATTAATTTAGCTGGTAAGTGATGCCATCTACTGGAGAACACCGGCTTAGCAAATAAAGAGAGGAAAAGGAATAAATAGGTTTTCTTTAATGTAGTAGAGAAAGATCTTGCTTATTGGTAAGCCTCTCAACAGTGATAAATGTATATATATATAGCATAACAGAGACAGTTAAATTACTACTTTAAAAATTTAATTAATCTGGGATTGTTTTTTGGTTCAGTTCTAAGTGCAATCAAACTTGGAGTGTCATGTAAGGTTCTTACAAGGGTCAGACTTGCACTGAGGAGCAGAGATTAAAGACGAAAATTATGCGTCAGCAAAGCCAGTGTCCAAAGTGAGTGGTGAAAGTCTGTGATTTTTAAGCTGTGTTATGCAGCTGGCTTGCTTTCCCCATAAGCAGGTAGACAGTAGTTATGGAGCATACCTCTCTGTACTTCAGTGCTTTACCTGTAATTTATTTTACAGGAGTTGCATATACGTCTGAATGCTTTGCGTGCAAGCCTGGTACCTTCAGTGACAAGCCAGGTTCATCTGGCTGCCAGGTGTGTCCAAGAAATACTTATTCTGAGAAAGGAGCTAAAGAGTGCACCAAGTGTAAAGAAGAAATGTATTACGCAGGTACATAAATCAAATGGGTTAAGCAAAACCAGGAGAGTCTGAGTACATAAGGTCATAAGCTGTTTCTGTGTGCAAATGCGAGAATGGTTTTATCCAACAATGAAGTTTAGTCTCCAGTTGATATGCAAAGGGGAAATGAAGATGGGACTTCCCAAAAGCTGCAGAGGGCAAAATATATACATAATGGGACACAGTCAGTCTTGGCTAAGGTCATCTATGCTAACATGAAGGGATGGACATCTTGATGACCTCGAAGGGAACAGGTCTTCTGAAGGATAATAACAGTCGTGCTGTGCCCTCTCGTGGTAATTTGTGTTATCGGTTGGTGATGACCTGAATTGGCTTCATCACTGCCTTCAGACTTGCAATGTTTTGAGGAATCTACTTTCCAAATCCTGTCCCGGCCTGTTCCTGCCTCCTGTGTGGTTGGAAGATGCGGTGATCTAGTTGCAAACCCTAGTCCCCAAAGTCCTCTGCATTCCCAGCTGTGGTTTGAAGAATCTGTTACCTACCACAGCACCTGCTATCACAGATTATGGCAAATGCTTGGGAACATGTGCCTGGGCTCATGATGGGAATGGAAATTTTGCAAAAGTATCTGAGGAGAGGAAAAAGTAGGCCAGTGTTGTAAGGAAGTCTCTAATGGGTTAGAGTGTTTTTGTTTCTTATCAAAGTGAGAACATATTTCCGTGCTTGGCGAACTACACAAATTACTGCTTGAAGGTGAAGGGGTGGGGTGACTGTTTGGGTGACTCCCTGGTTATACTGAATCAATGAATTTCAGTGTGACAGTGCAAGCATAGTTCGTATTTTCCCTGTTCCCCTGTTTCAGTTCAGGGGAAGGTTTTTGTAGACTGCATTAAGAGTTTGATTTTTCATTCTCATTTAGTATTTTTCTGCTGACTCACTTTAATCTCTGGATTTTAAGTTCATTATATTTGTTTCAAGGGACCATTTGATAGTTTAACATGCTCTTCCTCATCCTTTCTTTTTAGATGAGGGATCCAGTGCGTGTATAGAGCGTCCTCCATGTACAAACAAAGACTTTTTCCAGATCCATACCCCATGTGATAAGGAAGGAAAAGTAAGTAGAAGGCATGATACTGTTTTTAAGCTCATTGAGCTTATTGTGATCTCTTGATTTGAAAACAAGATAGGGTTTCTAGGCATCTCTTTCCCAATTGCTTTCCCAATTTTGCTTCCAGCATTGAGTATCTCTGAGGCTTTGGCCTTGTCCTTTAGCTGCCTTCTCTCCAGCATTTATCCATTTGTAAGAATATGCCTGTCATGGATCTGCTTAAGGGATCTGTCACTGTGAAATGCTAAGCTGCTTGCACTTGTGATTAGTCTGACTGGGTCACTAGTGCTACCCCCATGCTCATAAAAAAACAGGGTTGGAACACAGGATGAAGTACTGAAGTCCCAGAATAAAGCCTACTGTTAAGTTGTTAGCAATCTTTCCTGGCATACTTTTGGCTTGTGACAACTTGCCCTGTCCCAGCAATGCCCAGGCATGATTCAGGTGCTACCATGGTACAGGAGCGTTGGACATGACCATGTCTTCAGGTGGAAGAGTGTTTGACTGCATAGGTATGATGTGTGTATCATATCCCTTAGTTTTAGCATTAAAGAAGAGTCCATGATCTGTTGAAATAATGGTATATAAATAGCCTGGGAGTATTCATGTGCAGCAGCAGAGCTTAGCTGCTAATAATGTGCTTGCCTCATGGGATGCCTCAAACCACTTGCACTCTCAGTAGATTGTTTCACCCAGATCTTAGATCCACTGGGTCTGTCATAGAGGGACCTGCTGCTGGTGGAGCAGCCTGGCTTTGGAGCTCTCCTGCCCTTTGTCCCAGCAGTCAAGAGGGGATTTTGGTGAGATTTGGAGAAGAAACTCCTATTTACTGGCATTTGGAGCCCACAGAGATGTGGGCACATGGTTAGGCCTGTTTGGTCTCTTTTCTTCCCTTTCCCATCTCTCTTAGATATGGATGGGATGGCAAGTAGTCAAAAATCTGCAGCACCTGTAGGTTGCTGGCCTAATATTTGCTGGCTGGATGGAGTATTTTGGAGTCTCCTGGTCAGCCAGTTCCAAAATGCAGCTGAGAGTTCCTGTGCTTTAATACGAAGCATCAGTGAGTTTAGCCCCAGAGCTGTCAGGCTCTACAACGTGGTCTTAACTCAGTGATTCTTGCTCTGTTAACTGCCTGCAGTGACTTGAGGAATTAGCAGCAGTGTTCACTGCTACACCCCCAGGTACTGCTTTAATTGCAGCCTCTTGGGGATTACCCTGTCACTGCTCTCTGCAATTCAAGGCTTCCTGGCATTGAATAGGTTCTTACTCTTGACCTTCTTCCTGCCTCCTCAATGGCCTTTCCTTTCACTGATGGACATCATCAGAATACGAAGTGGGTCTTTCTGCAGACACCCTTCATCTTCTAGTTGCAACATGTCTCATAGATGCACAGATACTGGCTGTGTTTTCAGGACTGCTTTCACCATTTACTGCTCTACATCTGTGGAAACTGCTCCGGGTTTGCCGTACTCCCCAGCCATCTCTCCATGTGATGCAGCTCAATGAGAGGGCCTGACTCTGCAGCCCACCTTCAGCTGAACAGTGGCTGTTAAAGCACCAGCCTAAAGGCCTATTGATCCATGGCTTACTAAAATCAGCCAGGTTTTTCACTGGACATTAGATTGTTGTCTCCTTCCTGCTTTCCCCACTCAATGTGTAGAAGAGGCCTCAGGAGATTTAGGCACTTGACTCCTATTGACTTTTCACCTACCTGCTGCTTTAAAAATTCCATGCTGATTGCTTCAGCCCCAGCCTCACCTGCATGGCTGTGGGCACTCTTTGATCCTTTTGTCTGCTCAGACACAGTAGGATTGCTTTAGCATATACAATGTGTCTGGGCTCTGGGCAACCACACAGGTACTTTGCCAGCTCCTGAGCCTTTTTCTTTTAAATGCTGTGTACCCCGCTGCTCCTGAAGCATTTCTGGAGCAATACTCCAGAAAATCCTTTAAGTGTTCAGGAGCAGCAAGGACAGGCTGATCTGTAAGGGACAGATGCCACTCTGACAGCAGGAGCAGTCCCCCCACCTGAGCAAAGTGAGCAAAGCAAAGCAGACCCAGTGTCAGTGGCCAGATTCAGCCAAGGTTGCCAGACAAGTCCATAGTGATGAGGCACGACCAATGTCAAGTTGGGATATCAAGTCAATGGGTTAGTCAGAATGTGGGTCAGCCAGGGTACATGACCTGGAACAGGCGTGGCTGCAACATAGCAAAGGCAGGGACAAAGGGTGAGAGCCTCATCTTAATTGCAGCTCCCAGGAGCCGGGGCCTGAGCCTGCACTGAGGCTTCTTCCAGCTTTTTTTCAACCAGTTTCAAAGATGATCAATATTTCTTGAAGAGCTCTGTGTTATCAGAGGGCTAACCTTGAGTGCAAGCAGCTCAGTGCCCAGGGTGGCAGGGGCATGTGCTCAGGGCCCTGGATCAAATTCATAAGATGGAATCTCCCCTGCCAAGCTCTGGCCTCAAGGTTCCATGATTGCACTGGTGGGACCAAAGGGTGGAAGTACCCAGGGCAGGACCTGTGGCTAGGTTAAAGTCTTGCCAGTTGGGTTTCTCAGCTCTGGAACTCAGCTAATTTTCATCTTGAGATCTTAAACTCTTTCAGGGATAGACCCCAAGTCAGATGAAATTTGAAACCCAACTTCACGGGTGACACATCTCACCTCATCTTTTCCTTAAGACAGAAAACTTGTCTCTTCAAAGAGAGGTGATGACGAGAGGTGATACCATTGTATATGGTAAAGCCAAGGACTGACTAATTTTCATAAACTGCTCCTTATATGATGTGGAGGGACTGGAGAGGGGTTGGGAGAGCTCCTGTGTGGTTTTGGCATTTGCTTAGTAAGTGAAAATGGCTGGAGAAAAATTGAGGACTTTTCAAAGAACAGGCCAGTATGGGGAAAACCTGCAAAACATGTGGTGTTCTCTGCTAATAGATGCCTTCCCAATAAAAGGATTAGATAATGCAGAAGTTATATTTTGGGTTACTATGGTCAAAATGCACAGATTGCTTATGCAGCTGTTAGAATTATTTATCTGACGTTCCTCAGAAACATTTCCATGGGAAAATTCACTAGATAAATAAGAAAGAACAGTAGCAGCTGTTTTAAGCTTCACATTTTTGCTTTGCTCTTAAGGTCTGATATCTTGGAATTGCCTGTGAACCCAATCACTTCTGTTTCCCTTCTCCACCCTTCCCTTTATTGTCCTGGATGTGCAAGGTCTGGTTTTGGCCTAAAACATTGGGAATACCCTAATTTCTTTTACAAGGGGGATCTTGGTTGGTGCTAGTCCTAAAGCTTTGTAACACACCATGTGAGCTCAGTGTCTTCTCCTTCCAGACTCAGATCATGTACAAATGGATTGAACCCAAGATCTGCAGAGAGGATCTCCCCGATGCACTGACCCTACCTCCTTCTGGAGAGAGGAAGGATTGTCCACCTTGCAATCCTGGCTTTTACAACAATGCCTCGTCTTCCTGTACTCCTTGCCCACCAGGCACATTTTCGGATGGGACACAGGGTAGGAGTCCACAAAAAAATTGCTTGTGTCCCCAAAAGCAGTTGTCTGCTTGCATGTCACTTAGTTTAATGACACATCATCATAAGCCAGAGTTTGTTTTGCATAAAATGCATATTAAATAACTTTGGAGAGAGGGAGTTGGATATCTGTTTTCTCTCTGAAGTCCCTTCTAACCAGGGATTGCTGCTCTAAGTTGACCTGCTGTGTTCTGGATGCATTTCTCGGCTGATATAAACATCCTGAGAGTTATTTTAAGGGATTCTGAGAAGGGAATCAGAACTTTTACAGTCAGTAATTCCTCCTCACCCATTCTTCTGTCCATGCCAAGTTCTTCCCAGTGAAAATATCATTTTAAGCACTGTCAGATGAGTATCCTGCCAACATTGCAGATGTATTGTCCCAGTGGTGACGTACAGCATTTTGTGGGAACTCATGTTTACCAGTATGATCAAACCTTCAGCTGAAGCCATTAAAAAGGAAGTGTGGCTTGGGGGATCAGTTGTGGATTACTTACTATGAGGTTATGATCTGCAATTTATAAAATACTGGTCTTGTTTCCACTCTTCTGGTCCTGGTCCTGGTAAGTCTTTGGCTATTTAATTATAAATAAAGAAATTAATTTCTTTGCTCATTACTTGCACCAGAGAATGAAAAAGTGATATCTATGTTCTTTAAAATACTGTTTGAAATGTGCTTTGGCTGTGTGATTTCCTTTTCCCGCCCTCTCACCCTGTAGAGTGCAAAGCTTGCCCTGCTGGGACTGAACCAGCTCTTGGGTTTGAGTACAAGTGGTGGAACATCCTGCCAGGCAACATGAAGACATCTTGCTTTAATGTTGGCAACTCAAAGTGTGATGGGATGAATGGTGAGCCAAACTCCCTGTGTTGTTATGTGCCTGTCTTTCTCCTGCACTGATCACTGTTGTAATGGAGCACCCATCAAAAGGAGTGTGCTGTTTGCCAGCTGAGTCACAACACAGTTTCCCACCTTTTCTTTAATTGCACCAGGCTTGAAATTTCCTATAGGAAGCAGTGTCACAATATCACAAAGAAGAAATAAAAATCTCTTGTATACCAGAAGAGGGCAGGAGCTGAAGCCTATGTGAATTCCCCTCAGGCAAGGACCTATCCCACCATAGACTGATGCATCTGAATATCCCCTCTGAAAAAAACATAACTACTTCACTTCTTTTTAGTTTATCTCCTTTCATGTTTTGTGATAACTATGCCCGTGGAGGTCACACATAATTCTTTTGGAAAACTTAATTAAAGTCTGTGATTTTGTTCATTTAGCACTGACAGCTTTGTCTCCGCACATGTGCTAAGATTGCAGCAGAAAGCAGTCACAGCTCACCGGTGAAAATGATCCCGTTCGGGACTTCTCCCACCTCCAGCCTTCTCTGAAAGATTTTCCTCAGTCTGATCTGCCCTGTCAGGCTGATGTATCTCAAGCTTTGAATTATGTGTGTTGAGCAGAGGGGCACTGAAGTATATGCTTAACGTTTAACACATAGATTCATTGATTCATCTGTTTTAAGTCTGGAAGAGATCAGATGTATCATCCCCCTTGAGCTGCACAGCACAGGTCAGGGAATTTCAATTGCTTTGCTGATTTCAAGGTGACATTTGCCTATAAAATCAGCAGTTCATACAATTACTAAAATTTTTCATTCAAAAGCATTATTATACTGCTCTATAATTTATACCAGATATCTTTAAAATGTACTAAAGTACTGATTTGCTTAAACAAGTATGTTAACATAGAAATTTTTTTGCCATATGACCCAGAAACCATCCATTTCTTGAAAATTTTTTTTCTTTTTTTTGTCCTGTGAAGGTTGGGAGGTGGCTGGTGATCACATCCAGAGTGGAGCAGGAGGCTCTGACAATGACTATCTTATCTTGAACCTGCACATCCCGGGATTTAAGTAAGGAACAGAATTTTTTTTTCATCTATTTCTCATTTATCTCTGTCTCTTACACCTGTTTCACATTACCCCTGGAATGAACCGAGTTTTCCTTTCCAAAGTGCAATGATATAATGAATGAGAGACAAGAGGAAACTTTGATTTTTTTCCCCTGCCCCCAGTCACCCCATTGCAGCAGAGGATTCTCTAAGACCTTCGTTTTTAGTGGTGTTTGCTTCAGTCTGAAATGCCAGCCGGTTGGCTGCCTGGAAACTGAGAAAAGATATTCCTATCTCTCTGTTTCTAAATTATCCCAAAGTAACCAGCTACGCCTGCCATGGGGTGGATACTGGTGCCTGCCCTGAAGGTATTTTACAGAAACTCAAGTTACTTTGTTCTGTGGCTCTGGGCAGCCTGCACAGTGTGTGCTTCCCCTGGAGCCAGTGGAGAGATGCAGGCACCACAGGAGAACAGGACATCTCACCTCTCGTGGACTCTTAGACAGGATGAAAGAGCTGCTTGAGGTGCTTGTGTCTCTTTGTCAGAAGAGTGAGCTTAGACTCCTAGCTCAGACCAGGTGCCAAATACTAAGACAGGTTAGAAATGGCAAAATGAACCTCACCCTCCCTTTGCTGTATCTCAACTGAGGAGGGTTGTGACTTCTTACACCCAATGAGCAAACCCTGATATTTATTTTACAGTATGGGCAAACAGCATTAAAATAAAGGAAAAGCAAGAAACATCCGTGGAAATGCTTGGTGTGTCCCAGTTCACTGTTTATTACTTTGCAGGGAAGCACCCTGAATACTTCTGGTTTCCATGAAACTCCTGAAAGCATCTCCCACCAGTGAGGGTAGATGCAATTAAATTGGTGTAAATCACTTAAAGCATGTAAGGCATTGAAGTGATAAGATTCCCTACCAGTGTGGTCAAATTTGGGTGTCGATTATAAGGAGGGAACTGTACCATAAAGAAGTTAGACACTTAAAAAATAACCCTGCTGTGCCCAATACCCAGTGCAGAGCTGCTGTGCAAACCTGGCCTCTGCAGTTCTGCAAGAACAGGTTTTATGCGACAGGACTTTGATAGTTTCCTCAGTATACGAAAAGCAATTTGAAGGATTGACTGCTGTCTGTCTTGTAAATGTTTTGTTCCTTCTCTGTTAAACAGACCTCCGACATCGGTGACAGGAGCAACTGGGTCAGAACTAGGAAGGATTACTTTTATTTTTGAGACCATCTGTTCAGCAGATTGTGTGCTGTACTTTATGGCAGTAAGTGAGACCTCTCTCTCCATGACTGAGGACTGAGCCTGGTATTCCACATGTCACTTTAATACCTCTACATAGGTGTGATTAGTTGCACTTGGTTTATTATGACTAAGATTAAGTATGACATTAGTTTAATATCTCCGGTGCCCTTGCAAGAAGGATTTAATGAATGATCTAGCAAAATTCCTCCACCATGTGAGTTGTGAACCATTCCTGGTTATCTGTTTATTTTAAAAGAAATTATTGGACACCAAAGAGCCAAATTTTCCCCTGTTAATCCAAAAGGTAAAATTCTCAGTGTCTCTCATGCAGTCGAGTTAGCCTCCAGAAGTTTAATAGAGTCACAAGTCAAGATGTGGGACAGAGGGATGGGAAATGGAAAATTTGGAAGTTTAGACTTGATCCTGTGAGTGACCTGGGGGATCAGTAGGGCAGCAGACAAACATTTGTTTGTGAAAGCAAAGTGCTGTGGATTTTTTTACTTTTGTCATCTGCTTATTGAAAGGTCATCAGCTGAGGAAGGTAACTGGGTCTGCGATGGCTCCCTCACCCCTTCCGTTGCAAAGGGAAGCTGGTCCTTTTTTGTAGTCAGTGGTACTTTAAAGGAATCTGCTCTGAATTTAAAGAGAATTAAGTGGAAGTTAGGTGGTAATTTTAAGGAATCTGCCTTTAGTGATAATTTAAAGGCATCTGTTTTAAAGGAAAAGCATATTTCACTGTAACATTTACAGCTGATGGAGAATAAGAAACACGAACCTAGACTGAACAGGTTTTTCTCATGTAAACTTTGACACTGTATTGTTGGCCTCAGTTCTGTTTCGCTAGAGACACCAACTAAGTGGGTATCCGAAAATGGCAGAAACTACATTTTTTCTTTGAATTTTGGCCTTCCCCTTTCCATGCTCTGGTACCCACATGTTTTATACAAAAACAGATTTTCAAATATGAAAGAACCACTGTGTTGAATCTGTCCTCTTAACATTCATAACCTGCTACAGGACTTTAAACTTAACTGTTGTGTGAACTAGAGCATCTTTTGGAATAGACACCCATTCTCAATTAAAAAATTGCCAGTGGTGGAAAACAGAATAAATATGTTTGCTTTTCTTTATTAAACTTTAAATGCAATTGTAAAGTCCTTTATATATATATTAATCTCTATATTATAAAACACTGGTGTTTAGTGTGTTATGACCACACTTACAATTTTTTAAAAAAATGTTTATGTCCATTTTGTAGGATGTTAATCGAAAAAATACCAATGTGGTGGAATCATGGGAAAGAAGTAAAGAGAAACAATCCTACACTCACATAATTTCCAAAAATGCTTCCTTCACGTTCACCTGGGCCTTTCAGAGAATAAATGAGGGCCAAGATGTAAGTACTTCTTTAGGTATAAGGCTTTATGTCGTGGTTTCAGGTCAGCTCAGTCGGTAACAAAGCACCACGAAGCCGCTTGCTCACCCCCCACCCCCTCGCCTGGCCACGTTGGGATGAGGAGAAAATCCAAAGGCAGCCTCGTGGGTCGAGACAAGGACCGGGAGGGATCACTCCCCACTTATGGTCACGGGCAAAAGACAGGCTCAACTTGGGGAAGAAACAAAATCAATTTAATTTACTACAAATCAAATCAAAAACAAAACACAAGGGTATTAGGAAGGGAAACCAAACATCAGAACAACCTCCCCCCACCCCTCCTGCCTTCCCGGCTCAGCTCCACTCCCGATGATTTCTACCTCCTCCCCCCAGCGGCGCAGGGGAACAGGGGATGGGGGTTGAGTCAGCTCGCCGCACATCGTCGCTGCCGCTTCTTTCCTCAGGGGGAAGATTCCTCACTCGTCCCCTGCTCCACCATGGGGTCCCTCCCACGGGAGACAGTCCTTCACCAA
>VYZV01002875.1:125942-186271 GCA_013401275.1 Pandion haliaetus | reverse complement strand
TGTTGGCTTTAGTGATAGATCTTAATTGGCTATAGCACTTTGGATATCAACATTTTATGCATATGTGAATATTTAAATTATGTGTCTGATTCTGCAGACTGAACCCCATATCAGTGACCCTACTTTGAGTATATTATGAACTTGGACTACAACGTCTATCATGTTGGAATAAGGCCCATTTTTTTAATCCCTTTCGCCTTGTGCTATTTCAGGACAGTGTGGTTCTCAGATCACTAGGTGAGGAGAGAGCCATCATAAACTCTACTGCAGAATAACACACCAACCACAGCACCTGCGACGCTCTTTTTTAGTTGTTCTATTCTGTTTTGTGGGCAGGTTTATTCCTTGACTCAGCAGAATTCAAACTAGTTAGAAAAACAGAGCAGTTCCCTGAGTGGCATCTCACAGCACTTTTGAGATTTAAATGAAATGGTGAAACCTACCCTGCTTCTGTTGCTACTTTTTTTTTCTTCCAGCTGAAAAAGGCAAAAGCACTGTGGTAAAGGGTATTTCTTTAGTATTGCAGTTGCATGAATGGATGGAGACCTATTAAAGAGCAACATGTATTTACTGTAGTGGAAGGGTTTTACATTTCTCCTCTTGTTTGACATTAGGTCTTCAACAGTGACAACCTCCTGTGAAAACGGCCGTGCAACTGTTGTGACAATGAGATGCAACCTCAACAAACTGGACCAAGGAGAGCTTTCTGTGCCCAGGTATTTAAGTATTTGTATCCTAGTAGTGCCAAAAAGCCTCCTCGGGTAATCTTTAAAAAACTCATTAGTAATTTTATACTTAACAGCAATGAGCTGTGTCCCTCATCAGCCACCTAGGAGGTCTCACTCGTTTCTGCTAGGTGAATGACGTTTGTGTGCATCACCTCCCAGCAGTCCAACTGCTCTGTATTTCGGCTGTGTGGTGAGAAAAGTTAGAGCTGAGGCAGGTTGTTCCAAGCTTAAAGCCAAAAGAAAATGTAGTGACGTTTTCTTGTCTCCACTTCTCCCTTATTTCAGTTCCTTAATTTGAACTTTAGCCTCCTGATTAGACCTGCCTAGCTGGGGCTTTGAGAGGTAGTTTTTCTTCCTTGATCTACAGCAGTGGCTGTGGATAAAGTGATTTTTTTTGAAAAAGAGCAGCCTGTCCTAGGAACCGTGAAATCTGCTATTGCAATGCTTACGTGAGCCCTGACTCTGTCTAGTTCAAGTTCGATATGTATTTATTTATGTCTCATCACTCCAGTTTGTATCATGCAACCCTTGTGCTAGTTGTGTTTAATTTGCCTGACTTTTTTTTTCCTTCACTCTGATTCAAGTGACTCCAAAAAGCTTCTTTCTTCCAAAGTCCTGTTTATGCCTTCACCTGAAAAATTGCCAAGAAAAAACAGTAAAAGAATTAATTCTATTACTTTTTAGCAACACCCAGTGATTCTTCAGAAGTTCCTCTCAACTCTGATAACCCTCCTCTTTGGCTGTCAAGGCCCGTCTTAGTCTGTCTGGATGTTACTATAAATCTGCTGATAGCCCTCTCACTCATCCTCCTTCCCAAAAGTTAAGTCCTCTTCCCAAAAAGCTAACAGTGTGAGAAGTGTGGGATCCTCCTTTGAACCCTGTCCCTCTTGGGATGGGTGAACCATGCTTACCTGAGTGAAGGCAAAGAGGCATCTACTTCACAGGTGGTGGATGAGTGATTGATGTTTGAACACCAGATTCTTACCCCAGTTACAAGCCACTATCTATCAGCTGCCATGTGAAAATCCTCCAGGAGTACTTCCAGTGTTGTAGGTTAAACACGATGTGACCTGTGACAACTCAGCAGTAGTGAGGGAGGAGTAAACTACCTTGCTTTTAAAAGTGTAAGCATGGGCAGAAATAGCACGCAGCTGACATGGCATACCTTATCTCAGTTCTTGTTGACTTCTCCCTTCCCAGTCCCCTTTGATTAGCTCAGCAGTCCAACAGCTATTTTCAAACAGAGAGGTGTCTGATACATGTCAAATAATACTGCATGTAACTCCTTTATCCTCCAGACATTGTGTTTAGTATCAAATGAAGTTACAGTATCAGATGAAAGAGGTTGAGGAGAAAGGTCTGTCAATGCTCTTGCCATGTACATTGAAGAAATGTTGCATAATCCAGAGAGGATAGTTGTCAGTTACTCAAATTTGGATAAGCCAGAATGGGCTTTTAGGGCTGTGGATTTTTCAATCCTTCAAACAATATAGAAAAAAAAAAATTGAATCCATTTTTCTATATGGATATATTTCACATTTACCTCATCTAGCTTCTTGCATGGAGTTTTGGCCACTGCTGCTATTAGACCTGATGTAATTGTCAATAACAAAAGCTGCATGCATATCCTGCCATTGCCAGTACAGCTTTCTTCTGCAGACTGAATACAAAATAGGGTCGTTAGTCTTTCTTAGGCAAAGAGAAGCTGTTATCTCTTCATTAACTGGTGAACATCCTTCTAGTAATTAACCATGACAGGACAAGTCCATTCCATATAGACAAAATCACCTAGACATCATTAGGACAACAGCAGGAACCAGATAGCAGCATTCATGTGGAACAGTCACCCAGTGCAGGAGAACAGCGATAGAGGTGCACGCTGGGCTAGCCCATGCTGGTGAAATGCTGGAGTAGTTCTGCTGGTCTCCAAGGCTTGCTTCTTTCTTTACTTTTAATCGTAGGTGCATGAGTAGCACTTGCTGCCAGGAACTGAACTGTTATTTTAGACCTTTGACAGCCCAACATCTGTTTTCACTTGAGAAATCATTCTACAAACTGGGAAAAATTCTTTCCCCAGATTTCTCCATCTGCTGACTTGATGGATGTTTACCCATTTGTTGTACTTACCATTACCAATCTTCAGCAGCAGAATGTAGAGTGAGGATGCAAATCCCAGAGTGTTTTTGTAAGTGATAACTAAGCTTTGCTCTCCTTCTAGCTCATGCCCTGCGGGCACCTGTGATGGATGCACTTTCTACTTTGTATGGGAAAGTGCAGAAGCTTGCCCTCTCTGCACGGAGCAAGACTACCATGAGATTGAGGGAGCCTGCAAAAAAGGATTTCAGGTAAAGGACCCATGTCTCCAAGTCAGACAGATTCATTTGGGTATAACTTGGACTCTGTTGAAATTCAGTGTGCAAATCGATATGTAAGTGCAGATAGAGTTGAGAAATCTGAGTCCAGGCTCTGAGCTGGCTGGGTGCAAGTCTTATTAGTGAGGTGCTGTGTTGGGACTCAGGGATATTTGTGCCAATGGCAGCATGATTCCTGGAGGAGAGCTGGCTTGTGCTGACCAGCTATGTGGGTAGGGACATGAACTCTGTATGCATTCATATATGCAGGCAAGTTATTTGTGAAGGATGGAGTGCCCAAAGGACTTCAGTCTTTTAACAGCCATAATCAGGGCCAGGCTAGGAAAGGATTCAGAATTTTGGTTCAGAAATTCATCCTTCCTTGCTTGCAATTTTATTGCTGCTGCGTTCTCTAGTCAAACATTAGGAAGTTATTTCACAGGTTCAGATCTGTCCTGTTGATCAACAGCTCCAGTGCAGGCACAACACATTCACAATCTCTGTCCAACCCATATTCTGCCAGGTGAAGAGCAATATAGAGGAGGAAATCCTTTTGCCATGTCTGAACCTGCAGGCACAATCAAGGGGACAACTCAGTAGACAATATCACTCTACCTAGAGTCTGAAAACCTAAAGTACATGTTTTGTTTTCCTTTCATTGAAAAGATGTCTAACCTTGCTACCTCAAAACAGCTTGTTTTCTTCAACACTGAATAGTTCTTCTCTTTTCCTACAAGCAGCTTACTTTTTGGTGTTTGTTTTCTGTTTGAAAGGAAACCTTGTATGTATGGAATGAACCAAAGCATTGCATTAAAGGGGTTCCCTTGCCAGAAAAGAGGACCAGCACTTGTGAAACAGTGGATTTTTGGCTAAAAGTTGGAGCTGGTGTTGGTGCTTTCACAGCTGTTCTACTCATAGCCTTGACCTGCTATTTTTGGAAGAAGAACCAGAAGTAAGTACTGCAAATTGTGTTCCATATAAAAGAAAGCTAAAAGTTTGATGTAGTGAACAGAAAGACATTTGAAGCATCTGACCTTATGACAACGTTGATGAGAACTACTGTGTTGGATCAGTCCGTTAATCCACCACATTGAGGTTTCTTCTGCCAATGGCGAAGAAGCTATCAAAAATGCTAGTGAGGAAAGTATAGAAAATCCACAGTAATTTGTTGTGACATAATTTTCTAACAGGAACTGTCTTTTTAACCCCTGAGAGTTTGAAGTTGACCTTAGGTCCTGAAGTAACAGGGCTTTCTCAAGGTCTGAAAACCAAAAGGATGTCTAATTAGTCCCTTTCAGCTGGGTTAAAATAAGGTGCTTGACTATATATTGCTTAGGTCTACTTTGGTGGGACATGTCAGGTACACACCCAAAAGATCCCTGCTTCTCAGACTGAACATACTGACTGTTCCCCATACCCATTGTCCTCTGCTTCCCACATCTCGTGCCATAAACTTTCAAAATGTGATTCCACCTCCATGGGATTTCATCACCCCATAGCGCATCCAGCTTCACCAAATCCAGACTCCTGTATCATGGTTCCAACCTCTTGCTGCCTCCTACCACACACTGTTACACATCTCTCCTCTCCCCCATAGCCTCCTTGGACAGGAGTGTGATGCAGTTTATGATACAGGCTGAAGTCAGACCTGCTGTTGCCCCAACCAGCACACAGGTGGCACTTCTTCATGCAGGAAATCCTCTTGACCTGCTTGTGGTCTTTTGGGAAAACATGGCTCTTTTATAACGATAGAGGCCTAATTTAAGAGAGCAGGAGCTCAATGTATTGTTAATACTATTTTGGATGCAAGATTTTAATGATTGAAAAGTATTTAATTTCCAGTAAATACCTCAGAAGTAACTATTTGGAAGGACTGCAGATAATCGAAATTACAAAAACCTTGAATATGGGACATTTGTAAAAAAATTTGTGCATGTCTCTATGTCTTCAGACTGGAGTATAAATATTCCAAATTAGTGATGACAACGAACTCAAAAGAGTGCGAGCTGCCAGCTGCTGACAGCTGTGCTATAATGGAAGGAGAAGATAATGAGGAAGAAATAGTATATTCAAATAAGCAGTCACTGCTGGGGAAGCTCAAGTCCTTGGCAACGAAGGTGAGTAGTAATTACTACTATTAATACTAAATATAATTATTATCTTTATTTATTACTGGACATGATGAGGCTGTGATGCTAATTTGCACAGTGCTTTGTGCAGCCACCCACGCATGCTTCACCCAGCCCATAGTCAATCTGCTGAAATCCACAGTGTGGATAATGATAAGAAATGTTTCAGGATATTGCATAAATGCTCCCTCTTCTGCAAAGAGATTTCAGTAGCATTCTGTATTGTATGGGTGATACCTAAAAAGAGCAGTTAATGGCAGGAGGAACTTCTCTGCCTGGATTCCTACCAGACACCTCCATTGCTGAGGCAAACACAGCTATTATAGATATAGAAAATTAACATTGGGAATATAGCCATCAGCCAGCTGCTTGCAGCTCACCTGGGCTGGCTTCATGGCTAACTTGAGAACCATAATTTTGAGCACTATAAGATTCAGTTGAAGATGAGGATCAGCCACAGCCTGTTACCCAATACAGCAACCTCCTCCATTTCAGTGGGAAGCAACAGCAAAAAGTATTTTTTTCTGCAGTACACGTGATGTGGGCTGTTGCACGTCTGAATTCCTAGCACAAAGGTCTTTGGTGTCCTTTGAACATTTCTGAGAAGAGCAACAGAGGACCATTATGGTAGATCCTGCAAGCACTTTGGTCTTTATTCCAAATGCCTTGAAGTCTATGGGAACGGTAGTCTTGTCTAAGGGATTCCAGCTGGGGCTTCTATTATGATCAGGATAAAGGTGGATGACATTTTCCCTTTCAAACAGTTTTGCTGAAGTAGGTTGTTTCAAAATAGGAAGGTTTCTTAAAAGATCACAATAAAAATTTATTTTAAAAAGTCACTCTCTTGTTTTGTGTCCAAATACTATTTCAGAATATTGAATTTTGAGGTTTTTGTCTTGTATTTGTTTTTTTTTCCTTTCTGTGATTGAGTGCAATGTAATTAAAACCTGTGTGCATCCTTTCTTTTCCCTTATTTTTCTCTATTTGTTCTTTTACTTTTTTTATTAGACTGCTGTCCTCTTTCCATGCTACCTGCTCCCTAGATCTCCCTCCTAGGAGAAGTTACCATTACACAGCTAATATGTGGAACTTCCCCTTGACCCCAGCCTGACTATTTGTCTTGCAAAATCAATATTGTTCCTTGTGGAAAGGGGCAGAAATTCAATATTAATCCTTAATTCAATATTAACAATATTGAAAATGTAAATAAAATCAAATCACATCAAATTTTGTAGTGGTGTTGTGAAAATGGAGGTTGATTACATTTTGAATCCTATGGGGACTGACTTTGAAATACTGATGATGTTTTTTTGTCCATGAAATGGCTTGGCTGGCTGTGGCTGAATGTAATGACAGTGCTGCTGGTGAGGGTTATGTTTTGCTGTACGCCTGATAAGTGTAAAAGCTTTGCTGACTCCATTTGCAGCATCAGCTACTGGCTCCTTCCTGATTAGAAGTATAGAGATGAAAGCATGGGAGAAGTGTTTTTTGGTTTTTTTTTTCAAAGTAAGCTTTAGTACTTTAGTATTCAGACCACTTGAATGCCTATTTGGACTCAGAAAGTGTTTTTTAAAGTTCCTATATCCATTGTAGGAGGCTCCCTGAGTATTCTCTTCTTTTTAAACAAGCCTGTCAGATATTTCTAAGCTGGTTCCTTTTTTCCTGCTAGATAATCATAGCTGGCAAACTCAGCTTCCAGTACCTCATTAGCTTACTGAAATCTGTGTCCTGTATCCCTGTAGATAACTGGAATTTAATATATATTTCTCCAAAAAAAATGTTCTCGACATCACTTTTCATTTATGCAAAGATGAGGAAATTCATCTCCTGCTGCATATGCATGTAAAATATGGAAAAAATATATGGAGGAAAACAGGGGAGAAAAAGAGGAGAAATGTAAAGTGAGAGATAAAGAAAAATCTGAAGTATCCTAACTATATGTTCAAGCTTCAGGCAATGGCATGTCTATGAAGCAAAACATCTCATGAAGCTATTAGTGGTTTTGAGTACCCAAGGAATTCATTGCTAGGCCTGTACTATAGAAAGAAATGACTGTTATTTTTAATGAGAATATAGAAGTTAAAGAATTATGAAACTGCTTCAGACTGGAGGCTGTTCTAGTTCCATCTGTTGTCTCCAGCATAACAATACCAGGTTCATCAGAACAAGAAATAGATACTCTGCAGTAGGTTAGCGTAGGACAGTTTTCTCCCCTGCTCTGTCTCACATCTGCACTAGGCTGTCCTGATCTGTCCTAATCTGAGATGGCTTTAAAGATCAGATCATGAGGTTAGTTTAACATAGCTTCCAAACTGTTTGTGTACATCAGCAAGTATAAAAGGTAGGTACATGAAGCAAGAACCAACATTTTCTAGTGAGTAGTTTTATTAGGGCTCCTTCATTCATTGCTTCTGCATGGACCATTGAGTTGTTCACACACACAGAGTAACGTGTATGTCCACACTTCTCACCCTGATGCCTGCCGGCCAGATGGCCTAGGCTGTCACCCAGTAAATAAAAACAGAAAGAAAACTCAACCCTTCAGCCCTGATTTTTAAGATGGCAGAAGATTTGTAGACTCTTTTTGTCCTGATGGGTCTCCCAGAGGAGGAGCTGGGATGGGAATCCAGGAGTGAGGCAGTGGTGTTCACATTCAAAGACGTTGGTCCAAACATTTTATTTATTGTAGGAAACACACCATAGATATGATTACCTTGCAATTCCCCAGCTCGGACTACCTGTCCTATACTATGACTATGAAATGCAAACTTGCCTTGTACCCTCTGAAGTAAGTGCCATGAACAATATATATGGCATAAATTTATTGATTTTGCAATTTTTTACAGAATAAATAGTGTTATTAAATAATAACAGGTCAAACGGTGCACTTAATGACTGTGGTAGAAATAAAGTGAAGGCTTTCGCAAAGGCTGCTCTGGAGATATTAAGAGAAGAAGTGACTGTAGTAACTGTTGGAGTGAATTTGAGGAATCCCAGTTGATGGGAACCTGTCTGTTCCATTGCAGGAGAAGGAAGATCATTTTGAATCTGTTCAGCTGAAATCTTCAAGAGCCCAGAATATATGAAGAATTAATGCTGCCTTCAAAGAAACAAACCTAATTTCTATTTTTACAGGACCATATTTTAAACATATTCTGGCACACATTGTAGTGGTGATCTTGGTGAGAAATGCTTGGCCATTTAGGAGGAAAGAAGACAGGAAGCAAACCAGAAAATTGGATTGCCTTACCATGTGATTGAGTACCTTGCCAAAAAAGAAAGTAGACACTTGGATTCCATACTGGGAATGAAATTCAACTCAGGAAGAGAAATACATACTGCAAATAACATGATTATTTTGGATTCACCTGGGCATTGCTCAGGCATGCCATATGATTTATAGGTACCTTTCATTTCCTATCACTCCTTCTACACTTATTCATAAGAAATGATTTTCAGAGAGGCCTGAAACCTCGTGCAAAAGTTGTGTGTTGTCCTTTAGTAGCATAACTATGAGCCTCTTTTAAAATTAGAATTGTGAATGGTACTCAGAATGAGCCTCAGGTGAGTTTTGATCTTTGGAAAATACTTTTGATTTTAGTGCTTTGAAGGGCTGGATGGTCTGTGTTGACCTCTAATACAAGAGGCATGGTGTTGCACCTGCAAGTTGAACCCGGTCTGATGCCTAAGTCATGGCCGTCAGGGCTGGGGTGAAACCTGGTGCTTTTAAATTTAAATGTGTTAACTGCTGTTGTGTGAATCATAGGTCTGGGCCCATGAGTTTATAGGCAGTAGCAGGCTCAAGTTTTATAAAGAGAAGGAAAGCGATACCTACAGTGCTAGTTGCACTTGTCCCTCTCTGTGGAAGCTTGTCCTTTCAAGAGAGGTCGTTGGCAGTTTCAGCACCCTCCCTTGGGCTGCCAATATGTCACCTTTCCCTGGGCTGCAAACCAACAAAACCAGAACTCTGGAGGTAGAGCAAGAATCTCAACTTCTGGAAATCAGGGATCAGCTTTATCAATTGGGAGGCTTATTAGAAATAGCCACCTCTATTCCTGGACCCATGCAAGGAACAAAGACGTATGCTCAGAGCTGAGCATGGGTTACGTACTTGCACAGCTCAGCACCTAAATGCTTTCTGCTGTCAATGCAAGTACCTGCTTTGTAAGAAGGGCACAAAATGGTGCCTTGAAAACTGGAGGCTACGTGGACTTTTTCATAAAATCAGCCACATTATAAGCATGTGATTTTCATAATACCCACTGTAAAAATTTCCTGAAATTCCCATTGAGGTCGAACTCAAAGGAATCTGAAACTTAGGCAAAAAATATTTGATTAAAATTATGCAAGACTTGTATAGAGACAGGAGAAAATGAGGAATGATTCTTGTACTGACAACTGGTCAGACTCGTATTTCCATTATAGCAAGATTATGTGAATTGTGGAATGCATCAAACCCAGGAAAGACACATGGGCAGAAATGGTCTTTTTACTATCAGGAATATAGATTTTTGATTTTATATGACTGAGCTAGATCTATCAATAAAAGAGGGCCCACTTTTAAGTAAAATTGAAATTAAACTGAATTTTCTGCACTCTAAATATTTTATTATACTATAGATGTCGACAAAAATTTTATGAAGTTTAGGTGATTTTTTTTCTTTAGGGAAAATTCAGCTCAGTTATTTTATATCTCCAGTCAAAGAACACAGGCTTTACTCTTTTGATGGGAGATACTTCAGACATCTTAACTGAAGTGATGTACATTTGTTGTTGTTCTTGAAAAGGCACTTCACTTTCCCAACAAAGATTTTTATGGGATATTGTTGAATGTATATTAAATACACATTCCTTTTTGTATATTTTGTACCATTGCACACTTATTATTGTACATTGTATTTGTTGTCATGATGTCATTTATATATGGTTGTCAAAGATGATATGCTCACGGAGTAAATGGTTATGGCTTTGGGATTTCATTTCTTGGATCTTTTATGAAGAGGGTTTTTATGTTGTTGATTTTTATTCAACTAGTGTGCTGTAGCATCAAAGATATATATCTGATGGGCATTCATAAAATAAAGTGAAAATATATTTGAAATTTTGGACTTGAGATGTTTGGTGGAACTGCAGCCTTTCCTGAACATTGCAGGTCTGCAGTGGTGGCTAGAGCTTTTCATTGCCATCAAACTGCATCTGTCTACATCTCCTTTAATTTTTTCCCTTCTGTCTCCTTATGTTTTCCAAGCCATAATTACAGTTCATTCTCCAGAACATAATTTCTTCCTTCATCACTGGACCCATATCTCTGTAACATCAAAATGCCTTAATTTTTATGAACTATATTTATTTTGACTTAATACCACAGAGGGTTTGTTTGGTTGCCTTCTCCTTCCCTTTTATTTTCCAAATAAAGTAGAGTGGAAATTTTTTGTCAGCTCTGACAGACTTTGCTGTATGACTCTTCTCATCTCTGCTTCCAAATGGTTTGTCATGATATTGTTGAAAATTCTTCCAGGCAATCTAATAGCATATCTGGTGCAGTGCTAACATAGCGGGATTCAAACCAATACTGTAGACTTTATTTACCTTAAAATAAGAAAATCACATTTTCCAACAATTAAGCAGGTTAAACCTGGCATATTTTAGCTGACTTCTGCTATTCTTTTCTTTCTGTTAAAGATATAGTATAGAGGGGAAGTTTCCATTTTCCCGTAAAAGGCAAATTTTGGAAGCCTTTAACACTTCATTAAGAAATCAGCTGTCTGTGACCTCTTCTAGTACTCTACCAAAATATACTTACAGCAACCTCCCCCTTTTCTCCCACATAGAATCACAACAGAAACTGTTATTTGATGCCGTAAAACAATGTGAATCAGTCTGTTATGTGTTCAGTTGATTAAACAGAATGCATTTTATTGCTGCATTTGCATGCTTTACTTTGAAATCTGGAGTCAAGCAACCGAATCTCTTTGCGGATTAAGCACATTTTAGTGGTGTCTCTGTATAAATTATTGGCAAATTAGCAGAATGTTATTGTCTCAGCTTTGACAGTGCTTGCTAGGGGGGAGATGGGCAAAGAATGTATTCTATCTTGGCTCTGATTATGTTGGTTGATTTATGTAATATATAATACAATTGATTAAGAGTCTAGGTTTGGGGAAAATTAAGTGTCTTAGAGCCACAATGGGAAGTTACTGAGCAGCTTGAAGGAGCTGTCATCTTTGTTCAAAGACAGGATTTGACTATTTCTTCTTGAAAAAGAGGTTCTGGGACTCTTTGTTAGTAAAGGGGAAAGTTTGCATTTTTTAGTTTGTCTGTTCTGCCAAAGCCAGTAGTACCCATAATATAGAGGTACTTAATTATAATCAGACAAGATAGCAGCAGATGTTGCCATTTAGGAGCCAGTGGTTGTTGACTTACCTCCAGCAGTGGCCAACACAAATGCTTCAGTGTAGGAGTAAAGGCAGTTACAATTGGTGCTGACACACCAATGGGGATGACTTTTCTTCCTAAGCAAGGAATGCTGCTGGTTGGTCCATACCATGAAGCATGGAGGTCTTAAATAGCTATTCTAGGTAATGTAACAGGGAATGATAACCTCAAGAGAAATCTTGGGAAGTTCTGCTTATCTTTGGTGGTGTTCTCTCTTAGGCTTTCCCATTGTATACTTATTTCACTGAATCCCCTAGTTTTTATTTCTTGCTGCTTTTGGATGCTTGTGAACTGTGCAAACATGTAAGGAGATAGCAACAGAAATAAAAGGAGGTCAGGCTCATCTTAAAATATACAGTGTGTGTCACAACTTATGGTGACATCCTCAGCCACCTGGTTGGCTGTGCCCACACTGAATACATGCAGCAGGAACAAGGGAGACATGAGAAGCGAGTTGATCATAAGCTGTCACCATGTTTTGGTTATTTCTCTGGATGCACAGAGTTGGACCTCATCAGGAAGAAAACTTCAAGGTCCCCTGTACTGTGTGGCTGGTGCACTGACAACACCTTGTTATGGGTTTGTGTGGCACGGTTTTCCTTGGTGGCAGGGGAGGGGGGGGCTGCAGAGGCGGCCCCTTTAAGAAGTTGCTGGAAGAATTCGCCACCCCAAAATGTCGGATAAAGATAAAGAATTCGCTGCCCCAAAATGTCGGACGCACGCGCCAAAATGTCGGACACGCCTCTAGGCGGGGAGTGATGGTGGTAACGCCTCTGGGAAAACATATTTAAGAAGGGGAACCGGTAGTGTGGGGTTTGGAAAACCTGAGAGGAACATCGCTGCCGATACTGGAGGCATGGAAGTGGAGGGGGAGGAGGGGGCGCCTGAGGAGGCCGATGGCCCTGCAGCCCATGGGGGTGAACGGTGGAGCGGAGGCTCCCGAAGATGGCCATGCCTCCATGGTAAAAACCGCGCTGAAGCAGTGTGAGATGGGAGAGCAGNGGACTGTCTCCCGTGGGAGGGACCCCACGGTGGAGCAGGGGACGAGTGAGGAATCTTCCCCCTGAGGAAAGAAGCAGCAGCGACGATGTGTGGAGAGCTGACTCAACCCCCATCCCCTGTTCCCCTGCGCCGCCGGGGGGAGGAGGTAGAAATCATCGGGAGTGGAACTGAGCCGGGAAGGCGGGAGGGGTGGGGGGAGGTTGTTCTGATGTTTAGTTTCCCTTCCTAATACCCTTGTGTTTTGTTTCTGTTTTGAGTTGTAGTAAATTAAATTGATTCTGTTTTTTTCCCAAGTTGAGCCTGTCTTTTGCCCGTGACCATAAGTGGGGAGTGATCCCTCCCAGCCCTTGTCTCGACCCACAAGCCTGCCTTTGGATTTTCTCCTCATCCCAACGTGGCCAGGGGCGGGGGTGGGGGGTGAGTGAGTGGCTTTGTGGTGCTTTGTTACCGACTGAGCTGACCTGAAACCACGACACACCTAAAAGCCAAAGTGAGGTTGTGTGGATATGTGTGTGCTTGAATAATGCAAGAGTGATCTCTGAGAGCTTTGGTGTTACGTACAGCCTGTTCCTGCCCTTGCCTCCTTACGTATTTAAAATCGCAATGTATTAGAAAGTCACTCTCTTTAGGGGTAACATGGTCTGTTTTCCAGCTGGCTGTAGACAGCAGTGAAGTCATGATCTGGCTTGCCATTGTTGCCTCAGAAGGAGGGGTTGGTGAGTGTAGGGAAGTGGCACTGCTGGGGAGAGAGAAGGCCCTTCCTGGCCCTGCCATTTCCTTAGAGGCAGGAGAAGTGAGAAGATTGGCACTCCATATCTCCCCCAGCCTTTGCTTCCTACCCATCCCTTTCCTATTGCAGAACAGCCCAGCCTGGCCTTGGCCGCTTTTCTTCTTTCAGTGACAAAACTCAGCTTTGCCTATGTTGCTGAGAAGCTTTGAGGTGGCTCTGGATAAACAGCTTCTGCCTTTCGTCTTGCAGACTGCAAGCATTAATGAGTAGGCGATGACATCATGGAAATCAGACTGTGTTTGGTGATGAGTTAAGGGTTTGTTTTCGTCTCCCTTACTCTAAGTGGACTAATGACATAAAGGATTACAGCAGAAACCTCTTTAACCAGAGATGAGGCTTCTGGGTGGAGCCAGGATATTTTGGACATTTTGCAGTGATTTTTTTGGGGGGATTTGTTTTGTTTAGGCAGAACATGATATTTTTAGTGGTTTCTTAACATTTTGAAACAGGTGCTAGAGGCTTTCAATTAGAAAAGACAATTCCTTTCGAAATTTCTTTGGCTATGACTAAAACCAGTTGTGTTCAATTAATTCAGGAAAAACAGTCACTTGAAGACAAAATAAAATGTTTTGCTTTACCATGGTGGATTTTGGGTTTGCTTTCAAACTTCACTCAAGGCTTAAAAAAGAAACACCTCTCCTACAAAAAAAAACCCCAAACCCCACAAAAGAACCCAAATCCAATATGAAGAACAAAGACAAAAAAAACCCCAAACCCAAACCCTTGTTTACTTCAGATTGACCTGCAATGATTTTTTTGAGTCTTATTTTTCTGCTCAGCCGATTAAAAAAAGTGAACAGTTTTTCACAAACCTTTCTGCGCTCTTGATTTATATCAGAGATCTAAGGTACTCTGAAGTTATGGCTTCTGAGTGAAAACTTAATCTTTTCTGCAGCCTCCAGTAGGGCACTGTAGATGCTGGGCCTTGCTCTCATCCCCAGCATCTCCCCTGGTTGGCTGTGTGCAGTGCTCAGAGCAGTGTGACGACTGTTCGTGCTCACAGCCAAGATACTTGGGGCTCCCATCCACCATGCAAGGAACCATGACTGGACCCACTGTGCTCTGAGGTGAATTACTCAAATCTTTACATATGATAGGAGCAATAAGGAGACCAGCAGAAATTTATACTCTAAAGCCAAGTTTTACACAAACGGGAACAAAAACTATGAACTGTTTTAAACAGAGAATCTAAAATGATGAAGTGAGACAACAGAAAAAAAAAAAAAGAAACATTTTCATGCCAGTGTGGTGTGCAAAGCCTCTGCCAGACTTTGACATTTTCCTTTTTGTTTTGTTGTGTTTTGAAACTGGATTACTTGAATCATCAGGGGCAATACCAGATAATCTGCATCCTTGGACATCCAACAGAAAGTAGTGAAAAGCTTTGAAGATAAAACCAAGTACAAAAACGTCAGGAACATTCAGTGGGGCTGGAACTCCAGAGCTCTATGCATTGGGTTTTTTTGTATGAAAAACCCACATGCAAGTGGCTTTCAAAACACCTAAGTATTCATAATGTGTTCACAGACATTGGATCATTTTCTCAATAGTCCTATTGAAATGAATGAAAACTCTGCGACATTAAGATCCTCAACTGCTATAAATTAGCTTCAGTGATGCCGAATTGGATTCTAGGGGTGGAATTCATCTGACACAATGCCTTTATTTTCAGTGCAAATGTTGTGATCTGAGCAAGCTGTGCTAGCCTTTGTTTGGAGAGATTAATCTCAGCCTAAAGTAGCAGTTTGACATAAACCAGGGGAATTGTGCCTACTTCCCTCCACTGAGTACAAACGGAGAAGAGGTTGACAGTCTCATACATAGCTATTTATACTGTAGACAATGAATGTTAGGTGAGGTGGATTTGACCTTGATTGTTGCTTTTCATAAAGATTGAGAAGAAATTCTCATTGGCTTAGGCATTTTTAAGAGCTCCATAAAGATAACGTAGATGCAGGGACATCAGCACTATGGCCAGATATTCCGACCTCTTGCCATACTGTGAACTGCCTCTTAATCCATAAAAAAGCACACAAAAGTCGAATGTAGCTGCCCACCTTGAGATGCTTTAAGGGGTCTTGATTTAGAAAGCAAGACTCCCAACCTGTCAAAGCTTGCCCCTGCGGGAATCAAACCCAAAATGTTAGGCACTCCAGAGCTTGTGGAGAGAAAGAAGCTGAATGCAGGGCTCTGCATGTAATGTGGGCTGAGCAAAGCCTATTTTGGGGAAAGTCACAGGGATTTTTGTACTAGACAGCTCCATGATGCAGAGACTTAAATAGCTGCTGGTGTAGCCAATTGCAGAAGTGTAGACATCAAGAGGTCTTTGCCGGTGGATGTGTGGATGTCCAGAAAGAATAGGCATCTATCTGTGAGTAGGAATTTTAGGAACCTGCATCTTTAATTCTTACATTCAAAATATCAGCTACTTCCTTTGCCAGTTCAGCCCGAAGTACTTGCACCTTTCCAGAAACCAGTAAAAACATCTGCAAGTGCGGGAGAACTGGGCGCCAGAGAACTTGTACATCCAACAGTATGTATCTGTTGTGTCTGCCTTTCAAGCCTCAGTGGTGT
The DNA here is from genome assembly GCA_013401275.1 of Pandion haliaetus. Taxonomy (NCBI): domain Eukaryota; kingdom Metazoa; phylum Chordata; class Aves; order Accipitriformes; family Pandionidae; genus Pandion; species Pandion haliaetus. Next base: position 170,262 of record VYZV01002875.1, on the reverse strand, counting down.
TGCCTTTGAAGTCAATGAGAATTTTGCTATTGACCTCAGCTGGAATGAGATCAACAGGAACAAGCCCTTAGGTAAATACGCCCAGACACATTAATCAAAGGTGTGTTTGTTTCCTTAATGGCTTATTGGACCTGGTAGAAGGGAGGATTTCAGAATGTTTCAATAGAGTTAGGGCAGCTTTAAGAGTGCAGTTATAAACCCCAGATTTTAAAGCTATTTTACAATTGTCTAAGTAGCCAGTATATGTGTCTTGAATCGTTTGGCTTGAATGCAAAGGTCAACCCAGAGACGTGTGTAAATGTGTCCTGTATTTCTCTTTTTTGATTTTTTTTTTTGTGTATCTTTCAGCAGTGCTCCAATTACCTTTCATGGCACTGTTGATGCAGATAAACTGAACCAGCTTTGCTTTGGCTAGAGGTATAAAACAGTCTTAGCTAATTTTCTGACAGATTTTCTTTCATATCTTTGCCAACCTAATCTAAAATCTCTTTGTTTTTTATATGCTACCAATCTATCGTGTGCATGACAGCATTAACTTATTCCAAATGAGTGAACCAGTGGTCAAAAATTTTTTGCTAATATCTCATTGAGATGCAATTAGACATTTTCACTTTTGAAAATTACCCTACATTTTAATAACAAGAAGAGCACTTGAGATGCTTTAATAACATGCATTTTTTTTAAGGGGAGAGAATTTATAGTTGACCCTGACAAAGCATTCATTGTAAGCACATATTATGTGGTTTGGATTTTGTAACACAAGCAGACCCATACACAAATACATGTGGACACACACTAGTCCTGTAGACTTCTTATCCTTTTTACCTACCCTGGTGTCTAGAGAAATGTAATGACCTTGAGGGAGGAAGAAACAAAAATGAAACCATGCTGAAAAACTTTTATCTCTTTATTATTGGTGCCTTTACATTAATACTGCTGTTTTGTGCTGAGAAAACCATTCTGTTTCACGTAAGGTAACTGTAATATACAACATAGAAATGCAGTCTAAGTTAATTACAACAAGGAGCTACAAAAAAAATTTTGTAGGAAAGAAGTCACCTAACATTGCAACTGTGCTTGCAACAAATCACTCCCTTACTGCAGGACTATGCACATTGTGAACCATGGTTATTTACATGTCCCTTATGACCAGTAACAACAGAAGGGCTAAAATCAGTCTAAAAAGTTCCAGAACATCACTATATACTGTACAGTCCTCAAAAATAATTTATTACACTGTTTCTAAAAAAAGGTACTAATTTTGTTTTGATTTCTTATGTCTTCTGGTGTTTTCTGGATGCACAACATGTGCAAAATTTTGCCTAACAGTCTAAAAACTCAAGAACTGAACTGCAAGTCACAATCACAGAGATGAAGTGGTGGAGTCCAGAACTTCCCTTCCATTGCAGACGGTTGGTACGTACATACTAGCAGATGCTGAAAGAGAAAGAGAAGGGGAAAATAAACTGACTTCAGTGTAGCAAAAAATTACAACACACAGGATTAGAATTTATGTTGATCTGGACCATCTCACCCAATTTAACCAAGATGCCCAATGAAAAGTCACTGTACGTGACTGTGTCAGCAGCGGAGGTGATGGAGGTACTGCTGGCACCTCTACCAGGCAATTCAGCTCTGAGGCTGAAGCATCCTCCAGAGGAACCTGATTTCTCTTTGCTGACCATTGAGAGCTCTTAGGGTGACTAAGCTTCTCCAAGAAGAGTCTGAATAAAATACATGATTTTTTTTTTGATAATTCTGCACCACTGGGTCTCAGTTTGTAGCCCTTTACATGGTAGTGTGAACTAATATAGCTAGAGCGGTGCTAACATATCCCTGTAGAATAAAATCTGAATCTTCGGATTTTTCATGTTTTATTGGCAAGAAATGCTGAGGTCTGATCCTTTGACCTTTCACATAATTGGAATGGACATTCCTGAAATAAAATATATGCATTTTTAAATCCAGGGAAGAATCTGCCTCTGCATATTAGGACTGTGTGTTGGTCTACTTTTTAAATAAAAAAAAGAATTCTAAGTACATGTTGGATGGAGTGAAGAAATTTTTGAATAACTGAATTTGAAACCAAGATTATTTCTCACCTAATCCCGGAATATTTTCTGGCCATAATACCCTTCATTTTTAGGAGCTCCAGATCAGGATTCAATGTGCATCCAGAGGTGAGGGACAGATTCTGATACCCATATCTACATTGCCTAATATTTTATACAACAGGTTTTCATTGCTTCAGTGATATGACAATTGAATCTGAGTATCAGAATGTGTTTCTAATGTATTTGTATTTTGACAATAGGATATATTACCATTCTGCTAAAACCTTGTGGATTTAAATTTAAAAGCAAGCTGGTTTGTCCATCTTTGTTAAAATTATCCACTGGGCACCAGGAATATGTTTTCAGATACTCTCTGACATCTCTGCTCATGGCACCATAAAGCTGTTTTTTGAAAGATACATTAGGTTAATGATAACAGTGACCCATAGAAATGTGATGCCTTCATCAAAGAAAACACACAGCAAGCAATGACTTAGTAAACTTGATCATCCAGTGTAAAAAGCAATTTATGCAGCTGACAAGGGCATGCTCAATCTTCCAAAACTGGTGCTAGCTATGCTCTCAGTTGCAGACTGGTTCTTGAAAGAGGCTCAGCATCATTTTTAGAACAAGTCATTCTTTCTTCAAATCAGCTACTATTTCTAGTTCTTTCATTGACTGAATAAATATTTCATGGAAAACAGAACTGCTTTAACAGGAGAAATTTAGAGGCACCTATTGGACTAACCTACTACTCAGAGCACAGGACATATTCCTGATAAACAGGAGAGCCAGGAATGAGCCCCTGCTCTGAATTAGGTAGATGGAGTCTGATCTCCCACAACATGGATATGTGTTGTGAGTCACATATGTGAAAGCAGTCATGGTAGGTAAAAGGTCACAGGGCATCATGTCCATGATTTTGTGAAAATTAACTATCAGGTTTTGTATTCAGTTTTTAACTGGCTATTTTTGTTGTTACTTATTGTTGGCAAATAGGAAAATTGATACTGCTTAGGAGACCTGATCCAAATCCCTGTTCTACTGCAGTATGACTACAGGCAAAAGCATTTCATTTTTGTGAACATCAGTCACCCACCCAGAACTTTTTTAGCTTCAGAGTTTTTTTGAAGTCCAACACACTGAAAAGCATGAATAGCTCAAATACTACGGTAGCTGGTTCAGAAGGATGTCAAAGCCGGACAGAGAAATATCGTGGTAGGTGAGAAAGGAGTGGCCTTGCCTTTTGAGTTCCCAGGCTTCCTCCACAGCATGTACCTCTCTTGCAGTGCTGGGACATAGTTATTAACTCTGGTGTTACAAAGCTGGGTGGAGTAAAGTGTTCACACTGAGTATCCAGCTGTCTCTGGGACAGAACAAAAGATCTTGCTTTTCCTTACAAACCTCAGCAAAGTTAATCACTGGCCCTGCAGGGTTCTGAGTTTCACATCGTGTCTTATAGCAGCAGCCAAGGAGTTTTCTGAAATACTGCTGGATCTGCTAGAGACACTTCACCTCCCTTTTGCCTTTTGTTGAGGCCAACTACAAATGTGTGACCTGACCAGAAGTCTGGATTTGGCTGCAATTCACGCTTTTGATCTCCTCTTTCCTGGCTGTCCCTCATTTTGCTTAGATAATCCAAGGCAAAGAACCAGAGGTGAAATGCAAGAACCCAGCACTGCCATGGGCACCTTGCAGCATGCCTACATAGTCAGGAACAGGCAGACTGAAACTTGCTGTCTGTGTGCTACTTCCTCTACGCATGCTTGCCGCTGGACAACTGTGAGTTAATCATGTATAAAAGCCATATATCAGGGCTAGTTTGGAGCAAGGGCTGGGAAAATAAATTCTGAGAGAGAAAATTTACCAGTCTGGCTATAAACAGTAGCTTCAATTCTTTTTCTTACCCCTGTGGAGGACACCTGGAGGAGTTCAAATCTGTCTGCAGCTCCCCATGTGGACATAACTTGGATGAATGACATCTTCTGGGTGTAAAAGCTCAGCTTGAATCATGCAGGTGCTTAAATCAGTCCTGAGCTCTCTGGGAAGTTTTATGAGTGCTGACCTCCTACCTTATGGTAATACCTCTGCCAAGCCCATAAAACAGGCCACGGGAAAACTGGGGAACATCCCAATGGAGGAAACATGGCAGGGGAAGCAGAACTTATGCAGCATTCTGCCAAATGTGAATTTTCAGATTCAAATAAATGTGTACGGATATGTATGTTTCAAAATGTGTCATATACCTAGGTACACATATATCCTGCCTCTCTTCAGCTTAAATCTATATTCTTTTGTAGTCCAGACTTCAGCTGTCAACATGATCAAAGCTCGGTGCCTCTAAAACAAGTTTCCTCGCTTAGCAGTCAAGTATTCGACTCTACGTGCTTTCTGCACAGCACATAGCAAAGACTAGGAGCTGTACTCAGATGACCACATGAGGTGCTCTGTTTAGCTCTTATGACCACTACCACACAGCATGCAGCTCAGAGGGTTGACTATTGACTCAGGCCCTCCCTCCACCACTCACTTTAGGAGTGTAATTACAATACACCTTTAGAGCTAACACTTATACTACCCAAAAGCATCATGAGTGTCATCTTTTCTCATAGCGTTTGGCCAGTTTTCACGGTTCAAGGAATTGTGTTAAAAATTGTCAGTCACTTGCTGTTCTTGACCCACTATGCTCATAGCATTAATGACTGATAGAGTGAAGAAGTGGTGGCATCCCTGAGATGCAATGGAGGTGGGAACCCGTGGAGATAGGAAACACACTGCCCATTTGGGCAACTTGGTTACCCCTGTCCCCTAAAGCTCTCATAATGAATAAGAACTGGCTTTTCAGATGTTGTTATTACTAGAGTGCCCTGGAGCTAATTTTGATCAGTCTGATATTAAGCAGTTTCTGACTGATGAAAACACCATCAAGACCAAAATAAAAACAAGCTGGCAGCTCTGGGACTGATGAGAGGAATATTTCAGACACAAATTAGAATCAATTCAGATTACAACAGTTTTGGAGGTTTATAAATGTCTAAACAGTTAAGAAAAAAAAGAAAATTTATTTAAAATAATTTACAATAAATGGAAGGGAGTAAGGGAAAATTTTCCTTCTAAAAAATATTGGTGCTGATAGACACTGAGTTCTTAGTGTTATTTTCCTAAACAACTGTCCTAGCTGGAAACTATGGTGCTTTTCCCATTGTATGCAATGGACCTTCTAGTCCTACTTCCAGGTCCATGTCTTGCCATGGTCCGAAAAGACCAACAAAGATGAGCAGCCCTTATTCAGCTAGGTGTAAGCAGTAAAAGTAAATGACTGTGGCCACCTTTCTAGAATCATAGAATCATTTAGGTTGGAAAAGACCTTTAATATCATTGAGTCCAACCTTCTAGACAAGGAAGTAGCAAGAGATTGTAAGTCTGGATTTTTATGCTTTCCTTAATGTCTTAAAGCCATTCACAAACCTGAAAAGGTAGCTTTTAATGTAAAGATGTGCACTGAGGATGTCTTTCAGTTGCATGCATGCTTGTGCACACACATGTATTATCCAGACATTATAATAAAAATATCAAATTCCAAAATGCAATCCTGTACAAAAGTATCCATAAATCAAAATGGTTTCTGACTAAACTTCTTGTGTAGTATGAAAGAATTAAAAAACTTGGAAAGACCACTTATACAAAATTCATAACGGTTGAAAACAGTCTCATGGGATTTACCATTTTGTCAATGGGCCAAGTTTCTAGTTTATTAGGAATCCATTGGTCTTTTGGGAGTGCTCAGCACTTTGGACACTTAGGGCCATCTCATCTCTCTTGGTTTAAGTTTTCCAAAACAGCAAGAAGATTTTGGTTTCTGGTGTCAGAGTTGGCTACAGTCCTGACTATGATGAGATGGGGGATGAGTAGAGCCACATGGCTGCTCTCTTGTTAAGGGACCCTGGGCATTCACACACAGTATGGTTTGAGGTGGGAAAGCCAGAGGTGGCTGGGACCCCTTTACCTCCTATTCCCTGCCACTGTGACACAGAGCAGGGTCCCAAAATTCATTCCATGTTCTGTCTGAAACCTGAAGTGCCAAAGGTTTCTAGCCCATTTTGAAATTCAGACGATACTCAAAAACCTGAGCCTAGGTTAGTGTGAACTTGATGGCAAGCCTTGCTCTGTGTACCCCCTTTCCTCTGTTTCTTATTCCTTGCCTCTTGATAGTTTTCGTGTCCTTTTTCAATTAGCTTTCCGGGTTAGACATGCGGTCCACAGAGCTCTGTGAACAAGGTGCTGTGTGCTCCCATGCTTGATCAGTTAAGCTTGACAAGGAAAAAAAAAAACCACCAACAACCATGCAGGTGACCTATTTTTTTTTTTTTTAAATCAAAAAAACCTCTGAGCAACTCACCCAGAAGAGGAGCAACAGCCTCAAAACAAAATCACAGACGTGAATCTGCTTGGGATGAAGAGACTGAGGATGAAGGAAAGGAGGGAGGCAGATGAGCTGTCCTTGCAACAGAGCACTGACTGCTTCTCCCAGCTGTGGCACTTACAAAGGATATTGCACACACTCTGCATACAGATACAGTTTATGGCATTCCTTGTATGCCTTTGCTGCAGACTTGGAGCCTTTCCTTATAACGCAGGTGATAAAAGCCATTGAGAGCATGCTGCAGCATGGCCCAGGTCCTGTTCGCGTGTCATTTTGACAGGAATACTCCAGGGCAATCTGTTCCTGTTGCTGCTGCGAGAGTGACAGCGAGTGCCAGGCGCTACCTGCTTTGTGCAGCAAGCTGGTGTCAGAGCCCATCAAAAGCTTTCTGCTGACTTCAGGGAGCTTCAGAGCGGGCTCTGAGCTGATTCCCATGGGAGGGGGATGAGTTTTTCTCTCCAGACACTAATGAAGTGATGCTTCCACCGGGTACACAGCCCAGCCTATAAAGGTCTTTTTGTTGCTGGTAAAAACCCTATTTCATCTTTACCCAAACACACTGCAAACCCACATCCTCATAACAAAGTGGGAGTTTTGTTACTTACACTGGGAGTAAGTGGTCCCGGTCCCACTGACACTGAACCTGTTGAGATGGAGTCTGTGAGTGACCACGTTCTTCTGGGGCTGGAAGAGGATGATGTGCACCTTGGGCGCAAACAAGCAGCCCAGCACAACAAAGCCGCTCAGACTCACAGAGATGCACATGGTGGTGGTTTGCACCTAGGAGAGAGTGGGTGCAAAGTGCTGTGTTTCAGTATGGAAAGCTCTGAAATGCAGAATATTAGAAGCATTATTATACAACAGTAGGAATCACAGTCCTGGGGTTTTGCACTGGTACAGGCTGGCTTGAACATCTGTCACATCCTTATCTTCCACAATCCTGGAATCATATGAGTGAGGTGCATGGTGCCCTGCGTCTCTGCATATCAGGGGGAGATTGACTGAGTGTGTTCTCCCTCAGTTTAGTACAGAAAGGATAGTTCTGCTCTTTCTATCATCTCTCATGCCTTTGATTTCTAAATTGATCACGAAATCCTCTGTAACACTTATCATGCAATATCTGAGCAAAGCTGGCTGCAGTGGAAACCAGCTTGCACATACTGTACTTTATGTGGGTTTACGTTGGACGCCCCATGCAAAGACTCCATTCAAAAACCAGTTTAGTCTCCAGCCTCAATCCCAATCAGAGAACTTGTACAATCCCTGCAGAAATAGAGGTGTGATTTGGAGTAAACATAAGAGCTGGTGACATTTGTCAGACTGGGCTGGAAGGGTGCCCTGACTTCGAAAAGTTAAGTTTTTGGGCTCAGAAATGAATTGTAAGGCTGCACGATTTTAGAGTAGTTGTCTTGGGGCATTTGTTAGTGTAACTTCGCTGGCACTGTCTATATTTCTTCCTTTTTATTCAATGGTATAACTAGGTGCCAGTTTACTGCCTCATTTTCAGTTTATGTTCTTTTCTTCCAAGCAGATTCCTAAATAAGATGTTGAACTAAACTGCTTTAAACTCTACTGCTTAATTTGTATGATCAAACATCCACAGCTTGTTTTTCCTTAGTTACAGTTTCTCCAGCCTTGGAGATTAGCCTTCTTCCATGGGAATGCTTCTCATATCTTCTTGTCAGAAATAATTGGAGCAAAATGAAAAATAGAGTAGGGAATGGACTTTGTTGCTTTATATATATACACTAAGCACCAAGTGCTTTGTCAGCAGTGAATATAATTAATGTGATCATATAATAATCACTCTTTACCCAAGGTAGATGTGGCAAGCACCATGAAAAGGTGCTCAGCTTTCACAGGGTGAGTGAACATGGAAGAGCCTACAGAGACAGAATGAGAAAGGGACACCTTAGTGTTTCCAGCTGCACTTTCTTCTTCACTTCTCTAATTTTGTCCACAGTGCTCTGCAGTCAGTTTGGGGTGTGTATTGAGCCGGGCACTGTACAAGTGAAACAGGATTGGGAGTTTTCTTATAAAACAAGAATAAATGAAGGTGGTAGTCTCAAGGTAAGTTCTCTTCACTAACAAAGCCCTCCTCCCCACCCTACTCTGCTAGGGTTCATGCCTCTTGGAGCAGCTCAGCTGTGCTGGCATAATTATACACTCAATCAATGAAATTATTTGGGCTAAAAATAGACCCATCCCACAGGGTTCCTATTAACCCAGGTCACTAAAGTAGTTTGATATGTAACCCAGCCTCACAGGCACTGGTGTGCTGGCAGAATGGAGGCAATCATGCTAGACCAGGCAGGAACAACCGGCCGGGGGGGCGAGCTCCTTGAGCCAGAATTGCCCCTAAAAAATGCAGGGAGAAACTGTCTAAACAGCAGGAACTTTTGACACCTGATTTCGTTATAACCACTTTAACACCCAGACTTTTCCCTTCCTGTGTTATCGCTGGATTTCTTTCAATTGAGGTGATCGGGTTGAAAATCCCCTTAAACGTACTAGATATTGGGGCTGCTGTGAATTTATGTTATGTGTGCTTATTTAATCATATCAGGTTTCATTGTATCTTTGATTCTGAAATCGATGTGGCTCTCTGCATGAAAATCAATGCCATTAGAGAAATCTGTCTCTTCCAGTAGCTGTCCTTTAGATTTTTGGCAGGGTAGCTAACAGAGTCAGCTACCAAACACAGCAGTTTGCAAAGCAGTTTCTGGCCTCTGCTTTGGGATCTTCTAGACCTTCTGGGAACAACTTCTGGGATCACTGGAGGACTCTTGGGAACACTTTACGGAATGCCAGGGTGCCTTACTGCTGCTGGGAGAGAGTTGCTGCAGGAGGCTGTGACTTCTAGCAACCTCCACCAGGTCCTAAGGAGCTCTGTCAGCTGTCCTTGACCAGTCCATACTAGAGAAGAACTAGGCAGCCTATGTTTATTGAGTTGGGAAATGGAGACTCCCACGATGATGAAGACTGGAAGTCTGTGACTTGTGGCAGCAGGCCATAAGATTATTTATTGGTTCTAAGGTTATTTATTGGTGAGGACACTAGTATTGGTCTACATTAGGATGGCACAGGTTGATTCAGAATCAACATGTAACACTCCTTGGAAATTAAATATGGGCTTTTCAAAGGAACCCCAGAAATGTAGATGTCTAGGGTGGGATTTTGAAAAAGCTCCTGACGTGTCATGAAAGTTTCAAAAAAGGTGTTAAAAGCATTTTCTGTCAATTTGGTAGGACCTGAGTTAGCATATTTGGAACCTTGCATTTAAGTTAATTGCCTACAGGTGTTTTTGAAAATCCTGGTTGGGAGATAAGGCTGAAAAATGCTGCTTGAGCAATCAAGTCATGCACCTCTTGACCATTAGTGTCTGTGCTGCCAGCTCATGTGGCTGTCTGCACTGATATTACCCTCCTTCTGTGTCTATCTTCTTGATTACTTTGGGTGTCCAGAGCTGTTCCCCAGTGCCTTCCTTACCGTTTTTCCTCATTAGCTTCCATCCATTACTCACCATTCTAGCTTCTCCTGAGACTGAATAATCCCTTTCTCTCTTTTTGTTGCCTTGAAATTATTTATAGTCTGTGATCACATCTCCTGGGTTTACTCTTGTCTAGACTAAATATATTTAGCTCTTTTACTGTCACTCTGCATATCTGACTGCATCATTTGTTATCTATCCTTGTTTTCTCGAGGTTTTCAGTACCTTTCCTAAACTGCAAAAAATAGTACTAAATATACTGTTCCAGGGTGGTCACACCAAAAGTATGTTAAGTGACATTATTATCTTCACAGTTTTACATGCTATTTCAAGTACATACTACCAGTAATAATGCCACCCTTAGCTAATCTACCTTTCTTCTGGGCAGAAAGTTGAATTAATTCTGTGCAAGCTGCTGTAAGGGCCATCTCCAGCAGTCGCTTCTCACATCATAACAACTGTGAGATTTCCAGTGTAGCTGATCCGAATCTTTTTCTGAGACAATTTCCTTCTGTCCCAAAATACAATTTTATTGAACTTGAAGCTTTGTGACACTATGTGGCAATTTAAGCAATTTAATGTTTTTTAAGTTTGTTGGTGAAGGCTGACCAACTATGAAGTGGAAAAGAATAAAAAGTTTTATATTCAAGCATAAGATTTGTTTTTTTTTTTATACAACCCTGTTTCACAGGAAACTGAAATTCTTTCCTTATATTTTTTATTTGGAAGAAAATACCATGTTTGAATGGCAGATTCTTCTGCAGAAGGAGACTAGTTAGTTCAGTTTTTATTTAAGGCCCACCTCCACCAAGTAACTCATTATGACTCATTCTAGCTCATGATCTACTAGGTTTTTCTGTTAGGACTATGACTTCACAAACTGATGTACTGCTATGAATACTAAATCCATAAGCTCTGCCTCTATCACAATCAGACTGATAGTACTAATCCCTTCCACCTGTAACTGTACATACTCAGTTTAAAATGAGACCATCTTTCTTAGAAATAAGCTCAAATTTGGTAATATGCTTAGGTGGACATTAACATTGAAATAGGGCTTGTTCACAAGGGATCCAGGGGGCAAAAGTAGTGAAAGAAGCTTTTAGTGAATGCCAACATGGTCCTCTAAAGTGATGCACATGATTTATGGAAACAGATATCCAAAGACTTACTCTGTAGTCACTGGATGTCACATAAAATATGGGGAGAAAGGCCAGCCAAATGATGCACGTTGTGTACATTGTAAAACCGATAAACTTGGCTTCGTTGAAGTTCTCTGGACATTTCCTTGTTTTGAAGGCATATACAGTGCATAAGACTACGAGGATTACATCATATGTTAAGGAGATTAACATACTGGAATCTTTGACATTGCATTTCAATATGACAGTCTCTCTCTTCTCAGGAAGAGTGTACCGCCTGGTGCCAGGGGCCTCCAAGATAAGCCACACGGACACCACCACAATCTGTACCAAAATGAGACTCAGGCAGATGAAGACCTGAGAGCTGGGGCTGATGAATTTAGGCCGTTGAGCACCATTCTTTACACCATCAAATATTCTGGCTATGCAGTTCGTTTTTGTCAGAAGGGCAGAGTAGCAGACAGCAAAGGAACTTCCTAGCCCCAAACGACGCAGTGTGCAGATAGCTGGAGAAGGCTTGGCTATGAAGAAGAAAGTCATGCTGTAAGAAAGGAAGACCCCAAAGAGCAATATGTAGCACAGTTCACGGCCAGAGGCTTTGACCAGGGGGGTATTGTTGTGCTTGATGAACACTGCAATGACCATAGAAGTACAAATAAAGCCCAGGCATGCAATGGTAACAGGACCTATTGCCCAAGCATCTTCCCACTTGATATAGTCTTCTGGTAGGTCGTAACAGCCAGTCAGGTCAGCTGTGGGCCATTTTCCAGGCCCACAGTCTGCACAAGTGAATTCATCAGCCAGGTACTCATAGGTTTCACAGGGAATACAAATCCAACAGCAGACATCTCCTGGTTGCATATTCTTCATCTCGTTAGGAGCACAGGGGTCACTGCACTGGGAGACAGGGACAGAGCTCCTGGACCAGTGGATAGAGTCCACCTCAAGTGACAAGGTTTCTGCCCAGTGACCAACCTTCACATAGGAGTATCTGCCTCCAGTGTACTGGAAATTGAACACGTTGTATCGTCCTATTCCATCTCCATAGGCATCAAATTTGACCATACTGTCCGCAGCATTAGAAGGGTTGAATGGAGCTGTGAAAAAAAGGAAATAGAGAATGTTATTATCAAAGCTGCAGATGACTTTTTTCATCCCCTTGGCAAGCACAGACACCTGACAGCTTATAGAATCCAATTCAAGTGCCAACAGGAAAGTCAAGAGGTCTGTATCTGTCTCATTTTTGAACTTGGAAGAAGAAAAGAATTCAGATAGTAGAACTCTATTTCACTTTACTGCATGAGATATATTTGTAAATGTTAGATTACCAATGTCCTTACTTTTTTTGTCCTGGATACAAACAAATTCTCCAGTTATTTCCCCCAGTATGCACAACCACTACCTTTCACATTTTCTCTTGAAAGAAAGAGGTCTGCTTCTAACTGACACTCAGCATTATTTGGTGAAATTCGGCTGTCATGATATAAGGAAATTTAAATGGTCAGATCAGTAAACATCAGTTTTGAGGCCACCAGTCTGGAATTCTGTTAAATAAAGGATTCATTTCGAGGATGATGGAGAAGTAACTATGAAGTTCTTAACAATTTCTTATTATGTCTTTTTCACTTCTCTCTGCTGTAGGAAGTTTTGAATTCCTTCTATTTTGCTTCAATTCTACCAGTTTTTGATATTTCTTGTGTGGTCTGAGGTTCCCAGCATGTGCTGCTTTGGTCGTATATCTTGTTTGGGGAGTAGATGAAAAACCCACAAACTGGATCTGTGACCTTCTGTGAAATCAATATTGTAACACTTCCAACTGGTAAGCTCTGGAGAGTTTCTGTTTTTCCTCCAGCTGAGGCTCATGTAGGGAATGGAGAAATATTAAAAGGTAGGAGGAAATTGCATTTACCATCTGATTTATTGGCCGTTTGCTGTAGCATCAAAGGTGAATAGCTTTATAGGCAGGAAGCAAAAGGGTTTTTTTTTGCCATTGATGAGCAATAAAGGTGATTTCATTCCCCAGTGTCTTTGGTTACAGAAGTGGTTCCACTGTCATTGCTGGAATAAATCTCTTTCCCTGCATCTGTGCCCATGGTGTGCTTGAGCATGAGCAATATCGTATAAGGATGTAGTATCTGCCTCCACTTCAACCTCCAGATACTTTGGATTTCTTGCGCTAGATTTATTGAGCTTCTATAAAGCACTGAGGCCAAATTCTTTCACCTTTACTCCTGCAGAACGTTACTTTATTTTGCAGTACTCCCACTAAGGTCAGTAAAAGGGACAGTGGTTTTTGGTACAGAATCCCCAGTTGGAGAGTTGATGCATAACTTGCACTTCCCCACTTGCTGGACTTGGAATGCATTTTTTTCCCAACTTTCTTCTTATCTTAGGGCAAGGTTGGAAGATAATTTACGCCCACCTATACTCTCTTCTGGGTTTGAGCCAAGATGCTGCCTGTTCTTATCCCTGCCCTCTCCTGCACTTTACTACCTCACCTGTGTCAACCACAGTGGGGGACAGCCTTGGTTTGCAGGTAACCCAGGAACGTATAAAATGATTATCTTCTCTTTTTCTTCACTGTTGGCATCTAGTTGTACCACTGGCTAGCCCAACAAGACCTCTGAGTGCACAAAAATGAAGGGCAGCATATTACTCCTCCAAATGGCTGGTCCTCCTGGAAACAACATGCTCTAAAGTAAACAAGTAGCTAAATTAAAAATATAGGTCAACAAGAAGAATATTAAGCAGCTTCCCTTCTCTCCTTCCTCCTCCTCATGCACAGGCCTGCAAGCTCTCTCATTCAGGAGCCGCATTAAAACAAATTAATAATGCAGCACTTAACAGCTCTTCAGTAATATGTTGCCATTGCTAGTGTCTTATTTCATTATTCATAACACTTATATAGATTGTAGAAGCTGTTAACACAGCAGCCCAGTTTTAAGAGCCAGTTAATTCACTTCAGTGTTACACAGGCCAGCTCCTGAGGTGTGCCGAGGGTCTGTGACTTCTACTGGCACCAGTGGAGCCGCAGGTAAGACAAACTGCTAAGTGGTTGCATTGCTTATCTTCTGTCAAGTGCATAACTTAAAGTTATGAGTACCCCAGTGCAAGCTACATGACGATCAGAAATATCAGCATTTTTTCAGGAAAAGGTCCCTCTGTGTAACATGTGTAACAACTTCTTAGCTATGATAGAATTTTTGGTATTTAAATAGAGCAAAGTATTTGCCTTGGACTTTGCAGGTAGGTCCAGAAGGCAAAGCAGGTAATCTCACGTATAGTTAACTTGAAGCTCGTGTGTATGTTGTCTTCCATGGGGCTGTTCCTGTGCTACAAATATGAAGAAAAGATTTTTGTAGGACAATATGTTTTAAGTCAACCACAGCTTGTAGCTTGAAATATTCATTTTTAGTGGCTGCTGAGAGAGGAAAATATATCACACTCCCTCAGATGGAGAGGATGAAATAATTTAACCAAACAATGATGTATTAAATTAGAGAATGGTGAGCCAAAGCCTACAAATGAGCCCACTGGGTGGCAGCAATTAATATACCCACTGATTACATAAAAAATCCCTAGGGCATTTTAATTGATATTTATCAATGTATTCTAGATCCTGTAGAACCACTTCCAAAAAGTCATGTTTTCAGAAAATGTGATGCAGTAATAATGATAATAAAAATAAGATGCTTATAGGCAAGAATGTAACATTATAAGAAAGCAGGAATTTATGTTTTACAGTAAAAAGAATACTTTTTGCATATTGATAGATGATTTCCCCAGAGGTTATATCAGGCCATGTCATAAGTCACTGAGATTTTTTTTGCAGTTATATCTCAGTTTTGAGAGTAAAACTACGATCTTTATAACAGATATTTCTGGCAGGTCTTGTTCAGAGTTGTAGTTAAGCTGGTTTGGGTTCGTCCCTTGGGAGATGAGAGACAAGACTCCCTGGGTCTATCCATGCTGTTAGCTAAGAGACTAACATTGAATGACAATGCAAACTTTGATTCCATTGAGCAGTATCTTTAAATCTTCTCCTCCCCTTGCACTTCATGAAATAAATTATCCTTATGCAAAGCAGTTATCCAAGAGAAATATTACAAAAGAAGTTATCAAGGAAAAGAAAGGATAATTAAAAGTGACTTAAAGATAAACCAGTGATGCTTTGATAAACCAGTTCAGCAATGAAGATGCAAGAGCAGTGACAGGAGAAACACTCAGGTATACAGAGTGCAGAAGACAGAAACCTATGGAGCCACAGTGCAGGCAGCCTACCTCTGCTCACTGAAGAAATTCTATCAGAGGAGAGGATGCCATTGTGTAAGTGCTGAACAAACTCTTCCAGCTTCAGATGAGAGAGGAATGACCATGCAGTTTTATGACTGTTTTAGTAGCAGATATGGATACGAACATAAAATAACATCATAGCTTTTATATAATGAAATATGTCATTTTGTTTCTGTCTTCCTACAGTGGGATCATCTTTACCAACAATCACATAGTTTGCAAGTATGTGCTTATGTGCTGTTAGAAGCAGGTGAGTTGCTTGCATTTGGAAATCTTTATTATTTTTGGTGTCAGTGATATACAGCTCTTGGTGACATGAAAAAATTCAGAAAGAAGTTCTGAAGAGGAGATTTATTTTCTTATTGGGCAAAACCATTTTTTTAAGAGGTGGTATGGGCAATCTTTTTTTGAAATGTTTCTGATTCTGGACATTGGGTCAGTTGGGTGAAAAGTACTCCAGGATTTTTTAACCAGAGATGAGTAGATAAGGAAAACAAAGCATTTTTAATCCTAATTAGGCACTGGGAAACTTTTAAGAGGCAGAGCAGCCCAGGAAAAGATGAGCGTCATCTTAACTGGCTTGGAATCATACCGAGTTTTGTTTGCCAGCAGCATCTTTGGGCCAGGAAGGATATTTTGCATACACAGTCTTGCATGCACCTGGCACAGAGCTGAGTGTATAGATGTTGTCTTATAGAAAATATCATCAGTAACACTTCCTGGTAGGAATGATGACAGGTATGCCTACATCTAAGAACATCCTTCACATCCAATAAAACACACTTCTTTTCTTTGCTTGCAGAGTGTATTCTTTCAAAACAAGGTACAGATCAGAGGCACAGCTCACTAGCTAGGAGGCAATTCATTAATAACAAGGCTTGATGAAAGCTCTGCAGTTCTTCAGCTCAGCAGTTTGCAAAGCTGTAAGATTCTGTGTGGTTCAGAAAGAAATGTAAAAAGGGCTATTGTGTGCACCAAAGGCACCTTCTTCAACAGCTTGTTGACCCCAAAGACTTTAAACCAGTAGACTATAAGGAGATCATGTTTAAAAAGAAATGCAAATGTAAAGAGGGAACAGACTGGAGTTTCTGAAAAGTTGAGTAAAGCCTCCGTAGTCTCACTAGATGGTGCTGCAAAAACTCTGAACTTCTGATTTAAGACTGAAAAACAAGACATTTGTTTATGTAATGGAAAAATACATTTTTTTTAATGCCCCCTACTCCTTCCTGTTACATCCTGGGCAATGTCTTTTTAAAGCACTGTAAGGAAGAGCTTTGATAATAATATAACAGGATATGGTGTGTTTGTCCAAGGGGCTCATCTGCGTGTATGATGCCTTATCTTGAAAAGTATCACAAAGGACCCTGAGAATGCATGTATCTTTTCATTTTCTTTTATTGTCAGATAGATATGGTTTGTTGAGGTCAAAGTGACTTATTTCTGCTTGGCTGAACGTTCAGACCGAGTAATGGAGACCTGATGCACCCACTCTTGTTTCTATCTCAGCATAACGCATCTGTTTTCCCACCTGGTTGGTAGAAGGGACATTGAGATTTGGCAATTTAAAATTTAGTATACGGAAAGCTCAGATTGAAGTGTCACTAGACCATACCTCTCCACAATTAATAAATAATGAAAGGGCTTATAATATCAGTTTTCACAGAGACAAGTAGTCACTTCAACCTCTGCACCATCGTTTCTGGATGTGTTTGGGTCATATGCAGTATTGCTTCTTCTCACGCAAGAAATGAATGAGACTTGTTAGTATTCTACAAATGTACTTTTCCTATCTATTGTCTACAGATTTTCCATTCATCTCTATGGTGTCTCTCTCAGGTTAGAAACTTGCTTGCTGTGGGGAATTTCAACACATATCATAGACTCCCACAGCATTTGCAGGAGTCAGAAACAGAAACATTTCCCCAGGCCTAGTTGCAAAGATCTATCACATGGATATCTGCCCATGAGTTAGTTATCCCAAACTTCTGTCCTACAAAAGAGAATGGGTATTTCTAGGGTTCACCTTGGATTAGGTATCTAGGATAGCTCAGCTGAACTGTACCTGGTTTTTTTCTGCTGACTGTAATGAGAGTGAGTAGCTAAAATACATCTACAATATATGTATCTGAAGTTAGGTGAGATGAGTATCACTGATATTTGGAAGAGAAAGGCTCACAGCTGGAGTGCCAAGTGATAGCAGCTTGTACAAACTCTCTGCAATGTACCTGTGAAGGGGTGTCTCTGGCAAGCTGTCTGCACAGGCTGCTGTGACTGCTGCGGAGGTTATCGGAGAGAACAGTCGAGGAGAAAAGTAATGAGGACGCTAGCAAATTAAACTAAGAAGGGTCCGAAAGATTAGAATTCATTCAGCTTGTCATTATCCTCAGCCTGGCTGAACAGAGAACTCCCTAGGTACCTTTCCTGTGAAATGCTTGCCTCAAGCATAATGTTTTACATTTTCAGGTGTGTGTTGTCCTCTTGCTTGTGTGGCCCTTAGGCATATGTGTGGTCTTTAGGACTTGGGGAGAATGAACGAGATGCTAAGTTACAAACCTTCATCAAAGAAATTATGAAATCACTCTCTTTTTAAGGAAATTTAAGGAATTAAAAAGGGAATTTCTAATATCTTAAATGATTTGGATTTTGAGACATGGAAGGCAGAAAGCATGTAAATGTTTTGCAGTCATTATATTTCTCCTTAAAAATACAAAACATCTCCCCTGAAATTAAGAAAATTTCTTGAAGTTTTTTGGTTATGGTTTCATTAATCTAACTTGAAAATAAATCAAACATTCCTGGACAAGCGTCCAAGGTGTTTTTCTTTTTTTTAATGTCTGCTAAGTTGATCATTGATATGAATGATTTGTGAGATTCCAACAAAGCAATGCCTTTCAATTGATAACATTCTTTTAATTTAAGGTTATCCACTTTAGGAAATGGCTGACACAGGAGGCAAAATGCATGCAAGGTAATTTATACTAGCAATCATCTTGCAATTACAAAGGAAATGAAACC
The DNA here is from genome assembly GCA_013401275.1 of Pandion haliaetus. Taxonomy (NCBI): domain Eukaryota; kingdom Metazoa; phylum Chordata; class Aves; order Accipitriformes; family Pandionidae; genus Pandion; species Pandion haliaetus. The sequence goes on along the minus strand of VYZV01002875.1, from coordinate 151,845 downwards.
ATGACTTTAAACTGCCTAACTCCTCCCTCAGGCCAACTAGTTATTTTGTAAACAGAAGCAAGGGTAACCCATTCCCATTATGAAGAATTATGGCCACTGTTAAGGTGACAACACCAAAGCTCAGGAGCTGGAACTATAACTTCTGGGCTGGCCTTTGGTACCTCTTGAGATGTTTTGGTCTGAGGAAAAAATGAGTTGGCTGGTGAGTTATCTGCCAGTTGCTGAACATTAACATTGCTTTCACAGCTTGAGATTTTGGTTGGGACTTTCTGCCAGTCCCAGAGTTATGAGTTCCCTGTGTCTGATTTGGACTTCTGGGTGAGGGATATTCCCATTTAACGTCGGCGCTGGGAACTGGTGCTGTGCCTTACCCCTCTCTTCTCAATACATCCAGGGTGCAGCTGAATGAGGTTGAAGCTGTGTTTTAATTTTGCTAAAATTCACTTTTGGACTGAGGGACTCAGTTATGTCACAGGGGCATGAATCTTTCTTTTTTTTGAGGTACCATTCCATGGTGTGCTAATTCCACCCCCAGGCTGCATATAGTAGCTGATGGCTAAGGAAGTGTTGAATACCTAATAATACTTTTTTGTCCTTCTTTGTCAGCCTGAAGGAAATTTGAATGGATTCAGTTATTAAGATATTAAAGGAAGTTGGTTAAAACAGTCTCTCCTCTGTGGGGACTTGAGGATTAGAGAGGTGTTTCCAGACAGTGCTCTGAATAATTTAGTTAGATAGTTTGCCCTTAGAGATCAGAACCAAATGAACCATGAAATAGACCCTCTAGCTGTTATTTCCTAATTGACTTGATACGAAGACACTCCCAAATCAGGTGGGCTGACATAGATTTAATTACTTATAATGCAATACTATTATTTAGTGGTAGTAATACTGTAGCTGTGATGGTCCAAGATTCGAGAAACTTCAAGCCCATAAGAAAGGCAGTATTTTTTTATTACACTAGTCTATAGACAGAATAAGTGCACAAGCTTTCAGGCACAAGGTCACTTCATTAGGTCATCAGAAACCTTGCTCAATAAATTTGACCTTCAATTATTTTGAAGGAACAGCTCTGCTTGGAATTCAGTAGATCAGTTTTTCATTTCCTCCTGGAAACACAATTTCACTTTGCAAACAGCCTCATTACTATCCATTTGCAGAGTAATTGCTGAGAGCTTTTTGTTCGTTCTTTAAAAATATATAGTTTAGAAACACAAGGTCTGATCAAGATGCAAGACAAGATACGGCAAAGAGATGTTATGCTAAAAGCTTCTCTGTTTGTTCCAGGTATGTGGGCAGTCTAATAAAGGTATCGCCTCTTCCTACAAATCTTATGACTCTATGCTATTACTTTTGTTAAGAAGCTACTGAAAACTCTCAGCAATCACCCTACAAATTGCTAATAATGAGGTAATTTGCAAAATGAAATTGTATTTCCAGTAGGAAAATAAAACCATAAGTAGTCAATTTTAAGGAGAACATATTTTTGGAATAACTGAAGCTCAAATTTATTGAACATTTTGTGGAAAAAAAGGAGTTGTAGGATGCTTCGGAGCTAGAATAAAGAAACAATGCTACAGTGAAACACACAGGAACCTTTATGCTCAGACATATTATGCAGGTCAGTTATAGTATTTAGCACACCTGAAATAATGTTGGTGAAAGAGAAGGGAGACTTGGAGTTCAGCTGGAAATTTAAATGTTTCACACATCCTATGGTGTAAGGTTCTGGAGTGGATCAGTTTTCTCTGTAAATATAATACATGCACGAAAAAAGCTTCATATATTTCTTTAACCTAAATGTAACTAGAGTATCTGTATTGGGAGTGTAGTTTTTTTACAGAGTTCCTAAAGTCAGTGGAGAGAAATAGACACCTCCAAAGGTGGGCCCTGGCTAAACTGAGTTGCCATGAGGAAGGTGGATGCCTTCCTCCACTGATAATTCTCCAGTTAGTAGACTACAAAGGGAGCTGTGTCAAAGAAGATGTGAAAGCTGGCTGGCTTGAATTTTGGCCACTGATGGCAAAATCATACAACTAATGCTTTCAGTAAGGCCCACCACACACATTAAATGTGACTCATCTTCCTTTGTAAAGGTTTGGGTCTGGATTTTCTTTTTACTCATTTCCGTGTAACAATGTGATGGCTAGAAATGCACATCTACTAAAATGACAGGTTAAGTCAGTATTCAACAGAGTATATCTCATGTATGACCAAATGCTGAGTCCACCAATCAAGAGGTGAAAGTGGGCTACTTGCAACAATGAATTTCAGTGAAAAGATAGTGAGATAAAGGATAAGAACTCTTGGCTTTTAAGGTTATTCATGCGTACGACACAGCAGGTGCAAAGGTAGCACGTCACCTCTTTCAACAGCATCAGTGTTCTTTGGCATGCATTATCCTACAACATGCAAGCTGCATGTCCTGTTAATACTTGCAAATACTTCTGCTCTCAGGAAGAAAAGATAAAGCTGAGAGCACAGAATCATTTTTGCTAATGTTTTGCTCCACTGAATCAGTTCAGTAACAGCAACAGCAATCACTGGACCTCAGGGGAAAATGTAAAAAGAAAATGTTGATTTATTTGCCTGTTAAATGGTGGAAGCAGAGACACATTGATAGGCTTAGACTGATAAAGTGTTTCAGAGATCTAGAAAGGACATTAACAGCACTGCCTCAAACCTTCATCTGACTTGAGATATTTTCTTCTCTAAAGAGCCTGTAAAGATGGGCTTTTTATTCTTTCAGTTACTGGACCATTAACTAGACATTAGCTATTTATACAAATAGATGTGCAAATGTAATACAGGAAGTGTAACAAACTTTTCAGCACATTTTTTGTCAGCTCCTAACAGCAGTTTCATACACTGTCTTATTTGCCACTGTCTGGTGGAGATCTGTCCTGGCATAGTAGGCCAATCTCTGCTACCAAGGTGGCATCAAGATCTTGGAGCAGTGATCAGCTGCTCCATCCATCAGGGCCATTGAATAATACCGTGGAAAATCTCTACATTCAGAGAAACTATAGGTAATGATTATTTAGAGGGGCACATGATGTGTCATTATTTATATCAAAGGAATAGAGTTGGAAGGGACCTCAAGAGCACAACCTTCTGCTGTTATGGGCAACTGTGTCATTGCTGCTTAGACTAGAAGAGTCCATCAATCTGATCCCATACACTTCTGCATATGAACAAGCATTTTCTAGTGTTTTGTAGCAAATTTAAGACCTCCTGTAAAGGATAAAAAGTCACAGAGAAAGTGTTTCCACAGGAAGATAGCTGGCCAGTTCTGTAGCAGAAGCACAGAAAGATGCTTGAGGCTTCAGAGCTACATAAAAACAGTCAGCTACCGATCACTAAAGAAATTCAATCTTGGCAACAAGGGGGGATTGTTTTTAGGGCATAATCAATAGAAGGAACATGTATACAGCATATGCAAAATATCCGGTGTATGGTGAAAAGATAAAAAAGATAAGAAGCTACAAGGACGGTAATGTCCTCTGCAAGAAAAGGAACAAAGGGAGAACTGAGAGAAGAGTCACTCTGGGACTTCTCCCTGGTTATGGATGCTGCAACTCATCAGTGCTGCTACCTATGCACCAGGAGGTTCTCCCTCCACTTCGGTAGAAAAAGATTGCTGCTTTCTAATTTGCTCTTCACTTTTTGCCAATGCAAACTCAACAATCATACATCAAGTATTATCTTTTACTGTTGAGTTGGGTTAAGTAAATCCGAATTGTAAAGAACAGTGAGTGAGTGCTCTTGTGAGCATGTGTGTGCATGTGTGTGCATGTGTGTGTGTTTTCTGACCCAAACCTCCCATACAACAGTGTGGCTGATGCTGCGTCACGGAGTCAAAGTGATGTCAGGTGCTGCCATTAGGAATCACAGTCCACCCTGAAAGTCCATGTGCTTTCAGCTACAGAGTTACACGGGATTTCTGTTGCACGTACCTCTGTGTGAGGACTTTGTTCAAGGCTGTGCTTCTCTCATCTTTCTCACAATAATAGTTTCCCTGTTTCCACTGAGCATGGTGCAATTCCTTCCCTGGCTAAAACTACGGTGTTTTCTTAGCTGAGCCTCGTATTTCAGCTGCAGAAGTGGTAAATATTTCATACGTACAAAGGAATTGCTGCATTAGCTTATTCTGTTGTCCATCAAATTGTCTGGAATCTGTGTATAGCAGCGAATAGAAAAATGTACTGCATGAAACCCGTATTGAATTGAACAGCAATTGCACGTACACATTTAGAAAGTGAATATCTCTCAGCCTTCAGAAGTACTCTTGAATTTCTTCTGTAGGAAAAGTGCTAGATATATATGTGCCATTAGTCTAGAAAAGATGAGATGATTCATATATTGGCAAGTAGAAAGATGGGCTTGTAACGAGAACAGCAAAACTGTAGGAGGTGAAAAGTGGATGCAAGGTTGAGGGGGCAGGGGCCTTCAGGCTGTGAGGTACATTAACTGCTGCTTTCTACTTACTGGGTGTTGCAACCACCATTCACCTCACCATCGCTTTTGGCTTTGTGCTGTTCTTCTGATGCACTGAGGAGATAGTGAGCTTTGGTGCAGAAACCCTACAAGCTAACTTAATGGTCTTGGTAATTATTTTATGATTTACATGCCTTAAGTTTAAGGATTTATATTTGGACGTATTGTCATTTCTGGCTTAGTGCTGGACCCCTTTGCATCCCAATAGTGAGCTGGTGAGTTGAGGTTGATTTACTGCTCCATGGCTGGAGCAAGAGGTGAGAAAGCAAATAAAAGGATTGCTCTTGTGCCTGAGCTGTGCTACAGCTAGGATTTTGTGGACATTTTTGTTAGAAGTTTCTCTGCTTCTGATACCCTTGTGGATGAATATGTGTGTTGTTCCCCCTGCTTTGAAAAATTTTAGTATTCTTTGTATTCACTGATACCCTCAGACAAAATTCACTTTCATGGCAGGAAGAAGGAAACAAAAGGAAATGACTCACTCAAATAACAGCAATGAAATATCTCTTTACATTATATTCTGTATCTGCTAACAAAATAGCCATAAATATTGCAGTGATGCCAAAGCAGACATTTTCTGAGATGCTTTTAGAGGTGTTTAGATGCATAGCTCTAACAGATGAGGAAATAGAAGAAAGTCACTGTCTGCCAGGTCCATCCAGTTTGTGGAATTGTGTAGAAGGTTAGTTTGTGAAGAGTACTCATATGTAAAAGGAGTTTCTGCTCCATGAAAGTCCAGAGCTGATTGCTTTTTGAAACCTCTTTTAGAAGGTAGGTGTGATCTACTGGCCTCACTAATTTTATTTATAAAAATATTAACACTTCAATGGATAAGAAAGGGGAATATGTGGGATGAAATCCTTTCAGTCATTCCTCTGAAACATTTGCCCTAAGTACTTCTTTTGATTCATGAGACCATTTGCACAAGGGAAAGGCTGTGAATGTTTGGGAAAAAAACTGTGTTAGTGCAAAAATTTACACAAGGGATGTTCTGAGGTTGGGTTGAGTTCATTTCTTGCTTTTAGATAGAGAAACATGACTGTATCACTGAGCTCCTTTTTTTCTGCACTGGGAGTCAGAAATGGGCCAGACAAGCTGGAAGGGAAAAGTTCAGGCAGAAAGCTGAAATAGATTCACATGCTCATCTGGGCTGCAGTTTAACAAGTACAAGTACAGCAGTCATCCTGTGGCAGGTTTGCCTGGAAACATGCTACTTGGAAGTGATGCAGGATTCCAATCAAGATCCATGCCTAGATTGCAGCACCAAGCTGGGCTGAATTTTAGTGTCATGTTAATGCAGCTCTACTGGTTTGGTACTAGTCCCTGTTTAGTCAGCGTTAGCCTGGGAATATCTTTGCACTGTGCTCTACTGGGTGAAGCAAACGTCTTCCAGGAAGGTAATGATATTAAGGTTATTTCAGGAGAAAAGATACTTTTCTACAGATTATGCTTTCAGTTCTGCCTTTCTAGTATAATTATTAGCTTCCAAGAAAAATAGAGGTTTGGTAAAAATAACATAACATTTAGCTATCTTTGGAATTAGACATCTGGGTTTGTGACTTTCTGTAGTTTCCTTCATCACCTTTTGAAAAGACCAGCTTTCTTGGGGACTCACTGGAAGTTCAGGACACACCTGGATTACTCAAAAGAGTATTTTATTTTCCCAGTGTATCACACTGTCCCAGTGTGTCCCTATGCAATCTCCTTTTCACGTCCTTGTCCTCATCCTCATTAACACTGCTGTGGTCATTTTCTGAGCACAGCCTCTGCGTTTTTCATCCCCTAAAATAGCACCCCATCATGCAAGTGAGACTAACTGAGATCAGTTCTGGAAGTGCTTAAGTGCTCTTCCATTGCAGGTAATAAAGAAGAATCTGGTCCTCCCATTGGCTTTTCAGAGCCAAATTAGATGCTAAAATGTAAGGGGTAGGACTCCTGAACCAAAGTCTTTTCTCACATGGTATCTTGTCCTTCCAGATCACAAGGAGAAAGAAGCAGACCTGACATCTCTTCGGTTGTGTGTGGATGTCTCGCAGAGGTAAATCTGCATGAAGAATAAGAATATAATCCCATGGTATGTCCTGAGTTGTTCCCCTATTGTAAAGACCAGTGGGACTGGAAAAGTGAGTGTGCATGGTTGGCGGATGAAAAGGCTGTATGACTCTTCCCGCTCCTCCGAGCACTTTGACTGTGCAGACCCCCAGTGTTTGGGATTCACATGAGATTTGCCAGTGAAACAAAAGATGAAATAATTACTATTATAAAACAAGCAGCAGGCAAGCACAGAAGTCTGTGATTTAGAGAAATTAGGTTACCGAGCCTTCTGTCTCTCAAATATGTGATCTGAAATAAAAGCATTGCTCAGTTATTCAGTCATGTGTTTCTCCGTAAACACAGGGTGTCTAATCTCATCCTCATTTACACACCCGCACAGGCGCTGCATACTCTAGAGATTTATAAGATGCCTAAAGGCTACGTTATCAATATGAGAAAAGCAGCTGACTGTAAACTACATAAAAGGCACAGACTATATAACTTTATGTTCAGTTTTTCATAGCTCAGCTGAAGTGGTGGATTGTATAAATATTCAAGTAAAGAAACTGAGATGGAAAGCTATTTTCTATTTTAAAGATGTCAAAGCACCTTCACCTAAATATGCTGCTATAACAAGTTTGGGGCCATTGCTGGCCTGTGGTTTCTGCAGACTTCCGAGGAATGGCACCCAGCTGGGTAAGAGCCAAAGGCAATATGCTTTCAGAGTCTTCCTGAAGACTATGAAGAAAAGTTGTTGCCGCTCTGTGTCCTGCTAATGCTGCATTTTCCGTCTTTTTGTCTATGGGACCTCAGCACCCAAGTCAGGCAGAAGAGTGGTGGCAGCAGGCAGAAGTACCTTGCTCCTGAGTTAGATGGCAAACGATGGTCCAGTACACCTTGGCTTCTACTGCTGGAGCTTATCTCAAGAGGTAAGAACACAATTCAACCTCTGCTCCTGCTTGCTCAGGCTAATTACTGCTAATTAGTACCAAATGAAAGCATGAAAAGGCAGCATTTTATGATGGTCTCTGGCTAAATAACAGGCACCATTAACAGGTAGGTCACTGACCTGTCATCATGGCAAGAGAAGTTGCAATGAAAATTTTATTTGGAAGGTGTGCCCTAGAGATGACAATGTTTTTGTCCTGCTGTCAGCCCAAGAATTCAGTTTACATGGTGCAGTGTGTGACACACAACACATCCAGAGTACAGATTGGATTGTTTGCCATTGTGACACCTCAAACCTAAACTAGAAGATGAAAAGATTCCATAGTATTTTAATTTTAGCCAGTTTACGTCTATAAAGCCCTGAGCAACTTTGTCTGATTGCACAGCCGACCCTGGTTTCAGCAGGATATTGGACTAGAGACCTCCTAAGGGCCCTTGCAACCTGATTTATTCTTTAACTTTATGATTCTATATATTATGAATCTATATTATACACAATATTATATGTATGAAAATATGCATGCACATAATCAAAGTACATAAATATATGAATATATACACATATTAAAAGCTTCAGGAAGGCTAAGCAGAGATTTCTGCCCAGAAACCTCTTGGAGAGGTAAATTTGCCCAAAGGAAAGGAACTGCAGATCCTCACCAGCAGCGAGGTCTCCAAAGAGGCAGTTGGAGGAAGGAGAAAGTAGAGGGTGTCATCAGGAAAACCAGGATGTTAAAATCTTGCTAGAGCTCTGTGTGTGTATATACCAATGTAACTCTAATATAGAGAGAAATATGGGAAAATACTGTGCATGTTCAACTGTTCCTCTGCTCTGTAATAGCAAGTCTCAAGTGTACTTTCAGAGACTGTCCCTTAGCTGCTTTCAAGGTTTTAAATGCTATGATGTATTTGTCATCCCACGAAAAAGGCAGTAATTTTTCCTATAAATCCTAGACATCTTTTTCATGTATATTTTTAATAAATATCTTGGGGAATTCACTCTACATTTTCCTTGGTTTTATTGGCCACAAATCCATCATGACTTACACTTTTAAAACTTTTACGATTAACAAAGTATTAGATGCCTTCTGCCTATGAAATTTTTACCTTCAGCTGAAAGCGATGTTCTGGTTTATTTTACAAATAAGCATCACAAGGAAGGCCAGGAGGACCTTACAGCTGACTGAGTGCTGGAGCGAAGGGGATCCGACCTGATGAGCTGAAGGGGATCTGACCTGATGAGCAGAAGCTCATTGGGTGAGATGACAGAGTAGCAGGGCCACCTGCTGCAGAGCCTGGGATATGAGCCTGCACATCTACTGACAGGTGCTCCCTGCTGTAAATCTATACCTGGCTTTTGAAGTTTCTGCATCTGTAATCTGCTTGTGATAGCAGATGTATCCTTTGTTGGTCTGTGTTCCATGCAAGCCTAGCAGGACACTGAGTTTCAAAGTGGACTTTTGACAGGAAACATTTATGGCTAAATCCCAGACCAGGGACCATGCAATGCTGCTGTGCTCAGAAGTCAGGTGACATCTGCCTGTTGCAGACCATGACTTTTAAGATCTTTCCTACTTAGGTGGAACAGTTACGAAGGAAATGGTCTGTGAAAGTATGTTCCCACCACGGAAGTCACCAGCAAGAGTAAAGGAGAAGGTGAATTTGTGTTTCCGCTGCATATTATTTGAGTGTTGACTGGGGCAGAGTGGGGAGGAAGAAAAGAAAGAAAATAAACCACACAGAAATTTAGGACCAGGCAGGAATAAAAGTTTTGTCATAGAGTCCAGTGGATGAAAGGAGACAAATTAGACCTGACTTACAACCCTTTTCTCATTTCAAGTAGTCATTCTGGTTAGCCACAGGAGAGGATTTTGACCAGTATAAGCTAGGTTTGGTGGTATAGGCTTCACTGCAGAAGAGCTGGATTTCTGAACATAATACAGGGAGGGACAGTACAGTGAGTCTTGTAGCTGTGGAGGAAGAAAGGGGTAGGAAAAGACACTGAGTACTATAAACATATGTGTTGTCTAAAATCTTTAATGATTTGTTTTCCAGGATTACTACTTTAGCCAAATTCCTCCTACCATTTGCTGCAGAGATTCAGAAAGCTGCAGAAGACAGGTGGACACACATACACCCCTAAATCCAACATCCCTCTGCCCATACGCTCCCACGCTAGACTCATGGCAGACTTAGTCCAGCAATACCACCAACCCTGCTAACTGCAGTGGGAAAAGCTGGAGCCCAGTCCCATGCCCTTGGGTGACAAGGCTGTCATCCTGCACAGCCAGCTCAGCAACCCTGGGCCAGATGGAGATAATGCTGGTCCTTGAATGTCCCTGCTGTCCTTCCTCACCCCTGGCCAACCTGGAGCTCAATGCCCCAGAGGAGCAGCTACACTAGGTAGCAACATGTGGGGCACAGCTGTGCAAGACCCTGCCACCTTATCCCAAATGATGGACACCCCTTTCATGCTGCCCGTGCTAACGTTCACTGTCCTGGCACATGCCAAATGTTGGGAGGCTTGCAATAGCGCTGTGGGCCATAACACTGCTTTTCTGTGTTATCCTGATGGCTTAAAGGAATTAAAACAGTTAGCAGAGCTGGTTGCTGCACTGGCCCATCCATCCCTCTGAGGGAGGGACGCTTCTGGATATGTGGAGCTCTGCCTCATGTTGGGGTTAATCCCTGGATTCACAGCCCACACGAGAGTCCCCTCCACATGCTGCTCTCCACCAAGCAATGTCTGGGTGCTGGCGAGAAGTTGAGTTTACTCTGTGCTCTCTCCCATGGAGCCCTTTACTTTTGTTCAGCACTTTTTGTTGTTCTGGTAATACAAACTAACAGCCTCTTGAAGCAGCATCTCTTTATCAGCAGAAGAGCATCGCGATTAAGAACATCAAGTGCTGCACTTGTGCCCTCAGGAGAGAATGCAGAGGATGGGAAGATCAAGAGGATGAACCAGCCTATGTCTCTTTGAAAGGCCAAGCAAGCACTGAGATGGAGTGAGTGTATTTATCTAGTGGCTGGGTTTTGCATTCTCAGATCCTGCTACTGGCAGTGGGAATCAGGCACAGGCATCTCTTTTCTCCCTTACTGAAAAGATTCAGGATATCATGACATTTGTCATATACATCTTACTGACTTGCAAGAAAATTATGTGCTCGGTGTATCTCACAGACAATAAGGAATGAAATCTCACCCTGTCTTCATGCCACACTGCAGTTCTGTGGAGTTATTTCAATTTAATGAAAAAGGAGAAATAAGTAGGACCCCGGAGATATTAATGAAATACCTGTCACACAGCATGTCAGCAGCAGTGGCAGTGTGAGAGTGCACAAATCCTGGCCAGTCCTCTATTCCAACCCTGCTGTTAGCTAGTCCCTGAGTATTTCCCTACAGATCCCATTATTGCTGTGCTTGAGAGTCTCACTTCAGGCTTTCAGCTAAATGGCAAGTGAGAATCTTGGTTGTTCTATGCTTCATCTGTAGTCAATAGCAAGAGATGTAGGGGAAATCGTATCTCACATGGGCTACCTCATGTGGGCTGAACCACGCTCTGTAAGTGCTGATCCCCTCCATTAACTGTAATCAGAGACTAGACAAAACTAATTCAAGTGCATAGGGTAAATGTCTAAAATTGCACAGACCCACACCAGTCACACAAATGCACCCCATCATTTACTCAGACTGGTGTGTTTGAAATGCACCATCACCTGTTCCTGGAAACTGGGAGAATACATTCAGTGCCTTTTGTCAGATTTCTTTCATGGCAATTTGCAGGTTTATGCATGCAAGGCTCATCTATTTGTACCTCTGCTTTTCAGCAGAGGAGATGTTGTTTAAATAGCTGTTTCTGTGCCTGTGAATATGGTTATCACTGTTGTTCTGTTTCTTGCCTGCTTCCTTTTGGTGGGTGTGTATCACTACCTAGGCTAAAGAAGAGAGAGAATTCCCAACCTGACTTGGTTGCAGTGTACCTGATGGGCTGGTAGCTTCCATGCCATCCTCTCTCTGCACTGGGGATATGTTCTCAGATTTGGAGCTGGAAATATGAAAGCATCATTGATCAAACGTACCATGGAACAGGGTCCTGACATTGTATTAAAAACACACCCAGAGACTTTCTTCAACCAGAAAAGAGCAAAGGCGAATTCTGGGTCCCATAGAAATCAATGACTAGACTTCTATGTATTAAAATTTCACACCTTTCTGAAAGAGGAAAGCATGGGAGATTTGCTGATTCTCTCACCACATAAAAACCACTCATCTGCTTAAAAAGTCACTGACCTTAAAACAAGGATTCACATTATAATGGAAGAACTGATAACAAAGAAACAGGAGAGGAGCAAATCATGCTGTAAGGTAGTAGGATATATACAGAACAAAGCAATTGGAAAAGAACTTGACAGGTTTTTGAATGTTTTAGATTGGACATGAAAATCAACTGAAAATAAAGCTCGCCAGAGTTTCAAAGATTCCCATGTTGATTTTAAAACAAATTAATTTGGTTCAAAAAAAAGCCTTCTGTTTTCAAAATTACAAAATTACAGGCTTTGAATATTTTTTTTCAGCTTGAACAGCTTCAACTTCTAATTCATAAAAAAAAGGATATTTCAGTCAAAATGGAAATGAATTTTTCTGGCTGTATCTAAATGAAAGTTTTCCTGGAGTTTTGGTAAAGAAAATTGTGGTTATTTTGACTTTATGTCTAAATGCTGAGTGGGAAAATACTTGGGTGCTCAAAAAATCTCTGCATGATAGAAAAACTATTAGGAATCATGTACTGGAACCAAGATTGTTTAGTGACAGACTAAAGCTGGTCTGTATTAAGAGTGTATGCAGTTAAACCCATAAAAATATCTGGAGTGTCAGAAAAAGTTTCAAAATAATTGAAGTTTAAGTTATTGAAGTGCCTACTCATTTGGGTAGGTTGTTACTGTCCTGAAGTGTCTCCCCGGCAGGGGCAGAAGCACCCTGCACACCACTGCCATCTTTAGCAATGACTATGCCAGGACCCAGCTTCTGTGAAGTGCTGTGCCCCTAAAAACATTTGATTTCAACAATTTGAAGACATTCAAGTATCTCTGAGGGTAAGTGTAGGCAAACGAGAAAATAGTTTCTATGTATTAAGTGCTGTGTGGAGGCGGAGGAGAAATGATGGTCCTTATTTTCCATAGGTCTAAAGACTAAAAGGTTGTTTCATTCTTGTGCTGCTTGTGAAATTGATAAATAAATCAAATGCAATTATAGCATGACATATGATATGTATACATTGCCTATGCATCTGTATATGTCATGATATGTGACTACCCTTACTGATGCAGCAGACTTTAGGAGTAGACCAAATGGCATGACACACAGAAGCATTGTGTTGCTCAGTCCAGGCATGTGGCTTCATCTGCATTTCATGCAACACCCAGGTGAGGGTTTTGAAGCATCTCAACTTTCAGCCTCTCTCGCATTATTTTTGCTTTGTGACTGAATCTGTATTACCAGAGAATGTCCAAGATCCTGGGTCCTCCTGAATCCCCTCCTGAGAGGTAAGTTAAGATGCAGCAAGTAACCAGTCCCATCTGCCCCGTCTCAATTTCCCATGGTAAAGAAATCCAGGCACGTGGCCTGCAGGAATCCCTGATGTGCTCTCAACAAGTCAACTAGTCACCTACCAGGATACTGGGAAACCAGGGGTCCTAAGGAGCTCTGCAGCATGCACTGGGAAGTATTTCTACAAGTACCCAAGAAAATGGAGTACTTGGCTACACCAGCCATACCCCACTGAGAGTGAGAGAAGCACTAGGGATGTAGTCGGTAGTATCTAGAGATGGTCTGAATCAAATTCTGAGAAGACCCCTAAAGGAGGGAAAAGTTCAAGCTCTTATCTGACAGTTTCACATAGTTTCCAGTGTTATTAATGTTGTACCATTATTGAGGGTCTCTTGGGACTGCACATGTTGTATCATACATATATTTATCCTTCAATTCCTCTTGGAGCTAGTTCTCATACAAAGCACAGCATGACATTTCCTTACTATCAACTCAGTCAGCTGAGAATATCAGTTTAATAATACATAGAAATGCAATCTCAGTCTAGATGCTTCAGAAGAAAGTTAGACATGTAACAACGAAAAGACATGATGCTCTACACTTCATTTATTTCCTCTGTAGGTCTATTTAGCCTTGTTATGGTGTAGCATTAATAACAAAGCTATGCTCAGCCATATGTGATGGCAAAACCACAGAGTTGTCATGTACTGCACAGCCAGTCTCCATGAAGGTTGCTCATATCTTTGCCAGATCATCCACTCTCTCTCCACAAATTTCCTGCACATGTTTAATCTATTGTCATCAAGCCTAAAGTTCTGTAACATAGGTAATGGCCGTATCCCACATATTTAAATGTTTTATACTGATCTGGTGGTATGGCAAGAATTATTGCTTTACTATTGCAAGGACATTGGCCATTGATCATGGTCCAGCTATTATGTAAATTCATAACAAAACAAGGAAGAGAAGGCCAAATCTTCGCATAGGCTTAACAGGTGGTTGCCTAGTGTAGCGGGTGGTGAAATGACCATTGGCCTCCAGATGTGCCCAGCTGAAGCCAAACTGGCTGTGAATGAAATGACGTTGGTGTGTGGAAGTTTAGAGGATGGAGGGTAACATTTCCAAGACCAGCTGTTGCCACCTCCAACTCCTCTTTCTGCTGGAAACAGGAGGAGCACTGAGCTGGTTTTTTTGAGTTCTCACAAAGATTCCTATCCTTCCTTCTCCCTTCTTGTGACAGGAGTGGCCTTGCCTGGCTACCACCCTGGTCTAAACTGTGATAATACATGCTACTGGGAATTCAGCTGGCTCTTACTGTGGCTGATGAACATTTCATTAATTACAGTGACAAGCTGTATGTACCAGAAGAGAAGTTATTACCTGTAAAGTTTACTTTCAGGAGATAATCTTTGTACAGCTTCCTGCCATCCAGATGCTTCATGGCATCACAGAGTTTGGTGGTGTTTGGACACAGAGTCCTCTGCATTTTATGCAAGGCATGGGCCATTGCATACACAGCATTCACAACAAACATGATCTTGGATTCTTGTTCATAGTTGGAACTGTTGATGGTGAAGTGCTTGTCACAAGCCTTTTTATGTGGTTTTCGGTTCTGGAGATTACACTGAAATTTTTGCTCCCAGAAGTCCTTGAACCAGGGGTTCCGTCTGTTATTGTAAGGGCTGAGGCTTTGGAAATACTTGTCAAATTCTTTAACTGGATGGGAAGCAAGTTCCAAGGTTATTGCCCCAGAAGCTATGTGCTCATTGCCCTTGACAATACTCTCTTGTGCCCCCCATCCATCACTGGCAATCCAGGTAAAAGAAACGTTGAAGCGGTTGGCAGCTGCAATGAGCTCCCGAGAGTCGTCGCCTCGCATGAAGAGCACCACCACCCTGGCATTGGGTTTCTGGAGCAGCTCTCTGATCACGCCATCGTAGGACTTCCTGATGTTGGACCGGCCCACCTTCTCGGAGGTGGCGATGCAGATGTTGCGGAGGCGAGCTTCCTGCTCAAAGGCTTCGATCCCTGTCTCCCCATAGTCTCCTTCTGAAGCAACCGTTGACACGTAAGTCCAGTTGAAGTACCGTAAGATTTCAGCCATGGCTTTAGCTTGGTAGAAGTCAGGGGGCACAGTCCGTGCGAAATAGTCGTAGCGGGATTTGTCGCTCAGCTTGGCACTGGTGGAGGCATAGCTTATCTGGGGGATCTGGAAGAGTCTGAGCAAATTTGCCACCTAGAGAGAAGGGCGAGAAGACAGATTTTTAAAGGGTGGTATTTATAAAACTGAACAGAAAAATCTAGGGAAAAGCATAAACAGCGTTTTTTAATAAGAGGTGTTCTGACAATTGCAGATTAAGGGTGTTGATAGAGGATGTTGATAACATACTCTGGTGAGACCAGTGCACTGTGTAGTTGTTCTGCTGCCCAATTAATTCCCAGGGTCCTACTGGGACTGCAACGGACCTTTTATTTCTGTCAAACTGAGTCTGTTTAAACCAACAGAGAATTGACAAATGGACAATATACTTCAGTCTCAGCCTGTGCTCCTTACTAAGGTCTGGGGATTTGCATGCCTTTCCTATTCATAGTGTGATTCATCTTCTCCAAGACTCATTGTATTTGATAACCAAATGTACTAGGACAACATAAATTTCTCTTTTATGCAAAAATCACAGATATACATGTACGGGCCTTTCACAGAAATTTCTGACCCCACTTATTCAAGCTCTGATTCCCCACCTCTCCTACTTTTTACTCTTGTAAACTCTTTCTTTTGAGCTGTTCTGACTGCAATCCTCCTGAGATGGCATATTTGTTGCATGTTAGTACTCCTCAAGTGCTGCACAATGTCATGTTGACCTACAGCTTTTCATAAATAATAAAACTTTTAATAATCTCCAATTGCCCTTCTTGTGTGCTTTATGTTGTCCAAAGTTCTGTTTTTGTGGGTTTTTTTTTTTCATATGTTGCTATGCCCCTTGCTGAAATATTCCTAAATCTACTGTGTTACTCTCATAGAAGTGTAGCTCCTGATAATATCTGGAAAGAAATGAAGAAAGGTTATGCCATTTTTTTCCTGTGATTGCTTCTTAAATGACAAAGGGAAGACTTTGGAGTTCTGCTCTTGGTGAGTGGAAGTTGTGTCCAGTAAATTGAATTTAAAGCTGATCTTGGAGTACAGCCTGACAAAACCATCTGAAAAGCAATAGTGTAGTTGAGATTCCTAAGGGAAACTTACTAAACATTGCCCAGTCAATTAATTTTTCACATTTTCCCCAAATGATTCTCTGACCACAGACTATATCTGTGAGAATTCAAAGGCAGAGGACTGTTTTGAAAAAAATGTTGTGGAACAAGGCAAATTTTAAAGGCTCAGATGTCAACAGCAAGATAGACAGTCTGGTAAAAGTAGCAAAAAGAATTTTATTGCTTTTTGGCAACCTTCATCTCTTGGGATTTTATAGATTTAGATTCTGTCTGTTCTTTAAAGCACTCTCTGTGGCTGGTCTCCCACTGTAAACTGGTGTAATTTCTTGTCTGGGCCAGACTGCTGCCTAACCATACCTGCACAGTGCCTTTCACAACCACCTGAAGCAGGGGACTTAAGGAGACCCATGTCCTACTGTCCTCTGGGGCACCAGAGAAGAGCAGGTGGGATGCCCTGGCTTGATAGGTTTCTAGGTGCCTGTAGCTGGGGAAGCTGAAGCGTGTCTTCATAAAATAAACCACTCACAGTAACTTATTTTAGTATAAATCAAAATAAAGCCTCTTCTACACTGCTTGGAAGGAGTATCCTGACAGGGAGCTTTGGCTAATGCCCTGCAGTTTTGCCTGTGGGTGCAGGCATGTGGTGGGAAGTGCTGTGGCTGAACAAATTACTGTCCCTCAGGAAACAGCTGACGCGTTCTTAACCACCCTGCTAGGTGGTCACATGCATTAGACTGCCTTATACTGGAAATGTGGCATTCAATTTCCATTGTGGTGATTTAAATGAACAGCTTTAAAGCAATGAAGTGGGCTGAGAGGCTTGTTTTGTCACCAAGGTGCAATGGATGCTCTGAGCATTTTTAAGCCTCCGTGGCTTTGTAACTTTTGGTGACATGCCCACATATCCACATGGTTTGGTTCACGTGTCCTCACTCAAAAAGAGCACTTTGATTTGGTAATAAGAATGTCCTCCATGTAGCTATTCTGGAACATTTCTTGCAGAACCGTGTGGGCTGGAATTGCTATTCTTGTCTCAGTTTATTCTAGCAGGAATTATTTTATTTGAGCTAAACTATAATAAGGATATGCACACATAACAATCTGCATTCCTCCCCCCCCCACCCCCCCCAAATTGGCTAAAAAAGAAGTCCATTTTCTAGCTAAAGCAGTGCTATTCAGTGTGTAATCAAGCCTTCAGCTCACAGAAAGATACTCCTAACAAATATAGCAGCTTTTCTGTTGTTTTTTATCTCTTTTATTCTAAGCAGCAGAAGTATCCATATGCAGGGAAACAGAACTGTGACCCCATTTTAGAAGGGGGTCCTGAGCCTTCGAGGTCACTGTACTTCCAGGGTCTGTGCAAACTGCCTGCAATTCTGCTGCCTGTGCTACAAGGAGGGGAAAGTTTTCCTGTGGCAATGCTGTTTGCTGTAACGCTCTTCACTGCAAAGCTGTCCAGATGGTAGTTCTTTCATAGACCAAAAATTAGAAAATATAAGAAAGACTGATTAATCATAGAGGATAGTGACCCAATCATCCCTGAGAACTGCGACTGATCATGGACCTTAGTGAAGTTGTATCTGTTATTAATTCAGATCAGGACACTCTTCTGGAAATTCTGAAGTTGGAGATTTTCTGGAATACTATAACATCTTGATTTTAGGGACGGATTTTTCAAAAGAGCTCAGGTCTCAGGCACTGTGCTGATGCAGTCAGTTTCAGAATGGTCCCTTTTCCCAGCCATTTCCATGCTGATCTGAACATCTGATTCTGAAAATCAGATCCTGATTCAACAGGCAAAAAGGTAAGGGCACAGGTAACAGGGCTTTGTGTATTCTGCAGTGTCTCAGTGTAGTAGAGGACAGCGCAATGTGAACCAGAGTTATGAGCACTGAGATTGAACCACCTGGGGCATACCTACACTGTAGCTCCATGCTGCCTTGGCATGTGTGCTACAGCTTCAAAATTGCAATGTAGATCCAGCTTTTGCTAAGTGAAACAATCTATTTTGGCAAAGCTCCAGGTAGCAATTTAATCAAGCCATGGTGCATGCAATTAAAGCCTGAAATCCATATGTTGGCACTTAAGTAGCAGTAGCCTGTTTTTTTTGCTGTCAAAACCAGTGGGTTTTGCAGGTATGTAGCACCTTTGAAAATAAGGCTGGATGTTCTGTATCTGTAACCTAAAACAACTGCTTTGCACAGCTCGCTGTGAACAAAGTGTGTCGAGACAGTCAGCTTCCAGAGTGACAGGAAACCTTTATTTGCCCTTGCACTGCTGGGTTTATTAGTGTAGCCACTGCCCTGTGCTAAAGTGTCCATTTCCCAAGTGAACCTGGCTCTCACCCAGCTGCTAAGATGGCACGTGATTCATACAGAGCTGCCCATCCTGAGCACAGCAGAAAGTCAGGTGTGAGCCGTGTCCCTCCGTAGGGACAGGCTGCACTGGCAAATCCTGCAAACGCAGTGGCCAGGGCAGTGCCAGAGGAGACTGATGTCCCCCTCATGACGCTGGAGCCACACTTGTCACTTCTACCTCCTGTGCATTGGGGACAGTGCAAATACTTGTGGGAAATTGCCAGTCTAGTTTATAACGCTGAAAATGGCTTCCTAATAACTTTCTGCAAGGAGCAGTGAATTAGGTACAGCTATCAAATGTGGGAATCTGGTTTCTGAGTATACTTTTGGCCACTCAAGAGTCCTGATGATAGATGGGGTTAGGCAGGTAACACCTATATGTGTCAGAAACTCATATATGGATTTATTGAATCCCATCAAGCATTTTGCCTGTCCTCAGCAGGACTTTCTTTGCTGGCAGCAGGATTTATTCTGATGGGTTTGGTTAAAATTTCCAATCTTAACAGCCTAGAGGCTGTTACATGGATTGTTTGAATGTGTTACAGGGCTGGGGAGCACAGGAAACACTTTGGGAAAAAAAAAAGAATCTCAAAAGTGTTAGAATAGATAGGGTTTCTCCAACACAATACACAAGTGTGTATCACACATTTGTTGGACAGAGGAGGCCCCTTGTTAGATGACAGTGCTCTCTGCACTTCTAAAATTTTACCATGTGAGAATCTCGCGGCACTTAACATGGCTTAATAAATCTAATTTCACAGAGCTCCTTTGAGACAGGCAAGAGCTCCTGTGGCTGTTTTGAACAGACAGTAAATTAGGCTGCTGAGCAGAATGGCATTGAGGTAAAGGAGGTTTTTCTCTATTGAGAAATTGGAGAAATCCCTGTCTCTGAACTGCAATCTGTCCTAATGAAAATTCAGTTGCTGCCTTTGGTCACCTGAAAATGTCTTTCTGTTCATGAGGGTAAGTTGCTTGTCTAGATTCCCACAGCGAGACTGTGGCAAAGCCATGTCCCAAGGATTTTATAATGTCTAGGTCATTGCTATAGCACAGGAGCTGAGCTTTTGCTTTGAAGAAATGTGTGCTGCTGCCAGCGTATGCTGTATCTAGTTCCTAAATCATGGTAATCTACAGTGTGGGATTTTCATTAGTATTTGGGCAGCTGCAGGTCAAACTGCAGCTAAAGCATTTGCTCCAATAATTATTTTTTTCTTTTTTTTTTGCTTATTTGGCTTTTTATTTTTTCTTAAATCTAAAGATGTTTTAAACAAATTTTAGCAGAAAGTGTCATTTTAGAAAAGCAGGAAAGAAACATTGTTTCTGAATGAGCTGGAGTGTGGTTATGTGATAAGTGGTGGGCATAAAGTTAATGTAAAGAATAAATGAGGTACCTGTCTCTAGTCAACTGCCTACACTGGCCTGTACACCCTCCCCACGCTCCAACTTGTACATTTTATGTCAAGTTAGAACCTCTCTTTGTTCAATTAATAACCATTTTCTTCCATCCTCCTGTCATGCATCTCAGTAAAGACACTTGCTTTGTCTTCTTGAGAACTAACACGTACCTACTGAAAAGCTGATATTAGGTTCCCACCAAATCCTCTCTTCTCCAGGCTAAACACACCCAGTTCCCTCCATCCCTTCTTCTAGGGAATGTTCTCCAGACTTTCCTCCTCACTATCATCTCTGTATTTATTAAATCTTTCTTTTAACGGGGAACCTAAAGCTGGACATCATATTCCAGATGTGGTGCAATGGGAATAGAATAAATAGAAATAAATAGATTAAATAGAAATAATAATTTCCATTTATCTACTGGCTATGTTTCTGTAGATACTGCCCAGCATGCTGTGAGCCTACAGCGCTGCCAGACTGCATTGTTGACAATGAAGATGAACAATACTGAAGAGATAAGCTCCACCATAACTCTCCTTGTCCTCTTGGGAGTCAGTAGGCTCAAAGCATGGCTCTCACCTTGGGGACAGTGTGACCCAGTGTGACTCAGCTTGGGCACTTCTGACACACTCACATGGTTTGGGAGTATTTGGGAGGTGGAAATGACAGTAATGCAAATGCAGCTGCTCAGCTCAGACCCAAGAAAATGCTTCTCTCCAAACTTTGATCTGTTTTCAAAGGGAAATCAGGAGCTTAAGTTTCTTACTGGTTCCAGAATTGAAATACCTCTATCATCTGGAATGTCCTCTCTCCATAGCCCATTTTAAAACTGTGGGTGTTTTGTCTGGAGTGTTATAATAAGCACTATGGAAGACAGTCTCTACATGAGGGCTATGTCACCACCTGCAACCAAAAATGCCCATTTGTCTTCAGCTAGACTTCAAGCTCTGACCCCAGGAATGCATCGACAATGCTGACATCCCAGTCCTTTTAATCATTAAAGGTCAGTTTCAAGGAATTAAGCCAGAAGCAGTGAAGTTATTTAGAAGTCCCCGCCTGGCTTGTACTCCTACGTAATCTTCTGGCACATTGCAGGACTGAAGAAGTGGTTTCCATCCGCTTTCTCTCTCTATGGTATTAAGAGGGCTGTTTGCTTGTTAGTGAGTGTTGTTCCTTCACAAAATTCCTTCCAAAAGGTAACTCAGAAAAAATCAATATGTCACCAAACAAATAAAAATGTCTGGCATTTTTTGTTAGCAGAGGGAGGGGAGAAGTCAACATTGTTTTTAGCCTTGCTCTTCTCCTGGAAATTTTGGCAATGAAGCTGGAAAAATGTAGCTAAATATTTGCAGCATACTCAATAGCTGTCACATCCAGAGAAGCAGTATTTGAACAGTGGATAACTGCATTTGTGAAATGAACATCAGAAATAGGGAATAGTGTTAGAATAACATCTAGGATTTCTGCGGAGGACCCTGGAATTTCTTTTTATATGTGTGTCCTGTGTAATAAAAAATAAACCAAGAAGGACATGCAGAGAAATAATGTACTCGGAGAGAAGAATTGTTTGGAAATCTTTTTTTCTTTTTTTCCTGCAGGGGATAGCACAGTGAGCTGTTGCATATGCACTCTGCCTCCATACAGTATTAACTGTTGAAGTGAAGTAAGCTAAGCACTAAGCTGGCACACTGAGAAGAGATCTGTGCAGAAGATCTTGCTTTGCATGAGCACTGTAACTCTTCTCTGAGACTTGGTGAACCTGACTGTAAGTGACTCATGTCACATTTACACATGATGAGAGAAGGGACTAAAACCAGGGTTGATGGTTCTAAAAGCATGAAATGGCTTCTGGAGTTAAAAGAGCTATCATGGATAAATATGATTATTTGAGACTCATCAACTGATGCACAAGTCCTAGTCAGAAGGGACAGAATGAGTGTGGGTGATGCCAAGATGTCCCTAACTAGTTCCTATTTTTTGGCCACTTTCTCTTGTAGTTGCATCCTTTCCCACTTGTAATATGGTAGGGCTCCTTCCTTCTTACCTGTGATCTCACAGGTTATTTACCCATCCCTGTAAAATCATATCATTTCCCCCTGGCAAAAGGACAAAATGCTCACACTGGAGGAAAAAAAACCAAACAGCCCAAACCCAAATCACAAAGACTGCAAAGGAATCAGTTACCTTGGGATTTTCAAATAAGCCAGCCAGAGGGAGGTACTCCCATTCCTTTGAAATCTCTGGGAAAGACATGTCCAGTGCTGTTTGGGCACTTTGAAAATCTCAGCCTAGTGGCTGTTCAGTTTCTGAATGTGGAATAGAAACAGAGAGGAACAAACAGCAACGGTCTGGCTGAGATGTAATGGAGGGTGAGGAAGAACAGAGATAAAAGATGGAAAGAGTTTAAGGGAGGCACCAGGAACTTAGCAAGTGCATGTGTAGCTTAAATGCTAGTGGCAGGTGGCCCATCTCACAGAATAGGCCTGTTAACAATGATCTGGTTTAGGTTTACAAGCACAAAATCACCAGAGGCTGTTATTGCAGTTGAATGCAAAGCTCCTCTATAAGCACGGCACAAATAGCATACATGATCTGGTGAACCCCTGCAGCCCCCTGCACGTTTCTCCTGCTCACATCCCCACTGGGTCCATGCACAGGGGGACAGAAGCCCATGTGTTATGGGGGTTTGTTTTTCCATGTAGTTCTTCTAAGGATTTTGCACTATTTTCAGTGGTTATAGAAGTCACAAGCTATTGTTAAGACTCTGGTTGGAAGATGGTTTATCCTTGGAGGAAGGAAATGGAGGTGATTAGCTTTCAGGCTCCATGAGCCCTTGGCAGACTTGTGTGGCTAAGAAGAAATGACAGCCAGGATAAATGAGTACATGTTCTGAATTTCATGCCAGATGGTCACTCACTTAGGAGAGAGGCCTTATTTTTTGTGGTAGCAGTAACATACCTTTAAACTTTCTCTAGTGGTTTTGCTACAGTTTACTTGAGATACAGAAAGGAATTCAAGAGAAGACAGCTGGGTACTGGTTTATATTCTGCCATTTTTTCTGGATGAGGGTTTAACTTGGCAATAACTTCCATGGCCATGATCTGGAGGTCTTATGGGTTAGTAGCATAAAGGAAACTTTACACAGGGGTAAAGCCTACACCAACATGAATATAGTGTATATGGAAAAGCAGAGCCCAGCCAGCCTAAGGGAATGTCTTAATGTTTCTAAGAGTTGACTGCAGGGAATGGACCCCAATCTTCATTTTCAGAAGATGGGTCCAGTTTTCAGAAACAGGGAAGAATAAATCCAGCACTTGAGTAGTGGTATTCCTGCTTACACATGCATATTCCTGACAGAGCTGACCTAAGTATTTTAAACATGGCACTTGGATTAGCTATGCAGGTGCTCCTCTGTGCAGTGTTTTTTTCTTACCCTTTTTGCAATGTCATTGAACATCTCCAAAGAAAATATGTTTGAAATTTCTGTTGTAAACTAGGAGAGAGTGGGTAATCTGGCTCAAATGAAAAGCCATGAACCCAAAATAAAGTCCTCCAAACTTTGGAGAATTCAATTTCTGATCCTAGATTCAGCTCAGGTCAGAATTTTATTTCACGAAAACAGCTTTTTTTATGTGACCCCTTCCATTGACTGAGAATCCTGGCTTGGATTTTGAGGAATCAAATACTGTGCAGATTGGGCTCACTGCTAATTTAAACACAACATCTAAAAACTAATTATCCAGATCATCATTAACGATAATAGCCTAGTCTGACCAGAAAATAATTAAGCATTCTGCATTCTCTTGTTGTTTTTAGTCTCTGTAAAAAGTGCCTATCGCACATACTGACTCAGTGGGGAAGGTGTTCATTGCTGATTTACCAGCAAATTCTTTTTTCCTTGGTGGAAGGATAATGAAAGAAGCAGAAATCTGTCAGCAGGAGCATCATGAAGTGATTTGGCAGACAGCTGTCCAGACAAAAATCTGGAGAGGGAGGGTGAAAGGAGGGGAAGAAAAAGTATTGAAATACAACAGCAAATTCACAGGAGGGAAAAAAAAAGGCAGAAATAATTTCTTGTCTGAAGATCTCAGCATGGTTTATTTTAAGGCTAAGAAACTGCGCTGTGGACTCTGTGATGTTTACAGCTCTCAGGCAAAAGAGAAATGTTTGACAGGACTACATCTGGAAGCACCCAGCACCCTGAGTGCTGTTTGAAAGCATGGGCAATGGGGATGCTCAGTCTTGCACATTGCTGAAGTGGTTTGACGTTCAGTAGTGGTGTGATTCCAGTTGCTACTGGAGCTACTCTGTACAGGTGACTGTCTCTGACATTTGGTAGTCTCTCCTTCTGGCACAGCACCAAAACGCACAGCTTTAATGCTTTGAAGTCCTTCTGTCTTCAGGCTTGAGTCTGCAATGTCTGTTATTCTTGAAAAGGATTTTCTTTTGAAGCAGAAGTCATGACTGACTATCTTAACAAGATGAGCAGAAGGAGTGAATGGCTTAATTACATCTTTTCTAGACAGTCTGAAATCTAGAGGAAAGCTAGAAAGGAGGGACTGAAGGAAGACCAACACAATCTATGTCAAGGGAAAGTAATCAACTGAATACTTCTCTTCTGGCTGGAAAGTGCTCGATGACACATTGAATGATTTGTGAACCTATGTCTTTATTTTTATGAAGAACTATGTAAGAAAGATATCACGTTTGAACAACTATAGGAAAGCTGTATAGATCATAGAGTAATATTAGATATAATTATTGTTTCATCACCCCTCATAAGTTTTTAAAATTGGGTGACATACAGATATGCACACAGCTATATTGCCATTTTTCACATGTACTGAATGAGAAAATCTCTTATCAGGACTTTTGATTTCTGTCTGACAGCTGCTCCAAACCCAAGCTTTTGGAATATGAAGCATCTGTATATACTATGTATATTCATTGTGTACTGCATCCAATCTGCTGCCTCAGATAAGGATTTAGACTTATGTCAGTGATCACCAGAGACTGGCTTCAAAGGAACAGATTGACAGATGTTGTGCAAGAGGCCCCAGGCCATTTTAGGAGCATGGCGTGACTGCCTTAGGGTTTCTGGGAGGGAAGGAAATATCTGTACCATTTCCTCAGCTGTAACTACTTTTATGGATGTGCCTTTGAGACTACTTCATGTCCTTTGGACACACCTGAATTTAGAGTGGACTGAGAAACAGACTGACCACAAATAACTAGACCAAAGGTACAGCAAAACCACTGCCACCTCTCCACCAGTGGGATAGGGCAAGCATATGCTGTTTCAAAATATTTTACCAGCCCTGAGATACATGCAGCTCTGGGAATTGCTGAGCTGCAGGTGGTATCTATACAGAATTTCCTGATTTTTTCTAGTCAGTTCTTGAACTCATTTAGTTTTTAGCATCCACAACAACCTGTCATTCACTGGTTTAATTGATGTACCCTTTGTCTGGTTGGAAGAGACAATGAATAATGATTTCCTTAACAGTTTTTGTTGCACAAGGTTTTGTAGCTATCATTTCTCCTCTTCAGATGTCTCTGTTCCAGTCCTGGAACTTGTTCTTTGTGCTCCAAGTGATCAGACCCACATAACCTGTGAAAGATAGATCCCTGCTGTGCTACCTAGTCCACAGAGGGACAAAGCCACTCCTAGTATGAGATGGCTGAGGTTCTGCTCTGCAGAAACAATTCCCCTGTGCTATGGGTAGCCATTTGCCCATGTATTCCCTACTGTGAATACACAGTAAAGCCACACACTGGAACACAAAAGGGAATAAAATATAATTTGTTGAAATGCTTCTTCTGTGCTCATGCATGTCTTATGGAAACTGGCCATTCTCCCAGGCTGATGGGATTTAATGCCTTGACAAGAGCAGTAGCCAGTTCCCCAGTATAATTTT
>VYZV01002875.1:72541-104585 GCA_013401275.1 Pandion haliaetus | reverse complement strand
ACATTTTCGGGTGGCGAATTTTCCAGCAGCTTCTTAAAGGGGCCGCCTCTCCAGCCCCCCTCCCCTGCCACCAAGGAAAACCACGCCACACAAACCCATAACATTATGATAGGACTGCAAATGCTAGAAGTTCTCTTTCTTCAGTCTGTGGACTCTTCCCTTCATTGATTACTGTTCAGCTCAATCCCCCAGCAGCTTTCAAATGTATCCCACTCCTTGTTCCCAGTTGCAAACTCCTTGTGTTCCTCTTCCAAACCTTCCCCCTCTTCATCTTAGCAGCCTCTATCCCCCAAGTTATTTGTACACTGCAAGACGCTTTGGATGCCCTTAGCATTTCAGCGGCAAGTTTTTTTTTTTTCCTTCTACCTGACTGTGCTGGAAATGGAGAATAGACTCTTCTGGTGGTCAGCCCTATGATGGCTGGCTGCTGAGAACAGTAATTGCAGTAAAATTCTGGTTTCCCTCTATGCTTTTGTCATTCTTTGCATAGATAAACTGGTCCCAGGCAGAGACAGTGAAGTAATGCAGCCCCTTTCTCTGTTGTGTGGGATTATTCTGGATGGCACTAGAAGTGCTGAGAGTCTCAAGTGTTTTCAGTGAGGACAGGCTCTTTAAAGGCTTCAGCTACTGGTCTCTTAAGATGGTTTTCCTGAGTATGTGTAAGCAGTGATTATGTTGAAGGGCTGGTAACAGCCCAGCTGCAGGGTATTCTCAGCAGTTTAACAAAAGTCTCCACCAAATGACTCCTGAGCTCACTCTCAGCGTCCTGCTTCAAAGCATAAGCAACTGCAATTGCTTTCTGAAGGAAAGCTTGCTAGATTTTTTTAAATGGCAAAGCAATAGTCCTTCCATCTCCATTTGTACCTCTTACACAATTCCTGGCTGAAACTTTCTCACCCTCAGCACACTCTCAGCTCACTTTAAACTGAGCCTCAAACAGACCACACCCTATATTTCCATTCAGCTAGGGCTCAAGAGAGCTGCATGATGGTAAGTGTTTGACAAATTTAGCAACAGGCACCACTGAAATAGTCTCTTACACTGAGAGAAAAAGTGTACATTTTTCAAGCTGAATTCAAGAATTTGTGTCAGTTGCTGAATCAACATCCATTAGAGTCAACATGAGACCTTTGACTGGCTGCACTGGTTCATTGAGTCAGGAGCATTATAGACTTGAACTATGAGCTCTCGTGTACAACAGACTGTTTCGAGCTAAGACTGTAATCATGTAGAATAAAACAGTGTGCCAGGCAATGGCCAAATTAAGTACTGGTGTAAGAGGCTCCATTTGTGTCATCATAGTTATCTTGTTTATGGATCTGGATGGACCATTGTTAACATTAAAACCTTTTTGTTCTCTTGTTCCAGCTATTCAGAATTATTCATTCACCCTGAATGAATATTTTGTACTTAAACTGAATCTTAGGACCTTACTTAGAACCACTTAAGATCTTAAATTAAATATGAGTGTAATGTGGGAAGGCATAGAAATGTAATACAAAGATCCATAATTTTCAGGTGGAAAAATTAAATTCCTCCCTCCTTCCCTCTCTTATGTGATGGATCTAGTACAAAGCATATTGAATTTGAATAGGTGTAGTAAGAAAGTCAGAGAGCTTTAATAGATATCTGCATATGATGTAGATGTGGATCTTGTCTTCAGGTATATGGACACACCTGCATTCACTGTCTGGGACAGCAGTTTACCTGACACACGCAAGTGAACTAATTAATTTTGCCAGATACATGCTGCTGCTCCTGAGTGACTGCTGCAAGTGTGGGCAGGTCCTCACTGTAAACATATTGAGTAAAGGAACAAATGGATCTGCAAAATGAGCACATAGACCATATTAACATAACTATTAGAGGTCCATATAAGTACACCATTTATTTTCATTTCTGGTAGAAGGTGCAAACTTTCTCCATTGATACTTAAAGGTCAACAGGACTAACTTTGTTATTGCATCTCAGGAGTCATGGAGAAGAAATTGAAAACTCATTAGCTGGCCAGCATGGAGGCTCAGAGGTTTGGTGCTTTCAGCTGTTAAGCCTGCTGTTTCAGAGAACCCATTTTCAACACCTAGATCTGCTGCTCAAATCAATGTGCTGATATTTGGTTGGAAGCACTACAGTTCCAGACAGGGTAAGCAATTTATAAAATTTCCATCAGCCTAAGAGTAGCAATGAGCATATATATGTATGCTGCTTTCTGGCTGATTTCAACATTCAGGAAACTATTACAGGAGAGCATTAGCTGTGTTTCAGTGCATATTGTGAGTCTAAAGCAATGGCATGACCTTCACTCAGGGACTGTTAGTATCCTGGATGGCTCAGCAAGGCAACAGGGAAGTAAACCTGCAACACACCTCATTTTCCTTTGGTTACTTCTC
Source organism: Pandion haliaetus (assembly GCA_013401275.1). NCBI lineage: Eukaryota > Metazoa > Chordata > Aves > Accipitriformes > Pandionidae > Pandion > Pandion haliaetus. The sequence goes on along the minus strand of VYZV01002875.1, from coordinate 102,195 downwards.
TGTTTTGAACACCTAACCCTTGTATTCAGAAATATTTTTTCACGGAGTTGTGAACAGCTCTCTCCTTCTCACTAGCTGAACTAATAAACAAGAACATTTTGTACTTCTCTACCACATGCAAATCCCTTTATGACTGGGGATAAATGCCATCCCTGTATTTTACCAATGAGAAGCTGTGAAGAAAACAAATTATGGCACGAATCAATGGCAGGAGAAGAAAAGATCACTTCTTTCGCAGTGCTAGGATTTAAGTCTCAGAGATCATCAGTCTCTAAGAGGAATGAAGAGAACAATAAGCTAGAGGCAGTGGGGTATTACCTTCAGTACAGCTCAGTCCATATACGGGAAGAAGTGGTTCCTTTTATAAGACTGATACGTCTGCAAAAAGTAGACACCATTCAGGGTACCAGAATTCTTTTTCAGGTCTTCATTATCCTAAGCTTATTTGTTTCTCCTCAAAAACATTAACTGATTTCCCATTTCTCTTTACAAATGTTGCCTCACTTAAACTAGACCACTATGGCCATGACACTAACATGCTATTTTACAAAGCTATTTTTCCAGAAAGGTGAAGAATTTCAATGGGGAAGTGACTGCATAGCCAGTAGCAGAACCAAGAGAAAAGAGTTCTACAATATTAGACCAGAACCACTTGAAGTGCCCTGAATATTCATTTTTTTGTTTATGAGAAAGAGAAAATCCTGGCATTTTCTATGAAGGTGTCCTTCAGCAATTTTTGACTTCATGACAATATCTAATTTAAAGAATCACTTCCCCAAATCTCTTAGGAAAACTCAGGTACACCCTTTATTTCCTGCAGTCAACTAATTAAAACCCATGGGAATTTTTTTATTTGCTTTGGGCTCACAATATAATATACAAAATCCCCTTCCATTTGTTGGAAGGGCTCCAGTCTAGTAAGTAAAACAGTGCACTGAAACTTGATTCCAGTCTTATCTCTGTCTTTGGCTCACCTCTTTGTGCCTATATAAAATAGGATAGTATTACTTTCTGACTTTGTGGTTGCGTCCTAAGAATTAATGTTTGGAATGTGCTATACTCTCCTCTAGTGAATGGTAGTCTAGTCAGTGAGTACACTCTGTTCTTCTTTGCATGGAGGTAAATTAGGTATGCCTCTGATGGCAGGAGAAATGTGGCCCCATTGGATAGCAATACTAATCCCATCTTCTCCAGACTTCAGCCAGATTTCATCCAGCTGACGACATGCCTCAGACCACACTTCAATGTTGTGACATATCTTACAAGGAAAGATTTTTTTTTCATGGTTATGAGAGGTTGTATTGGTAGGTTGAGCAAGAACTAGGAGCACACACTCTGGTAGAAGAGGAGACACTCTCCAGAGAATTACATCACCTGCATCCTCTGAATGGATCGAAGGAAGAACAATTAAATAAGGCATGTGGGGTCATCTCTGCTGCTAGCATGTAGAGAAAAGTCATAAGCTAGTCATCTTCTCAGGGCTCCTTCTTCTTTCTGGGCACATGCAAACTCCTTAGGAAAATCCCATGGGATTTTCACAGCACCTGTGTCTGGCTCCTGCTCCAAAGTGCTTTCTGGAGAGCCTTTTTAATGACTGTGGGGGAGTGTAGCATGGCCAGCTGAAATATGAGGGTGTCAATAACCTCTATTGATTTGAATCTAAATTACCCTGGGATAGAGCCACTGGCATAGATGGACAGCATGCAGGCAGTGGTGCTTGGCAGGCTGACACTGCTTTCTGAAGCCAGCCTTCATCTTGCAGCCATAAGCAGGATGTTGCTGGGAAGTCCTCCTCACTGTACTGAAAATAGCCAGCCTATAGCTCAGGGTGCTGCCCACAATGTGCTGGGGGATCTGGACACCGAGGAAGCCCTCTCCCCAAACAACCATTAGTCTGTCACCACATATCATGACAAGCATCAACTAAAACCTCAGCACACACCATTCTGGCAAACATGAGATATTATTGGTATTAATTATTTATATATTTCAATTTTATTTAATAATTGACTTACATCTATGTTCACATTACTGTGCCCTTACTCCAACACTTACACACACTCAGAGGTCATACTACAAATGCATTTAATACTTCCACAAATACTAATGGTTTTGTTTGTTTTTTGATGTTTACTTGCTTGACTGGAGCATTCTGCTTGAGCCTCATACCCTAGTTAGTTACAACAGATTGCGAAGTGAGATTCATGCCTGGGTAAAGATAGTTTGCTTGCTTTACAACACCAAGATAAATGCCGGTCTGAAGCACTGACATGAGGTCAATCAGGTCTAAGATTTTAAGCACTGAATGATTTACAATTCCATTTTGACAGCCCCTCTACTCCTCCTCCCCTTTCCCCCAGCAATAAGACTCATTTAAAGCTTTAAAATATGGGAAGCAGAAAAGGAGTCATTAATTTTACTTACACAACAGCATTTGCACTTGCAAGGTTTTGACAGCTTCACTAAACCCAAAGGAATTCAGATAGCTAGAGCAAATGAATGCATACCAATACTCGTATTGAAAGGAGGTAGTTTTCAGGGCTGAACACATATTTTCTTCCTGCAGGAAGCTGACACTGATGAGAGTATGTAGGATGTTTTACTACCGCATTCACGTGATGCCACTTAATGTTCTTTTTCCTCCTGTTCAGCATATTCTCTTTGTGTTTCTGAAATCAATAGACCTGCAGCAAGTCAACAGATTATTTCAATATTTCTTAGGATGCATTGCCCTTACCACCATACTTAGCACCCGTTGTTTTTGGTAAGGCAAATAGACTCCTTAAATGCTATATTTTCTACTTAGAACGTTCAGTTGTTGACTGTGTCTTTTTGGGGATGAGAAATCCAATTGCAGAAAGCTAAACATACATGCATGGAACTGAATGATTTTGGAAACAAATACTGTGGGATTTTATTTTTTTATCACTGTCATGATTTTGGATGGAAAATGGAAAACTTGCAATGAATTCATAATAGGCCATTGCATTTCCATCTGAGACAGAAGGAACGTGCTTACTTCTTCAGAAAGGAAGACAGATGAAGACAGGCAAGCTGCAGAATAAAACAAGAATTAAGTGGTAGCCACTTGCTGATCATTGTTCTGCTATCTGTCCATTATCTGTCTGGGTGTAGGTAGTAAATACCACATGAATTTAAATAAAACCCATTACTCACACTCACTTACAGACGTGATGATAGGAGTTGCTTGACAGATCTTACACAGGAAACTCGGATGTAATTGAGCCCGTTGCTGTGTTGATTCTCCTCCAGCAAATTCCTCTACCTGTGCAGGAATATTTTAAGACCTCACTAAATTTGAAATGGTGACAGAGTGTTAGGGTTTTTCGCTTATTTGTTTTTTGTATCATTATTGGATCTCTACAATAACAGATGGTGAAATCTCTCCTGAGTAAGCCAAATGCCAGTGCTTTTTCTTACAGGATGTCACGCAAAAGCGCTAACAGCTCGGCTCCTATTAGTACTAGAAATTGATGGGCCTGCTCCAGTGCCTTTTAAAGTTCCTGGGTGTCTTTGGATCAGCTCCTTGACACATCTGAAACAGGGAGGCAATCTGCTTTAAACACTTTCTTATTATTCCCAGAGTTTCTGTTGGATACGCTCTTAAACAAGCTAATAACCTCTCTTTAAACAACACTTTCTTTTTATAATACACAGGCTCCCTTATACACAAGTGTAAGGTCAGGGCAGTTGGCAGGTAGTTTTAAAACACCCATTTGCTTTTCCTTCTTGATTGAGGGAGTGCTTGTTTCTGAGATGGCCACTGCTGGTAGCTTGCATTTGCTGGCAGTAAACACCTATAAAATTACAGCTGACAGAGATTAGATGGGTGACAACCATTTTGACCAGGCTTGTCTTTCATTGGTCCTTTCCCTGTGTCTCTTGCTGTGCCATATTGAAGGAACATGCCCTAATGGTTATAATGGAGTATTTAGAGCTATTTCATGCTCCTAGAGCTGTCCTAATTGACTCTTTTCTCTCATCATGATTAACTTATGAGCTGATGATCAGGAAATCACAACTGAATTCACAGTTCTGTGTCAAGTGTGACTGTAGACACATTACTCCATCCCTGTAAGTCCCATATTCCCCACTGGTGATGTAAGAGAAGTTGTAATCCTTTCATCACACTGATGGGCTGTGAGAGTAAGTTTGGGCATATTTATAAAGTCCATAAATTCAGATTTTCTTCTATTATATCTACCTCCATTTCATGTTAAAATTCTTATTTTCAAGCTTACTTACCTATTTATGTTCACTTGTTTCATTGGATTACTTTTTGATTTATGGATCAAAAGATTTTAGAAGATACATTGCTTAGAACACAACTGTGAAATGGATAAATTGAGGAGTATATAGATATCTCAAAACTGTAGCAGCATTTGGCTGTTAATTGGGGTTGGGGGGAGGAAATGAGTGGATAAACATGTCTGAGAAGCACCTGTAACAAAAGTCCTAAGTCACTGGCTCTCGGTTCACAGTGCTCAATTTATCACTGCACATGCACACAGCAAAAATATGGACCCCTAGAAAAGAAGCCAGACTGCTGGCATACTGGGCAGGGGATACCTGCAGCTGGTGGGGAGGGACAAGATACCAGCTGGGTTAGTCCCGAGATGCCTTCCTCAGAGCTGTAGGGAAGTGGATGGAGGTGCTCCTGCATCCTTGTAGTCCATGGCATTTATGCTTCTTTGCATGTATTCTCTCCTCACCAAAAAAGCTTGCATGTATTTGACTTGCTTCTTCTCAGACACCATGAGAGGAGGAGGAACTGATGGTGGTCCCCAGACAAAGAGGGATTTGCATTGTTGAAACTCTGGTCTGAACATGTCCCAAACTGGTGACCAGGTTTGAGTCTTTCCTTTGCACTTAAAGAAAAAGGCAGATAAGTGCTTCTCATCCCTTCCCTGGTTCCTCAGATGAGATACATGAATTTGTGACAAATATTGTAGTTTAAGCATTGTGTAAGTATCACTAGGAGACATAACAAGGCAGACTACTCACCGCAGTAGGTTTTATACACATGCCAATAGAGTCCTTCCCTCTTTATCTCTGGGACTGTCTGTATTGGATAACAGTCAATTGCTGGCAGTGGACACTGAGTGACACGTAGCAATAGGGACTAGATATCTGCAAACCTGATATAACCCTAGTTACCTACAGATGTTCATGGTTTTGGGCTTTCATTACTCTAGGCCCCTTTGTTTTCCAGAGGGATAAGCCCTGAATTTATCCACTTTGGCACTTCCCTTGAGAGAGGAGACAGATAACAGAGGGACAGAGGAAAGAAGGAGATTTGTATGAAATGTCTTAAAGAAGAGTAAATTTATTTTGACTGCTGCCTGTGGAGGTTTCATATTTGTTGGGAAGAAAATAATGCTGAGCAATTGTCATTTCCTCCCAGAGAAGTGCTGCATCTGTTTGAAGGTACATATTGTGTCAAAGCTCACTGTTTCTCAGACATGACATGTGACAGCTGAAATCATTTGGGATGCTCCGGTAAAAGGAATTGAGGTCCAAATTCCCAGGAGCTGTGGGCAGTTTCTGTACAAAAAACTGTCTTTGAGTATAAAGGGGATTTGTCAAAAGCATTGAAAATCTGTTTTAGCTGCTCTCATAGAGTTAATTCTGCATTCTTTTGATCACCCAAATAGCCCTTCACTACATCTGATCCAGTTTCACTGCAATTATCTTAGCAAATAGGATGGGTCATGGACCACTCTCTGGTCTGGATACCATCTGGCACAGCTGTGCTGTGCCCTCATAGCTAAAATGTCTGGCACTCCAGAACTGGATGGTCACATCCCAGGAGTCTGTTGTGAATGCTGCTGGGGCTGAGACAGTCTCCAGCCTCTTCCCAGGAGTTGTCTTGGGAGAGTTATCTTGGCCAAAACTCAACGGCCAGGGACTGTGTTAGCAATTAAAGTGATATGGATGATCATATTCTGGTGTCTGTCACTGTTTAAGAGCTGTAGTTGCAACCTTCAAGCTCCTCTGTCATAAATATGGATGATCAGAACTGTGCACAGTCCTTCAGACGAGGAGCTAGACAGTAGTGCCAATAGCTATGTCTAGTCTCATAAATTAAACTTACGTGGGACCGTTCTCAGGTAGTGAGATCATTAGGCCCACAGCGGTGCACACCCATACGGCTAACCTCTCTCAGCCTCTAAAACAGGGTGCCCACATTGAAAATGTATATGGTGAATGGTCCCCACTATGTGCTAAGTCCCAAGCCATGTCTAGGAAGTATTTGGGATGCTGCCATGTCCGAAAAGAACTCCGTGACTCAGGTCAGAACTATGCCAGGGATGATTCAAGCAATTTCTCAGTGTGGGCAATCAGATTATATTGTCTAGGACTTTTCACTTGCGCTGTTTAGCTTAATAATAATAATACTCAAAGACAGTCCTTACTACTTCTGCTAGAGAAATCTTGCCTGATACATCCTAGCACTGAGTTTGCTTGGCTAATAGCTGAATCAGGATTGCTCTTGGGCATCCTTTCATGGATGAGAAAACTTGTGTGTCTCTTCCTAAGAAGTCTCCAGTAGAAGCTTCCAGGTCCTAACAGAAATTCTTCGTACTTTCCTAAAGCTGAAAGATCCTTTGCTGAAAACAACAGAGGAGACTGCTTGGGTGTGTGTAGCACCCAAGCAGTGAATAGAACTTCCAGGGTATAGACAGAAAGGGTGTTTTCTGTAGATGCAAGGCAGCGTTGGATGCCATTTAAAACTTGTGTATAATCCATTCATTATTGTGCAAATAATAATGGAAATAAGAATAGGTACAGAAAAGGACTACTACAATAACCAGGGGACTGGTGAGCCTGTTTTAAGGGAGGAAAGCAATGTGGCTTCACTTATTTAGCTGAGTAAAAGGAAAGCTGAGGTTTTTGACAGCTATCCATAGACACCTCAGGGGGCTGAGTACTCAGGAGGGAGGAGACTAAAAGACATTTCTGGCACAAGAACAAATGATGATAACCTGGTCCTGAATAAATGGACATTGGAAATTACAAAGAAGTTTCTAAATAGCAGAGGAATAAATTTTAGAAAAACCTTCCAACAGCAGGAATAAAAGCCAAAAAATCAAAATTGAAGAGGGAGCTTAAGAAATCCATAGAAGGGAATATATGACCTAATGGCCCATGACAGCAGGAAATGAACTCAGTGACCAAAGAGGTCCCTTCAAGTCCTATCTCTGATGATCTGAAAAGTATTTAAGGAGACCATGTCCATTGATCTGCAATGACAGAGAAGGTGGAGACTGAGTCTCAGTCTCTCCAGAGCTAAATGTAGGATGATGTCCTTGAGCAACAGTCCTGCCATTCCATATAATAGCAAAAGAGCTCAGGAATAGCTTCTGTGCAGACACACACAGTAACTTGATATAACACAGCTAGGGAAGAATGGACTGAAACAGTTATTTACCCTAATCTGTGTTTGCAGTATCTTTTGTCCTGGGTATGCTATAAGCATGAGAAATAAATAGGCAGATATCTAGATAAAAATTTTAAAACCATCAGATCTTAAATGCAAGAGCTTTTGTATCCAAATGGCTGCTTCATGCCCTAAATTCTCTGAGTTGTGCTTAATCCTTTCAGCACATAAGGCACGTAAAAAACCACCCACCCACTACTTCAGAACCATTTTTCTTCATCTAAATGAATTTTCTTTAGTTCCATTCATCTTTACAGCTCATTCAACAGGTCCCTCTGCAGCAGTGAAGGGAAGCATGTTTCAATGTGCTAACCCAGCTCAGAGATGGATTAATTGACTCACAGGCCCCTCTGATCACTAGCCAGATGTCTCTCCCCAGCTGGCAAGCCTTACTAATTTTCTTGTTGTTGTTGTTGTTAATTCTGGGTTTCCAGCCAGCGGGGGCCCTTCTCCACTCAATCAAGGGCAACATGCCCTCTGCCGACATTTTGTGTTCTTTGGCCTGCTTTCCCTTGGGCAAAGATATTCAGCTATAAACCTCCTCTCCTGGCTCTTTGTCATCTGGCCTGTGGCCCCTAGAGAGAAGTCTCCTAGTGCAGTTGCACTTGCACGTCTGGCATGTTGGACCACCACAGGGCAGCGCTTGTGCATGCTCAGGGTGGGTGATGGAGGCATATGAGGCCTGCAGCGCCAATTTCAAGAAGTGGTCCAAAATTTCAGGTCTGTGCATTGAGGTTTTGGGAAAAAAGGAGACTCGGAACTAGAGCTAGAAGCATTTCCTTCACCAGGCTGGACGCTATGACATGACATGGAAACAAACTTTCAAGAGTGCTTGGAAGGACTGGGTATGAATAGACCAGCTGAGACACTAAATCAGGAAGCAATGTAATATAATGGGTGGCTTGATGATGGAATGTGTGAGTGCTCCAGGCTCCACTCCTGATTCTGTCATTGGCCCTGATGTCTTGAGCAAGACACTTCACTTTTCTGGTACTTCTATTTTCTCATGCCTAATAGAGGTTTAATGATAACTTTTAAAAAAAAAAGAAATCTGCTAACGAGCAAGACACAGTGTGAATTAAGTATCGCTTTCATTGCTGAACATACAGCCATGTATTTTCAGTGTGAAGGCTTCTGCAGTGACTTGCAGTGATTTAGCTAAAACTGTGTTACTGCTGAATGGAAAGATGTTGATTTTGGCCAGACTGTAGAACATAATTTGCTCTTACCCAATGTCTTGGGTCATTACTGTGATTACATTGAGTAGAAACTCAATATATCAAGAATTCATCTGGATGGTGCAACCATTATTGACCTCAGCAGCGACTTCCTCACACAAGTTTTGGGGCATAAGTTGTCACTGAAGGAGGACTGGCAGCAGTAGGAATAATTTGAAGATTTGTACTCTTTAACACCAAGACCATGGAGCCCAGCTGTACATATAACTGAACCAACCTTCTGGTTTCTGAATCATAAAGGTGGAACCCTGGTTTTCTAGTTTCTCACTAACGGGGGGTTGTTTATCCCAAGCTGTAAAAAAATGAATTCCTGGACTATATGAATCCTTCCCCTTCCCCCTTCCCCTCCCCTATAATAAGCTGACAGAAAGCAGTTCCCCAGAATAGAAAAAACAAACCAACTCCCAAACACTTCTCCTTGACTGCACAGTTGGGTTTTTTCATTAGAAAAGAAGTTGCAAAATATTTTTTCATTACAAGATCAAGAAAAGCACAGTTTGAGGAGAAAGAAATAAGAAGTTCATCTAAGGTGTGAACATAAGAGTTCAGCTGCATTTGCTATGGACCAAACACTTCCTACTCCAACTAAAAATGGGGAGGAGGTAATTTCTTCAGGATTAGAGCAGTTGCTTACAATTGATAGGGATGTAAATAAGAAGAAAATCTCACTCTTGTAATTTAGCATCTTTGGTCTTTTTTAGCTTAGGTACGTGCCTTGTATAAATCTCACCACTAATTTCTTCCCACGTTAGGCATAGCCCCGGGGAAGTTGTTTTACAGGGAACTTAAGGCTTCGACCTTTGATCACTGTAACCTGGCTTCTCACAACCCTGAAAACAAGTGTCTAAAAAAATGAAATGTGCACAACATGCACCATCAATATCAATTACTGCGTTGTTATGGGGTAAATTTTCCCCACAGGGGGTGAGCAATTCACTTGATGTATTTGGCAAAGGGTTTGATTCTCCTCCCACTCGCAGTGATGTGATGCTGACATCTCTCTCTATGGTTCGGTGGGGTGCAGAGTGGAGTAAGGGAGGGCAGAGTCAGACCCAAAGCCTCTGCGAGCACAGAGAAAAACGATCTCTGACAGGAGAGGGTTTATGCAGTCTGAACAGCGAGCTGCAATCTTTGAAGAAAAAACTTCAAAGAAAAAAGGAGAAAAGAAACAATGTCTAATCTTCATACAAATGTGCTCAGGGGTCTCTGAAACTCAGAAGCTTCCAAGATTTAAGAATTAATTATCACTTGCCAGAAGCAAGCTTTATTCACAGGTAACAGTTACAGCAATGTGAGTCTTTTAGGTGTAAAATTCATGGAATTATATTAACTGGTTAAAGCTCAGTAAATCACCGTATTTCCCTTTGGTGTACTTGCATACTTTCCAAATGTTTGATCTTACCATTCACATTGTTTATGCAGGATATATGACAGCAGCTCCTAAAATTTCATCTTTCAAAGGAGATACAGGTGGAAATATTTTGGTACAAGCATTGTGACTTGCAGGTTTGCATTAAAACATGCAACAAAGCAGTCCAGCTTTGGTCCTGTAGAGCAACACAGCCCTGTTGGCTTCTATTTGCTGCAGCAAAAGACAAGACTCTAAATCATTTGTCAGCTCCACAGCTGTATAAATAGTGAGGAGCACTGTGAATGACTAAAAGCAAAGCACTGCTGTTCCGATTCGGATTCCTCTTAGCAGAACAGTGTGTGTAAATGTCCCTCAGGCCAGCTGAGGTATTCAGGATCTCTCAACACCTCACAGGCTTTATTGTGTTTGTCCTTACAATGCCCTTTTGAGTAAGCACTCCTGTTATAGCCATTTTACACTTGAAGTTTTAAACCTAAGGAGGTGATATGACCCATGGTTGCAGGGCAAGTTAGTGGTGAAATCAAGAATCAAACATTGAGGTATCCAGAGGACTCAGTTATGGGATGAAGTTATTGTGCTCAAGAAAGTGAATGATTTATTGTGAATATCTGACCAGAGACATACTCAGGCCATGGTAAAGTGTAGTTTAAATCCTGCATTTACAGCAAGCTGAAGGTATGAACCCAGCTGGTTGGTGTGGTTCAGCTGCTGTACAGAAATATATTAAACCACAACAACTTGATTGTGCATCCCAGCCCTCTCTTCTATAAAGCACTCTCTGTCTTTCATCTTTAAGACTTCAGTGAAAACAGGTGCTGCACAAACTTATGAGAGATCTGCACCCCTGCAAGGAACCAGTTCCCTGACACAAGCAAGGGTCTTCAGACCCAGAGCAGCTGTATCTGATATACAATTAAAAAAATTGCCTCTCTTAAAATGTCAGTGAGCCAAGACACCTGTACAGAATGAAAAGGGGAGAAAGATGAAGGGAATGAAAGATGGAGACCAGGTCAAATGCAGCCACTTTGAAAGAATGAATCTTGCTGGCAGGATTGCAATTGCTTCATTTTGTGTTTATAGCCATATGGCTTTTGAGGTTAGATGGAATTTGTCTTGATATTTGCCCACCAGCAGTCAGGAGGCATCTGCAACTGCTGTCTTCCCTTACATATGAATATTTTGCATCCTGATAATAAGCAGACCCAACACTGTGTACCACCAGCATTGCCAAAGAGGTGGCAAACATAGATCTGCTTCTGCCTGGGAGTCACTGGCCATCACAGAGGGCCTAAATAACACAGGGGCATTGCATTATCCCATGTTAGCATGCAGAAGGATGCGAAGGACAGAGTTTGACCCTGGTGTTGCATTACAGGCAGGGCTGTGGGTGTTTGTTTTCAAAGGAAATTTTCTTCTGTGAACATTCAGGAAAAAATCCCAGGCAGTCTTCTCTCACTGACTGTGGCAGCTCCCAAGACAACACAACCGAAGGTAACTGGTGCTGCCTCTCCCTCCAAATGGGAAATGTTGATATTTCAAGTATTTGTTTAACTGCAGATAGTTGACACAGCTTGTGAGAAATTATTCTGGGAGGAAAGGAAACCTCCCAAACTCCTCCACTTCCTTTGCCCCAGGCTCCTCTCGGCTCCCACTGGGTGCTCTGAATCACCTCACCAAGAATGTCCCTGCTCCGGAGCGGGGTCCTCCACCCCTTCCGCAGGATTAATGTTTTCCTGCAGCCATCCCCTCTTGCCAGAGCCAGGGATTGAGGGGTGCACAGTGAGTGGATCCTCGGTGGCTATAAAGGGTTTGGACACCAGTGGGGCCAAGCTGCCACACCTCAGCCCAGATGGGGTAAATAAAGTAGACTCTGGCCCCGAGTGACTTGGTACCAAAACAGGCAATCTGGTACTTAGCTATTTTTGCCTGGTGGGGGATATTTGATGTGTTTGTTCTAAGATTTTGGTGTCACTTATCACATGCCTGTTATAATGCATTGCCTGAGGCATAATTAAACTCAAAGGGCATTTCTGTGTTGAAAGGGAGGGTTACAATTTGTTGGTGTTGGGATTTTTCATTAAAAACCAAGCAGTTTTTCTGACTGGCAGGAACAATGGTTACAGAACAAAAATGTTATTAAAAAAAAAAGAAGGCAAAAGCTTTTCTTTTTTTTTTCTTTAACAACTACCTGCCTGACATTCGCACACTGACTTGGAATAAAGCCCAGCATTTAAAAATAGTGGGATTGTAACAGCAAGACAAGGCAAAGAGAAGAAGAGCCTTGACGTTAAGAAAGGTCTGGCAGGTGAAAGGTATAGCTTACATATGTATATATGTATGTATCTTTATACACACAAATATCTATATCTGTCTGTGTGTGTGTGTATGTGTTTCATCTGCAGATGAGAAATTTGCCTTTGCTGCTGAAGTTTTCCTGAAAGCTCAGTTAATTAGTTCTCATAACACCCATGGAGGGAGACATTAGTATCATCCTTATCTGCAGATGAGGAGATAGGAAAGAGCATAGAGAGAAGGAAGCACAGGGAGATTAAGGGATTTCTACTACAGTAAATTCAGTGCAGAGCTGGGAATTTGGTCTAGCAGGCAAAATCTTAACCCTATTAAAAGCAATGGGAGACTAACTTAAGAGATGCCTGGATTTGGTAATTTTGCTTGCTTTGTCCAAACCTATCTGATCTGTTCACAGTTACATGTGTCCTGATGATGCCTTGAAAAGCAAATTGCACCTCTGACTATCTACAGCTCCTGGTCAAATCTTAGCTGAGTCCCTCAGTCCCAGAGCTTCAAAACAGGAGCTGAATCTTTCTTTGAGGGACTCTGTGCCATACATTTACATATATCTCAAAAAATAGTCTAGAGTGATAAGTGAAGTAATTTAATATCTTTCTAAATTGATTACTATATTCTCCCAAGCCACCAGGGTCACAGGAACTGAAATTTTACATCCCTGGTTGCTATATTCCACAGCACAGTACTATCAAGAAATGGCTGGAGGGTTTCAGCTAAACAGATGAGCTACATTTAAAATAGATTGGGCAAAGCCAGCTCATTAAAGAAAAAAAAAAAAAAAAAGATGTCCTCATTTTATAATGGCTTTCTTGCCTTCTTGCTGATATACTTGTTCCAGGGCAATATTTTCATGTTATTATGGTGTTTTCAGCTCTTATTTTTAAGCTCTGTTCATTAATGTTGGTAGAACACTTTGAAGTAGAAAATGTAAGTGCTAAGTGGTATCACTGACACACTTTCAAGGCAATGCTTTTGCCTTCCCAGAGGTCATGTGAAGCAAATGTGTCACACTTGCAAATGCGCATAAATTGCTGCTGGCAGTAGAGGGTCAGATTTCCCTCGAAACTGTTGCAGCAGCTGCATGCTGCCTGCAGGTGCCTGGAAGAGGATTCCTCTTTTTAGCAGGAACTGGTCTGCCAAGCAGGGGTCTGCCAACTAGAGACTGAGACCCTAGCCTTGCTGTGAGGAGCCTGGCAGCAAAGCAGCTGTGGGGCAGAGCTCCCCTGTCTGATACTTCTTATCTGCTGGATAAAAATCCCCTAAACTCACCTGAAAGTCACCCAATGCCTCCTCCAGCATTTGGCACCAAACCTCCCAAGTTTCTTATTTCTCAAAAAGAACGTAATGGTCCGAGGAGTGCAGTGCATATTGGGTTATGGGGGGGAGGAAGGACTGCTGGGGTGGGCAGCAGATGCACCTGCTGTAACATCTTTGAACATGGGGACTGTTTCATGAGGCTTGTCTGCAGCTGCAGTGCAGTGCTGTTGAACACCAGGCTTTACTGCTTGCTTGCCTCCAGCCTGAAGGATCACAGAGCAGAAGACAGGTTACCAACACCTGAGACAAGGTCTTATCTGTGGAGGGTGGTATCTGTAGAGTCCTATAGCCTGTTTGAGAAGCCTGCGGCATCCAGGTGAATTTTCCAAATCTGTTACTGCAACTGTGACCCAGGCACTTGTATCCCCTCCCCATCACCTGCTGGGGTGTGGGCACACAGGAGGGATCCTGTCTATTGATCTCAGGATATGATTTGAACATACACACTGCTGCTTGCAGAGAGCAAAATGGGAAGCTATCATGGCACTGTATGGCAGCCTTCCTGCTAAACTACAATAACACAGCCACCCTGCTCACCCCATAGCTGTGATTTATTACCTTGTCTTGTTTCAAAAGCCAAAGCAGGTTGAGCTTGGTCAGTGCTTAGATGGAGAGATCTCCAAGGAAAACACAAGAGCTAGAGGAAATGTTCCCTGAATCAGAGCCGGGGCAATAATCCAGCATGGTGTTAAAGATGTTGCTGTTGGACTGATTGTAAAATCAATGTATTGGCCACTGGTGGTCCATGGGGAGGGAATGTAATACCTAACGTGACTGGACAATAGCTGCCAGGTATTTCTCTTCCTACAAGGGTCATCTCTACAGCAGGTGTAAATTGGATGAACCAAAGATGATGAATCCGGCTGATTGCTTTCTCTGCTGTGTCTTGTTATATGGATTTAGAGGCTTGGTTGTTTTTCTTGTCCTCTTCCTTTGTATGTTACATAGTTCCTTAAATGGCATGGAAGTACACAAGATACAAGAACAGGCAAATGCTTAGTGATTGTTTTTTTTTCTAATAAAGTTCCCAGCTTCTGGAGATCCACAGTTTAAGAATCCCCTTAAAGTTTTTTTCTGCTTAAGACTATTGGTTATGTGGACTTGATTTTTCTCTCATCATTCCGACAGAACTGTCTGAAAGCTCAGGCTGATCACCACTGTTTGCAAGGTTGGATCCATTATCTATCAGCTTCTTATATAGGGCAGCAGCTCTGTGCCTGACCCACAAAGATAACTGGCCACAACTGTTCCCATTAGCTCTTCAGATGTTGTGGTCCAGATTCTGGATTCTGCCTGCTGGAGCCCTGGGACAATGCATAGTTCCACAATGAAGCATGCGCTCTGATTATTCTTTAAGTAGTTTGTTTGAAACAGTGCCAGTCAAGGAATGTAGACATTTCCCTTCTGTGAAACAAGCTACACACATGTAATAAAAGACACGGTCCGTTTTGTAATTGCAAAAAGTGTATTAAAAGAACACTGATCTGAATTTAAAGAGGTAATGAAAATGAACAGTTTCATCCATGCACCAATCTGGCCCCTCTGGTTTCTAAACAAAAGTATCTTTTCTTCATCTATCCTCCATTTGTAGCAGGAAAAGAAATATTTTTTCCATGGGATGATGTAATTCAGATGCAAAAGCTGTGCTTTTGTCTCCTGTTTCTGTGTTTCTGGTTTAACAATTGCAAATTTGAAGAAGGAAATGTGACAAATGATCCCATACGAAAATCTGCAAGTCAACTGGAGCATCTCTACCCACTCCACTGTTTTAGATGGTCATTTCAAGAATGAACCAACTGGACACCTTTGAGGACAGCAGGGTGTTTAAGAACTGCCGCTGCAAGCACTCTGTGACTGTTGTAATTAACTGTGGCTCTCCACTGGGAAAGCGAAGCCTTGATAAGCACGTTACAAAACCATTGTCAGGGGTACAAGTGCTTTGAAGAGAGCATTGAAAGGAATTTTGCTTCAGAATATAAGAAAGAATGTAATGTGAGATTTCTCGAAGGAGAAGATTATGCTTTATTTAGGCTTTTCTATACAGGCTGAGAAGCAGAATGTGAGAATACTTCACAACTTATTTAGGAACACAGACATTTACAGGCTAGACTGCACCCAAGTCCAATCTAGTCCAACATCTTGTGACAGAAAGTGGCCAGCACCAGATGCTGCAGAGGAAGGTGCAAGAGAATTTGTAGAGGTTATGTTTTTACAAGTGAGGGAAACATCTTCCTAATTTCCAGTTATTGTTGTTGCTGCTATTATATGTAGATTTAATTTCTATCTACAGGACAAAAATTAAAGAGAGGTACCTATTTCAGTCTTTAGATGTCATTGTTCAAAGCATAAAATGCTTCCTCCCAGTCATACCCCGAAGGACCATGATCAAGCCAAAAAAACTGACTTCACCCAAACAGTTAGTTATTCCTGTGCATGTTTCCAGTATAGATACCCGTAATCTGCTTCAGTTTACTGGCACAGAAATGACCACTTTCCTTTGGCCACACAGCAGTCAAGGCAAATGGGAATCTACCCTGTGGTTTTGAAAGAGGTGCGGGACTTTTTCTGACTGTCATGCCAGCAGATCAAGACGGAAGCTCCCCCCAGCCCTCGCAGAGGGGACACAGAGGAGGCGTGGGCGAGGCTGGGACCCTGTTGATGGGGGTCCTTACTGGTACTGGTTGCCTATGTGCAAGTTGTTTCCCATCTCTGTGCTACCTCTACAAAGCGGAGATACTGGCACTTGCCTTCTTTGCAAAGCAGTGATTGATAGCTGTGGCTAAAAAATAACCACAGAACATAACAGAAAAGATTGTTTTTTATGATTATCAGCTCCACCACTGAAACTGCTTGAAACCACCCACAAATCTTTTCCTTAGACAGAGAAGAACACGTTCACCTCCACACAAAGCTTTTCCTTATGTTCCTCCTGTAGAATTAAGCTGAGCCTGTGACTTTTATTTCTTGATTTTGGCTTTTTTGTTATTATTATTATTAAAAAACCACAACTTAAACAACTGTGGTCAGATCCCTCATTGAGCTGCAGTGGAGGAAGGACATTTGCACTGGAAATTAATATGGCTAGCATGTCTGCCTGGGTTTTGAGGATAGTGTTTTCATGTTCTTTTCCTTTCTTCCCCAGCTTTCTTCCCTTTTGTGTCTGCCCGCCTCTTTCTCATTTCTTTCACAGTTGCTATTTTTGCTCCAAGCAAAGAACTCAGTTGTGCTCTCACACTCTTGTGGGCTCTGTGTACACTTGTATTTAGGCTAGCAAACCTGACTCTCTCTGGAGCCAAAATTGCATCCTTCCCTTGCCCTTTTCATACCCTTTGCCTCATCACAGTTTTGCATCTCTCATTTGCTGGGTTTTCCCGTCTTGCAGTGTTCCTGGAGGGTAGCAGTGCCTTGCTGCTGGCACATCTGGCTGGGGCTAGCTTGGGTGCTCTACGTGGCTCTGATGCAGAGCTCCTGTTGGACACTAGGCCAGTCACTCATCTCCCGTCTGATGTATTTTATTCATTTCAATTACATGATTTTCAGGGAAAGGGACAGTCTGCTACTCTTTGTCATTACCCACTATAGCACAACAAAGCTCCCCTGTGGTTCAAGGCACCTTCTTTAATATACACAGTCACTTTGATGTGCCCTCACCTTTCTCTGAACTCACTTCACTCTTCTGTCCCTCCTTCCTCCTCTCTCTCTACTGTTCTTGTAACAGCCTTTCTTTTCGGCACTGTGGTCCTTCTTCCTTTCCCCTATGCTCTCCTTGCCCTCCTCCAGGGCTGTGCTGCCAAGCCTCGGGCAGCAGTCATGGGGTGGAGATGAGGCTGGGACCAGGGGCCAGCAAGACTCTGCCAGGAAGGGTCGAGCCACTTTGACCCTTCTCCCTTTGGAGGGAGTGGGGATTTCTGTGCCTAATCCTAAGTGGGCAGGGAAATAAGAGAGAAGAGGCAGAGCTGTCTAAAGAGCTCAGCAGAGGTGACATGGCTTGTAAAAAGGCTGTGTGAACAACAGGAAGCAAAGCTTGCTGGAAGGAGTGTTTAACATCTGGCTTGCAAAGCCTTGTTCCTTGGAGGTCTACAGTAATTTTATCACTTCCATTTTCATATCTGCCATAATCTGTGTGTTTTCTTATTTGTTTTTCTCCAGTTCTGTTCAACTCTTCTTCCTAGCATTCCCATCAGGCCTATGGGCTACTTCACTTCAACCAATGTTCCTCAAATCCCTTGATTGGGGTGCTCCTATGAGGAAACAATTAATTCCTGTATCTGTAATTTGTTTATCTTCTTCTATAGAGTCTTACAACAAGCCTCAGGAGAGGGATAAAAATGATGAATGCAGGTTAATAACACAGGAGTCTGCAGAAAATTGCATTAAGATGGCACAGCAATAATAGGTATAAAACCAACTGAAGCATGTGGTGAAACCCCAACTATATCATAACATTTCCACTGGTAATATACATTGTAGTCTGTGCTAAAAAATCTGAAACTTAAAAGTGATAAAAAATTAATGCCTCCAAACTGCTACTGAGAAGAAAGAAGGTTAGGCAAATTATTCCCAGTTGTTACAATAGGTGGAAAAAATAAGCGAAATAGGTGAATTTAATCCTATTTAATTTAATAATCCAAAGGACTGGAGCCTAGCCTTGTATATCAACAGAGCTCCCTCTCTTATCAGTGCAGAGAGGCAGAGATCTCAAGGGAGATAGATTCATCCCAACCCAGGAAAAATGCTTAAAAAGGGGGGAGGTGAAGACCCTGGCTCTCCCTTAACTGGAGAAGTCTAATTAATCTAGTCTTATGTAGACAGAAAGTCTAACCCTTCCAACAGCTACACTTGGGAGCTTCATCCTTCTCAAAGACATTTAAAAAAACATGGCCTAAGGTCACTATGGCATGACTAGGATTAGCAGAACTATTTATGGTTTCTGATATTCTGAAAAAGAGGTAAGATGATTTCTATTTGTTTAATAACACAGAGGCAACTCATGGAATTTGCTAGATGCACTGGAAAGTCTCTGCCAGATGGGAGGAGTTGGAAGCAGAGCTACACAGTTGTACCAGATGCTCAGGATGCTCAACAACCTATATATCATCTTTGTAAACATTTTGTGTATCTGTGTGAGCCTAAAGGGAAGTTACCTGTGTGAGCTAATATCACAAAGTGGTTTGAGAATAGCTGCCACAAATCTTCAGGCAGGCAAACAAACCGGAGAAGCCTTGCCCCCTTATGAACAGTTTATCATTCTGCTTTAACAGGTTGAAAAGGGCTGACAAGAAGTGATGTGGGAAGTAGTCACACTGATATGAAAAGGGTAATCTGCTTCACTTTGTCCAGTAATGAACCAACAGAATGAGAGATGGACACCATCTTTGAAGCATCAACTGGACAAATGCATAGGACAACCTATCACGCAATCAGAAACCAGAACACCTTATGTGTCAGGACACAGGCATTGTGGAAATGTAGCTGCCAGGGTGATGGGTAAATCCTTAGGTTAGAGGTGCATTCCTAGGGAGCCAAGAATGCAAAATCCCACTTCAATGGGATAATGTAGAAGACAGTACTGTGGAAAAGCACTTAAATGAAGAAAAACTTAATTCATATAATTGTCTGTTCTTCCAAAGCCTTGGCCAGAAATCTTTCTGAAACACTGTTTTCCAGTGTGTGATCTGGTAGCCCAGAGACTGCTTTTAAGGTAAGGATTTTGATTTTTTTTTTTTAAAGTTATTTCCCAATAACAGTAAAATTGCAGTTTTCAACCTGCTGTCTGTGAATCTGCATGGGTACAGGATTAATTTCCTGACATCCATACTTTTCTACTTGTGTGAGAAAAGCAACCCTTATGACAATACACTTACAGCAGAATTTGCATCCACAGGGTGAAATAAGAAGTGTTTAGCAATGAGAAAAAGAGTGAAAAACACTGATACAAAAGGTATATTTTTTAACTCGAACAAGAGAAAAGGAATCAAGATCTGCATGGCCTTTTTTTAAATGGAAACACCTTGGTTAATGGAGCACCACCTACACTTGTATCAAGAAAGACTGAAAAGCAGAGAAGCTAGATGTCAACAGTCATTGACACTGTCAACGACTATGGAACTGTCATTGCCCAAAGAAAGTAGTGCAGAAAGTGCTGAACTCAAGTCAGACTTGCTAAACTGGTCACTGGGAATTGGAGATTTAGACCATGGCCTAAATCTCCAACCTGGTGCGTGAGTCATGGCCCTTTGCTCCGAGAAATGGGAGATCTGAAATCTTATCATCACCCTTGATGAGGGGGAAAGAAGCCAGAAGGCCAGCAAGAGGCAGTTAGGAAAGGGAAAGTGCTGATTGCCATTTTTATTGCAACAGTATAAACATAGCATGGGCCTCTGCAAGTTGCTAGCCAGCTGTTTTTAGATGATCATGGCAACTATTTTAGCACAATGTAAAGTTTAGGGGTATTTTATTATCCAGCAGGCTGACTGGTCTGTAGAAGTTCTGCTGGATTTGCCACAGCAATCTCCCAGACAGAACATTGCCAGCCAAGTGTTAAAAATATGAGCACATTAAAGGTATTGAGAATTCCGACTGATCCAGCGCTCTATGCAGATGAGCCTGTAAAGTGCATTTTCTTTTACCTGACTTGAGTTTACTCAGTGGAATAACAGCCTATGAGCTAAAAATAGCTCACAGAAGTAGAAAATGCTTTCTCCTCGGCATTGTCTGTATTCCTCACTTGCTGCATGTTGAGCTGCTATTCGTTTCTGTGGTAAGTCTGTGCAAGGAATTTATGTTGAATATCCAATGGAGAATTAGCAGGTGGATTGGAGATGAAAGGTTGTCTGCTCTGCTTAATATCTGCGGCATTTCTCAATTCTCAGGACCAAACCAAACCAAACCAAAAAATCATTCAGGAAAAAGACTCTTAATTGGCCAGATAAAACCCATGATCTGTGGGCAAAATCCACATCTTTGAGTAAATTATGGAGGGGGTCATTGAAATTGCAGAGCTCAGGTGTATGATACAACCTATGGATAAAACTTTATGAAATTACAGTCTTTGATGTCATCTTAATAATCTTTAGCTGCTTGTTCATCTGTATTTGTGGAAGATAAGGCCTTAACTCTTTTGATTCATTAAGCTCTTCTCTTTTTAAAAAGATCAGTGACATCCTTAATATTCTCCTAGGGCTGTTTTGCTTGAATATTACATATTTATTTGTCAAAGACAGAAGCCCAGTATTATGAAATGTCTAGCCTAATATCACACATTTTTTTTAATACGA
The DNA here is from genome assembly GCA_013401275.1 of Pandion haliaetus. Lineage (NCBI taxonomy): Eukaryota > Metazoa > Chordata > Aves > Accipitriformes > Pandionidae > Pandion > Pandion haliaetus. The sequence continues at coordinate 81,219 of VYZV01002875.1, read as the reverse complement.
CACGACATTAGAACTGAATAATTTTTAGACATGAGTTCTGTACCTCTAGTTATCCATTGACAGCTGGGATTTATTTTAAAAATATGTTAACTCTGGACTGGAGCAGTTTAAGAACAGTTTGGACCTAGTAATATATGACTCATAAGGATAGTTGTTTCCTTGTTCTGTAAGTACTTTTTGGCCGATTTAAGCAGTAAATAGGCAGCCTGATGAGACATAAACAAAGGTTTATCTATGAAAACAGCCCCCTTAGTCTACTTAGCTACATCTACGACCACAAGAAAGCTAGTGCAGGTGGATTTGTGAATTCGAATGCTATGAAAGGATAACTTGGTCTGCTTCCCTGATGTTTATGGTGCTGTAACTCAAAAGTATTTCAGTGAGAATCAGTGGAGATCCTTCAATTTCATGCTGAAGAGACATTTTCATCTGTAAAAACATTAGCAAAAATGGACATTCCTAAACACAGCAGGAATATGTTAATACCAAATTCTAATTTTTGTAATGCAGTCCTAGAGAAGGAAAACCAAGTCATCAAAACCACTAGTGCAACAACATCAACCTGTCAGGTCAGTACAGGGGACCAGTACTAGTGGGGCAGGGCTATGTGCAGTCCCTGTATAGGTCCAGTGGCTGCCCATATGGTAATTAGTCCTCTGCCACATTAACAGATATTGATGGAAGGGTGTGTGTGAGGGGGATTATAGACCCTTGATACAAGGATAGAACATAAAGTGGTGAAAAGGGGAAAGATTTCCCCAAATCCCTGAACACCAAAGCATAAATACAACCCAGGCTATAAGGACTGAGCGATGCATATGGTGTATCCCCTTGAGGTTCAGCAGGGGAGTGTACTTGTAATTGTTGCTATTGCCTGGTAATGCCACTCAAAGTCAGAAAGCCATCTTGAACTATGTAAAGGAATGCACCTTATTAACCCAAATCATGCCAAGGAAGTGATTCTATTTCTGACTGTGGTGAAGACCCATATAACAGGTGATGGATGTTATAATGGCCTTGTCCTGATCCTGTTAGTAGTCCTGTCTTTGGGTGGCTTAAAGTGAGCTGGCTTAGTAGAGAGGAGAAAATCAAGCGGGTGGGGAAATCTCTGCAAGACTACGGTACATGGGAATCTCTAGGAAGCTTTCACAGCCTGAGGAAAGACTTCCCCTAGCTCTAATTGAGCCAACATCAGAATGAGAGACACTGCTAAGAGCAGCAGGGGAGGAGGAATAAAAGGTAGGTTTGAGGAGGAGAAAGGAGTACACGAGGGAAATCATGAGAATCCACTCCTGGGGGCTATAAGACTCAGATTCATGCTGGTTTATGCAGAATGGGCAAAGTCTAGCCTTTTATCAAAGAGCTTCAAATGCATGACAGCTTTTAACAGAAGACAGCAAAGGCTAAAGAAAGAAAAGAAAGAGCTCAACCCACCAGTTACTGAATTTATACTAAACTAAACTCTGGTGAACCCTGTCAGGGTATCTGTGCCCAAAAAGGAAATCAGGGGACCCGAGGTCTCAGGAACTCTTGACTCGAAGAGGAAGAGCAGGTATTTATGACACTGCAAACGCCTCTACACGAAAACCTTGAGTCTAGCAGAAGTCACTTTCTGACAGCATCACTTGGAAGAAAGTGTATTTGCTTTAATTTGTGCAGTGTAACCTCCTCCACACTCAAACCACAGAAGCTCTGAGCCCAATTCAGCTTTATGAACAGGAAGGAGTGTTTTAGTTTAAGACTGTTAAGTTTCTGGCTCAGGAAATTGTTGGTTCAGTCCTTATTATAACCAAGATGAAAGTTATCATATATGCATGGTATGTAAACTGAGAAGACTTTGCATATTTGAATACTTTAATATTGGGCCAGAGTGTTGACACTATGAGATGTTTGGAAGAATAAATTAATATTTTCAGAAAGGTCTGAAATACACATCTTTCAAATCAACAAGATCAAGATGAACAGTGAGCCTAGACTTGAATGCTTGCCAGGTTTTCTAATAATACTTTTTTCCTCACTTAGCATAATTTTAATTTGGCATCCCTGAAGATTATGGATAACTAATTCACAGATCTACTGACTTTAAAGGCATAGGGGCCATAATGACCTTCCAGTTTGATCTTTCGTATAAAGCAAGCAAAAGGACTTCCCTGTATTAATTCGCACTTCAAGTCTAATAGTTTAACACCAAGAAATTAAGAACCTTTGGACTGGGTTAATACAAAGACCTCTGTAGCCCATGTCTGTCACTATTCTGTCTCTGACAGAGGTTGTCAGTGTACACTTAGGGAAGCATACATGTAACACCACATATATTGAGTGACCCTTTTGGTAATGTCCTTTGATGACAAGTTTTTAAAAAACTTTGCATCTCTTAAAGTTTCAGATGGCAAAAAATCCCCATCAGCATAAGTGAGTTGTTGCTTTTGCTTGTGGTAAGAAAGTTAAATCTCAGTGGAAAGGCAAACTCTGAATTCTGGGAGAGAAACTTCCCTTTGCAAGAGAAACTTATCTCCAAATAATAAAGACGATATCTTAGGGTATCAGACACATTTTGCCTTCCTCCTACTGAAGATCTTGTGTTGCAGACTGATTTCCTTTTCGGAAGAGATGCAGAGCAGACTCTTGTGGAAATAACTGAGGGAGGGCAACCTGGCAAAGACCAGAGAAAAAACAGCAGCACCAGGTTTTTCTCTCTTGCTGATACAGCATATCGTTCAAGGTCAGTCACAGAGCAGGCTATGAGTAAAATTATGACTAAAATTTCAATCATGCAAGAAATACAGTTAAAACTGAGCCTTGTTTGCTGGAGTTCTATCCTAGACATTTAGGTGAGATTCTTTTAACCAAACAGCCAGATTATATGTTCCTACATCTGATCTGGTTATTCAAAGGTCCCTTTATAGTCAGTTTATAATAAAAAAAAACCCAAACATTTTTTGGACATAATTACTCTCTTTCTATAGTAGTTGTCTAAACCAGGTCAGCTGAATCACTCCTTAAAAGTGTAATTCTTCTTTTTATCATCATATATGATTTTCCAAAGGTGTAGACCTCCTCACTGTGCCTGTCTCTGTCTTCACGCTATGTCTGCTGAGATAAATTCCACCCTCAGATGCTTCTTTTCCTTGATTTGAACAAAGAATGAGGTTGTGGAGTGAAAGGACTGAAAAAAGTCCCAGTTCCTGGGTAGTCACAAAAGTGGTGAAAAGTGCAACAGATCACTACAGATACTTCCTTTTTTCCCCCCACAAAGCCCACAAGCTCCTTCTGACCTGGTGAAAGGGAGATTGTCTCATAGAAGGGGCAGGGGAGGAAGACTGCTTGTTCTTCCAGACATCTGAGTGGGAGTCAAGGCAGCTTGGTCTTTATGAGGGATATGAGGCAAATTAAATATTACCTTCACTATTGGTATTAATCACAAGCAGAAGGATTCAATATAAATACATGTATTTGTTTTGAATTGGAAGGGACTACTTGCTTGCTTGAAGAAGTTTTTATGTGATGTAAGTCTGAAGTGTCTGAGATGAAATGCATTTATTTGATTAACTGCAAGGAGTTCGCAGGGATACTAAATGGTATGAACTTCAGACCTAAAGGCAAAACAATTAGCATAGTTGTGCAATCAACTGAGCCTTTACAGTTGCTCTCCACACACTTGGTTGGGCTGGAGTCACACATGACCCCAAGGGCTCAGGGCACAAGGTTCCCAGTGCTACAGACAGCGGGAGGCTTGTGGGCAAGAGCGAGGAGATGACTGCCTACGTGCCAGGCACAGATCCAGATCTTATTGTACTCTCTATAGGCCCAAAGGTCCTCCAGCACATTGTAGTTCCACTCTAGAGGAATGTGTCTAAGCTGAGAATGTAAGCCTGTTTTGCAATTTCAGGTATTCTTCTCCGCTGTCACTCTGAAAAATTCAGGGAGTTAGAAGCTAGAGAGGACCAGCTCTTGAAGACACAAGAAGCAGAAAGGAATTTGGTAGACAATCTGCCCAGAGTGTGGAGGCTCTTAGAAAATTTCAGGGAGGGAAGTGGCTAAGAAGCATCTGAAGGATGTCATTAAGCTGTGTGCCTGGGTTCTGCATAGAAATAGGAGGGTTAGACAAACAGAGGAAGAGCTTCAGGCCCTGGAGCATGGCTGACAGTCAGCAATGAGGACAACAGGCATAGAAAAGTCTGCACATATCTCTGGCCACCAGACAGTGCAAAGGTCTTTCCCTCTCTCTCAGCAGAAGGGAAGCAAAGTGGCCCTGGCACCAAGTGGAGGCTGAGCATGGGCCAGGAAAATACTGTGGTGAATCTCCTCAGTGAAGAAATACCCACCAACCTGAGGTTTAGCCAAGGCTGCTGCCTCTAGGTAGCTTTGCTAGAGAAGACCAAGCCCTAGTGAAGAGCAATGAACAAGGAGCATGAAGTGTTACCAGTAACTGTTTACTTGGGAAAGGTTTTGAACTGATTTGTTTTCTTTTCATAAATCAACTTAGGAAGCACAGTGACTCTTAAACCATCTGAGTCAGTCTGGGAGGTTTTATTGATCATAGCAGAATAGTCCATTGACAGAGAAAATATTGTCAGAGAAAAATAGACATTTCTGCCATTTTCAATCCTTTTTTCATGAACCCCTTTTCACCAGCAGTATCTCTTTCTTTTACTTACACTTCTTTCTTTTCAAATGAATATTATTTTCATCACCAAACACCGAGTCCTTTAGTCTGATATAATCTAAATATTTTCTTTAATGAGCATAAGAGATAACAATGAATCTTGTTAATCATTAGTTGGAAACATCATGCAACAAGAACTCAATGCTATTTAAAAACACTTAATGCATGGGCTGAAGTTTGTCATCTCACTAAGAAGCATAAGATTATTCGGTGCTACAGCTTAGAAAGGAAGCATTATCCCACTGATGAGTTTGTGCCAAAAACTGGAAAGAAATGCTTTCCTTTGGAACACACCACACTAATTGCACAAACAGTCTAAAACATGTCTTGGTTTCTGGTTGTTCCAGAAGCATTACCTTGAGTCTTTCCAGTGGCAATGAATGTTTCATGGCTTGACGGCCAGTTCACCAGAGTGGAAGCTCTCTCAGACTGAGAAGTGGGCCAGTTTCAGAAAACTAGAGAAATCATAGGCAGACTGACAGTTTTCCAGATCCCATCAGCAGTCTCAGGTTCATCACAAATGTGGCCAGGCCAGATTGTAAGCAAAGCCGCATCAAGTTCAGGAGGTGAGAAACTGATTGGGATGAAAGGAGAACTTTGGCTGTAGTCATTAGCTAAGGCAGAAATGAACTTAAACTGCAATAAAAAATGTTTAGGCTAGATACTAGGGAAAATGTTATCATAAAGGTAATGAGATGCAGGGACATGCTACCTGGAAAAGTTGTGGAGTCTCCACCATCAGAAGTTTTCAAGCAAAAAATAATCTTTTTTCAGAAGTGGCACGATAATCCTGACTCTGCTTTGGGACAGGAGATAGACTGAATTGTTTCTTCCAGCCTTATTTATGTTGCACAACCCCCATATTTCCCGTATTTACAAGCCGTCTCTGTCCTTGGAGCTTTTAACAGTGCAGTTACACTGATTTACACTAGTTGGGGGATTGGGATAACATGTTCATGACTCATGTTCTCATGCCATCAATTCCTCAGCAGCTTCCAGCTGGTGATGACCAAGCTTAAGAGTCAGAGTACGGTATCCAGGCTCAATTAGACAGGCTAGTGAGCATGCCTGAAGGAAATACTTTATTGCAATGCAAGGATTCCTCTCTACTGCTTGAGTAAGGGTATGGGAAGCAAGCAGGCTGACATTTGAAAACCTGAAACTGCAGATCTTATTGATCTCTTGAAGCTATGAAATGATTGAAGTGCAGTACACCTGACAAATTAAACAGCATTGCCAGTTGGTGTAACATAGAACAGCTCTATTGACTTTGTTGCTAATTTATCAGTCTAGGATTTGACCCACTGAATCCTGAATTAAATTTTTATATATTTGTGAACTATTTATACTGTGTGACAAATCAATACCTTTTTATTGTTCACCTGATTTAAGATGGATAAAAGGAATATTTCAGTATTCTCCAGGGTCAATGCAGAGGGGCCTTGAATGATGAAAGATACAGTAGTTTTTGAATGGATGAAAAATTTCAGGGTAGAAAGGAAAGAGTGTAATCTTTTCTATCAATGGTATGAATAATGCATTTTTTTTCACAAACTCACAACAAAACATAATGTCCTTTTAGAAGACAACATATAGTTCTTTATCTCTCTTTAAGAAAGAGTTATTAATTTTGAAAAATATTCTTTCTGAATTTCTTTGCATTTTGTATGAGCCATGAAACCTCCAAGGAGTTATTTGAATTTCAATACTGTTTCACACTTTTATTAAAGTATACTCTAACACTGCTTCAGTAATTAACATGAAGATAGGGCCCTTATTTCTAACAACTGAAACCTCTCAGTTATTTCAGATTTTCCTTAAGTATACTTTTGATTAAATAATTACTGGGTAACAGTATTAACAATTTGTCTATGATAGGGAACATACCACAAATTTCCTACTCATGTTTCTGCAGTTTATGCTTTTCCCAAACTGTTATATGAGTATTTATTAAAGATGACACCTTGAGTTAATAACATGATACCCACTAGTTTCATAATCATCACTGCAGTGCAGAAAGCATTAGAGTTACAGCAGTTCTGCATTGACGACATCAATAGATTTACTGAATTCATTTTCTTATGCAAATATTCTAAAAACATACATTACTTTATAACCTTATATAGTGTGTTGCCTACACATGAGGGTATCAAAGCCTATGAACATGCAGAGCAGACTTTAAAGTTGATGGTGCAAGTCATGCTGTGCCTTCTTTTCTTCTTTCTGTTGTCCTAACATTAGAGCTCATTTAATATTGTTTTTTGTAGACACACACACTTCTGCACAGTCCCTACAGTAAGAGGCAGGACTGCTAATGGTCTTTACATGACAAGACTACCTTGCTATCTATACTGAAGATGATGCAGCATGCTGCTGCTCCTAGAGTAGAGCAGGAACTGAATAGACACATTAGAAGTCTGTGTGTGAATTAAGCAGAGTCTTGTCATGGGTTCTCTCTCTGCATACACACATGATCTGCCTCTGCATGGCAGAGCTTACCTCTCTCTTGCAGGACAACCTTGTTTGCTCCTGAAATTTGTCCATTTTTTCCCCTCTTCCCCAAGAGAAGCATATTGCTCTCTGGGAGCTGTGGAAGCTCTGCTTTGCTGGCAGATGTCTAGACTGCCTCATAGGGAGGTAGATGTTTGCAATAGAGAGTGCTATGTTGTAAGATCCTGGGGTAGGAACCCTGAATGATGTTCAGGTCGCTTAGAGAAGAAGAGGGTTGGAAGGAACCCTGAAAGGTCTTGATCTTCCTTTGCTATTACCCAAATCAGGGTTAACTTTGCTTATGTCTTATCTAATTCATGTCTTGTCTAGCTCATTTTTAAAAATCTTTGGTGATAGGAACTTCCTAGACTTCCCAGCAGTTTATTTTGTTGCTTCACACTCCTTAACATTAAAAGCTTTTCCTGAGGTCGTCTTCCATGTGACAATTTAAGCCTGTTACTTACCTGTGATAAGTCTATTTTTTCACACCTCTAATTCTTCTTGTTGATATTCTCTAGACTTTGTCTCAGTGTTTTATATTTCTTCTTAAAACATAATGCTCAAAACTGGACACCATACTCCAAATGTGTGCCTACTAGTGTTGAGTAGAGAGCAATGTTTACATTCCATATCTTGCAGACAGTATTCCTATTTATTAATCCCAGTAGGAAATTTCCCCTTTTCACAGCAATATGACACCATGATGTTGAGTCATCCTCTGCTTCTGACCTTCTGTAGCCTTATATCCATTTCTGTTGAACTGCTACCTTGCCTGTTTCTCATCTTCCCATATTTGTGGTAACACCTATGTGAATAATTTTATGGTGAGTCTACTTTCCTCCAACGATTGTTTTGGGAGCCAGAATCTGGCAATATTAAAGTGTAGCTGATCTGAAAGAAACATTGCTTTCTGGAACTTTGAAAACATGATAATCAAGTTAGCTATCAATAACTTTCTGTGCTCTACTTATCTGGCAAACAGGTAGTCAGCTGCACAATATGTAATAGTAGTCAGCAATCAGCAATCAATTTTAGAAAAATTCTTTTGGGTCAGGTACAATCAGGACCACTTTCATAGGCCATTCATAGAACTATGCATAATTTACAGAATAACATCTTAATTAAACATGGAGAGAATCTGGAATTGGTACAGATGGAGAATGCATTCACATTAATCTTATTGAAAGAGTTTAAGTTTTATTTTAAGAAAAAGAGCAGTACAGAGAGCTCCGGTCACATCTTGAAGTCCTTCTGGTACTGCTGTCATGGAAGATTTGCTTGAGAAAGAATAGTATTCAAGACTGTTATGGGTTTGTGTGGCGCAGTTTTCGTTGGTGGCAGGGGAGGGGGGCTGCAGAGGCAGCCCCTTTAAGAAGTTGCTGGAAGAATTCGCTGCCCCAAAATGTCGGATAAAGATAAAGAATTCGCCGCCCCAAAATGTCGGATGCGTGCGCCAAAATGTCGGACCCGCCTCTAGGCGGGGAGTGACGGGGGTAGCGCCTCTGGGAGAACATATTTAAGA
>VYZV01002875.1:60287-72339 GCA_013401275.1 Pandion haliaetus | reverse complement strand
AGTTGGTGAAGGACTGTCTCCCGTGGGAGGGACCCCACGGTGGAGCAGGGGACGAGTGAGCAATCTTCCCCCTGAGGAAAGAAGCGGCAACGACGATGTGTGGCGAGCTGACTCAACCCCCATCCCCTGTTCCCCTGCACTGCCGGGGGGAGGAGGTAAAAAACATCGGGAATGGAGCTGAGCCAGGAAGGCGGGAGGGGTGGGGGGAGGTGTTCTGATGTTTAGTTTCCCTTCCTAATATCCTTGTGTTTTGTTTTTTATTTGATTTGTAGTAAACTAAATTGATTTTGTTTCTTCCCCAAGTTGAGCCTGTCTTTTGCCCGTGACCATAAGTGGGGAGTGATCCCTCCCAGCCCTTGTCTCGACCCACAAGCCTGCCTTTGTATTTTTTCCTCATCCCAACGTGGCCAGGGGCGGGGGTCGGGGGGGTGAGTGAGCAGCTTCGTGGTGCTTTGTTACCGGCTGAGCTGACCTGAAACCACGACAAAGACCTGCATTTCAAGTGAATTCCTTTATTAATAAATAAACATAGGTGAATTAATACATGCAAAATAAATTTGGCAGGGATAATAATGGAAACAAATAGAAAAAATATTGAATGGATTAGCACATTTAATCAGTCTTATGTTGCCTAATGAACAATTAGCCTAGTGTTTAATCCCCCTCGATCCATTCATTTTTTCAGCTCTTACTCTTTAAAGATAAACACGGATGATTCCAAATGTGCTTTTGTTTTTGAAACTACTTATATTAGAATTACATTGTAATCATTGGCATGGAAACCATGTTATAAATGGGAATGGACAAAAATGGGACATGCTAGAGCACCTATTACTTGGTGCTTTAAAAAAAGTGTTGCAAAAAACTTGCCACACTCTAAAATAGGACTGAGGTGACTCCTGTTGATTAAATATAGATAACTCTTTACATGGAAGCTGTTTTTTAAGGCCTTGGGAACACACTGTTGACCATCCAATAGGTGGCATTGCAATGCTAGGCTCTGCTGACCGTGATCAGACAGTGTATCTTAGGTACTTATCTTATTTAGCATGATCTAGGTTCAAGAGACAACATACTGGATGAGTACTCGGGACTGCTAAATGCTGAATGCACATCTTACCAGTGGAGGGAAAAAACGTCAAGCTGCATCCCACTGGTTGCCTCAATGCATCTCCCTGTGTCTTTCTATCCCAGACTGTAAAAAAGTTTTCTGTCACATGGAGGCCTTGGAACCTTCTCCTTCACTCAGTGCATCCAAGTAGTGTTTAGCAGTCCCAGTTAGACAGAGAGTGGAGGAAAGGGACTACTCTCATGCATAATGGTGGCTTGTACTCTGGTAGAGGCACGCCACTTAAATCTCAAAGCAGCTGTTTACCTGTTCGGTGGGAATTCAAGGCTTGGAAGTTAATGGTCAGGAACTAATGAGTTGGACTGGATGTGTTTTAATTTACTAAGATATATTAAAACAACATGTTGATTAGTTTGAAGGCCAGAGGGGACTTTTTTTGTTGCAATCTTAAGGTACTCCATGAATTGCTACAAATACTTCAGTGAAAGCTTATTCTTTTCTTCCTTTCTGAGGCTTTCATTTTTTGGGTAATAACTAGTACTCTCATAATATGCATGGACCTAACAGCTGCAAAGAGTTCTCAAAGGAGCCTTTGGGGCAAGTACCTGTGGCAGCTCCATTAGGACCCCTCTCACGTTATCCATGTCCTAGCCAGTTTGGGATACATTTTAGGACGACCAGGGAAAAGTTTGAGTCTTAATAAAAGAAGAGAAATTAAACAAGAGAGGTACAAAGTGTGTCTAGGGGGCATGAAGTTCTGGATTCTTGCCTAATGCCACATTCATCAGGCTTAATGTAGATGAACTCTGTGTAGGTTTGCCAGCAGCAAAGTCGAACTTCTCATTTGAGACTTTCTGACGCATTGCTCTGCAGTTACGATTCTGAAAGCATGAGCAGCTTTTGCCTTTTCATGGGCCTATAGCTGGAATACCCAAACAAATACCGATCCTGTATTTGTATCCATCACTCAGTTCTGCAACATTCATTGGTATATTGTATGGTTGGAGTTGGTCTGGAGGCTTCCCTTCTACAAACACTCCCAGGGAGATTTTCTCTGACTTGTGGACAATCAGGCTGCTAGCTGAAGTTAGGGATCATGACGGTCACTTCACACTAAACATGCTAAATGTGTCACGCTAAACATGATACATGCTAGACAATGCAGTGGTTAGGCATCCCTCTGTTTAGTAATGATTGAACCAACAGAAGCCATCACCCATACAGATCCCTCTGGCAAAGAAAAAGCAACAGGTTGTTCAAACTCCCTAAGAAATTTTCTTCGGAAATGTTAATGTGGATGTGAAGGCTGACAATTTTTTGGTTGGAGTTGTATGTGTTTGTGGACTAGAAATGACGAGAAGCAGTCAAGGAAAAATGTAGCAAATTGGAAGGTGACGGGACAAGGACACCACTATGGTTCTGTCAGGCTCCTGAGGGCTCTTTGGGCAAAATGCTGGCTGCAGTGAGGCTTGGAGCATAGAACAAAGAAATAGAACAAAGGATTTCTTTGAGGAATGGTGTATTCAAGACAAGTGAAGTCAAGCCATTTGTCGGCTGTACTCATCTTTTGGGTACGGGTCCAAATGGCCAACTGGAGAAGGTCCAAAGGAAAACAGCAAGAATAACAAGATTCTAAAAAAAGCACGTGGCTAAAAGAAAAGCAGTTATTTCATTGAGTCAAGAGGAGATGACTGAGGGGAACATTACATAAATGAACGTTAAAAAGCCAAAATCTAATCCCTTTGCTATATAAAAGGCTGCAATAGGAGAAGGAAAGTACTAAATTGCTTCTGATTTCCATAGCAGTGAGGACAAGATTGATAGGCTTGGTTGCAAAAAGTGGGATTTAGTTAAACTTTTGGAGACCTTCTGTCCATAAGAACAGTGAAGCACAGGCATGTGCTGTTGCGGGAGGCTGTGAAACCTCTGTTGTTGCACATTTTAAGGGAATAATTCAAAAAGTATTAGTTAATAAAGACTTAGGGATAGTTTATGCTATCTTTGGAAGGGTAGATGGATCAGATGAAGTCCTTACTGGTGTCATTATCTGTGGAACTATAAATGCTGCGTTCAGGAGAATAGAACGTTGTGTACAATCTTTGAAAATGAAGAAGCTTACATAAAAAAGGCCTCTTTCTATCCAATTCTACCCTAATGGATACTGCACCCTTTCAGGATAAGTTCTAATTGGGACCTTGTGCCCTCACCAGGAAATCACAGGGACTAAGAAACCCTATTAGTCTCTGCAGCCGCTCCCTGGACATTGATTTAAGGTATCTAGGTCTAACCAGAGGTATTTGTCTACTTCCTTCCTTAAAACTGGTGAATGTGGAATAGACAGGCAGACTGAAAGGAATATGTGGAGACTTCACTCCACCTTCTTACCTGCTGGCCAAAATACCTAGATCAGTGACATTTTAGAGAGTGGGAACATCTCCCACAGATAAGCAGACAACAGAGCATTGCTGGGTGACACCAGTCCCTTCTGCTACAACTAGATGCTTCAATTTACATTTCACCCTTTGGCCAAGTAACCTGGGCTTCAAGTCATCTTCCAGCTCCCAGGAACTGGTATTACTTCCAGACTAGATTCTTCCTTTCTTCATACTAAATAATGCCACCAGGAATATGTTTATCTGAGCTTGATACTCAAGGTATTAGCATTAATCTCTAAGCTTTGTCCTGGATATCTGCTTCTGGGAAAAATCTTGGTAAGATCAACTGATATCATTGAGAAATTCATAGTCCTTAAAAATCTCAAAAATGTCAATGAAACAATATAAAGAAATCAATCTTTATCTATTCATCAGAGGACTCTAATGTTGTTGAAGTGCCTGATATTTCCAATAGTCTTTCAAATAGTCTCTGAAACTGTTAAAATAGACACCTTTCCCACATTTTCTTTTTCTCCCTTTCACAACTGATGGTTCTTTTAACCTCCTTCTCCCCTCTTTGTTTGCTTAGAGGATCAAAGCTGTTTTATTTATTTCTTTTTCCTCCCAAACAGTTTCTGGAGTGTTAAAAAGCACCACCAGTATACTGAGTTTACATTACAAACAAGTTAAAATTCCCAGTCTGTCAGAGCTTTTCTCCTAGGATACCAAGGAAAGCAGAGTTCAGCTAAACTGCACAATTAATTGGAGATCACTTCTGAGTGAAGAAGAAAAGGTTGTTTTAAGCAGAGCAAATCTCTTCTCGGAGATTTAAAGTCCACTTTGGAAAGCAAAATTATTATTCCCTGAAAGTTATCTCTCTTTATTTGTATTCCTGGAGCTACCCCATTAGGTCATCTTCCCTTTTCACTCATAAAATCATCTTAATGAATCGACTGTGGGATTAGCCATATGTAAATACATCCTTATTGACAGCCACATTGACAAGTGAATGGATGAAAAAGCGCATGGACTGCATGTTGCTTTTGCTAGAACAGCAGTCATTTTTGTTCTGCTTTCAAGACCCTGAGGCAGACAGCTTATTTCTTGGTTATGAAGAAAGTGCTCTTTTTCAAGGTAAATGTATCCTGTAAAAATGGTAAGATAAAGAAGCATGTGCTGGATGGTTGGAGAATATTTGTCTGAAACAGACTTCAGTGTTGATCTACCATTCCCACACAGACAATTGCTACCCTTTTCTCAACTTTTGAGACCAAAGACTAGCCTGATAACTCAATCTAGTGCATCAGCCGCATGTAGGATGGGCTTGCACCTTTTTAAGAAAATGCACTCTGTTATTGTTGGGGCTCTTCTAAAGCCCTGATGGTTGCAAGGAAGAAAGTGGGCAAACACAATTAAGAGAGCCCAACGGAATACACTGACAACAGTTGCAAGGAAGGTTTGACAAGTGTACTTTAGTGTGTTCTTATACTGTTTGGAAAAAAAATGTTAAGAAGATACCTATAAACTTTGTAAATTTTCTGCTAAAATGTCATTCTGTGGTAGCATTTTGTGGACAAGTATTTCATAATGAGGAAAAGCAGCCCTTATTACTGTCTATGCAAATAATGTGTTGTACAGTCCAGCATCATAAGGTATCCTTTTCACACAATTTTGATAAAGTTTAATCCAATATTACTACATTGATGTCCTTTGTGGGTGTTTTTTTCTCCCTGCTTTTTACAAGGCAGAGTTAAATACTGGTAAAATACATCTGTTATAAGGTAAAATCAAGATCTTTCATCTGTTGTACACTGAAACATCTGGAATCTTTTACAATGGAACCAAATTAGGTGTCAGTTGACATACAGTGAAGATGTCTTTCTGACTGACTGAACATTAGTAAAAATGCCATTAAAAGCTATGATAAAAGCCAAAAAGTCTATGGCCATATTCTCAACTGGTGACACTCAACAGTCAAATAAATACATAATCTCACTGAAAATTATAATAAGGCTTTTTGACAACTCTCTCATCATGGCAAAACCAATTATATTTTTTCATAAAATATCAATTTTTAAATGTTCTTGCAGATAAAGATAATTTTTGGTGTTTCTTATCCATGTGAGCTGATCCAAGGAAACAAATTGTTTTAACACCTCAGAACCGAACTCTACATGTCTTACTGCACAGTATCTTTATCTTTCTCTTTGCTTCCATCCTTTTGTCTGTTTATCTGTTTTCTCTTCTTACAAAAATACATAGAAGTGAGGGAAAAAAATAAATAAATCATTCTATGAGTTCTGGAAACATTCCCAAAATTTACTTGATTTTCATCAGATCTCTGGCTATGTGATTCTAACAGCAGGGCAGCCAATTTCTGCCAAGTATCACAAATGTAATGTAATATTTTCAAACACTAGCAGAACAATGTCTTCGCATGCTTTCCTAATAATTTCTTCACTTGATGATGCAACCACTGTGAATGAAATTAATAACAATACTAATATATAAAAATTATAAAATAATACTGGAATTGCTAGGCAGTAAGTACCAGATCAAAAAACAGCTCAGCCAAAGACCTCCTATAAAACATACATGTAGAAATGTACACTCAAGCACAGCTGCAAGTATCCCATCAGGATGGCATGGCACATACAAGCTGGAGCCTGTATGGGATCTAAGGAGCCTTAATCACAGCTACATTATATAAAAAAGACAACCATCCTGATGCTGTGGGCTGTACATTAAAATGGTCAAGAACTGCAATGCATACCCTACATAAGATAGTCAAGGTCAACAAGGTCAAGAATGGTCTAGCAGCCTCTCAGAGAACAAACTAGCTTTCTATAGGGCTCCATTCCTCACCAGGGAGGAGGAGTGTATCTGGCCCTCTGGACCCCTTTATTCCCATAGCAGAGGACTGGGGTTGCCTGGCAGATCCTGCATGATCTCAGCCCTGCTGTTATGTGTCCCTGGAGCAGGGAGCCATACCACTGATGAAACAATATTTAGGGATTTTTAGGGATGAAAATGTTAGGAATAAATTTAGGGATAAATTTTAGGAATTTAGGATGAAAAAATATTTTGTACAATTTTCAAACCCTTTTCAAATGGTGTCCCATCCTATACTTCATAGTTTGGTGTAATGGTCATTGGTTTGACCACACAGTATTCAATGACTGTCGCAAACCTCTAAAGTCCCTGAGTGCTAGATCTGGCATCTGACACACTAGTTTTGCTGGAAGAGGTTTACGGAGCCGCACCATACAGTCAGGCAGCCCCTTGTTGGCCACTTATCTCAGCCAGCCTCTTTGCAGAGCTAATTCCAGAGAAGAATCCCAGTACTGCCAAATCTCAGACTCAGTAAACTGCCTGCAGCATCCTCCTTCGCAGGCTGCATGGTAATATCTCAGTCAGCCTAACAACATGGGCTTTTGAGGACCAGCCACCACAAACCAGACAGGCTTTGCAGAGCCCCAGATTATGCAGTTATGCGGTTATGGTAACCTCTCGAGATGCAGCATTTAGGTAACACAAAAATTTTCCCTGATTTGAGTGTAGACTTGTTAGTGGAGTTTTCCATGGGTGTGGAAGCTAGTGTATGAACCTTTCTCAGCTGAGGGTGCACTCAGTCACTACATCCTGAACAATTTGTTTTTGCTTTGTTTTCCACCAGCATGCCATCTTCTAGACAAAAGTGTTTCACAGCTTTCTGGTTCCCTTCAGCTCCTTTCTCCTGGCTAGCCCAGGCCCTGCCTCCTCCTTTGTACCAGTGGGAGGTGACTTCCCCATACCACCCACCCCCTCTGCTCCTCTTTTCTTTCCTTTTTTTGGCAGTCCCTTCTTCCAGCCTTTGTCAGTGCTTTTCCTCTGGTTTCACCTCAGTCCCAAACCTTTCGTTTTTTTTCCCTATTTTTTCTTCCCTTTGTCCTCTCCACAAGCACCCTTCATTTTCTCAAGAGCAGTCCTGTTTCTTCTCACCTGCATACTCTACCTCCCCTTCTCAGCACTTCCCCTCTCAGGCATGCTGTGCCTTAAGGGGTACTCTAAGCTAACATAGTCATCCTTCTTCCCACAAATACCTTACTTTTAACAAACTAATTCTCCTAATACAATTCTGACCTATAAATTTTCTGGCTTTGTAGTCACCCACCGAGCTTTTGTGTGCCCTTGCTTGGTTTTCCTCTGCAGTCTGACAGTCTCTCCACTGACTTCCTACGAGACCCCATCAATCTGCTTCTGCCTCCTTTGTTTTTAACTGCACTGTCTCTGAATTTTATCCGAAGCCCATGCATGACTAAAAGTTTCCCCTCCCTCCTTTTCTAAAGGATATGCTTATTTTGTCAATGTGTGCTCACTGTATGCTAATACCTGGTAAGACTTCTTGGCCACCGTGGACTTTAAAATTCTCTCACATTCTACCTCTCCACCTGGCTTCTTTATCTGTCTTAGTACTTCAATTTACCATGGGAAAAATCAGCTCTGTGACATTTTCTCTCCTAGCTTACCCTTTCCTACATCTCTGATGCTGTTCCCTTCCTTAGTCAGTACGCCTGAATTTGCCTATTATGCCTTTTTTTGTCTTCACAATTTTTTTTCTTCTCTATTCACTTTTTTAATGGAGAATTTCAAGGTCTTGCAGCATCCACCAAAAGTCTGCTCCAAGTTCCCATTTCATCCGTGAAATGTTCGTCACTCATTCCCTCTGTACACACCTTGCTTGAGGTGTATTTGATATAGTTTATATACTTGATCATCGTTCTGTATCCTTTTGGATGTGCTGGGAAAGGGACTTTCAAGGTCATCAGTACTATCAAGGTCAAGCCACTTGCCGGACTTTAAAGCGCTCTGAGGGAAGGCTGCCTCAGTAATAGGGGTTAAGACCATGCCTTTGCATGCGGTTAAGTTGAGTCTTAGAAGGTTTGGAAAAGCTTCTGCACTGCTGCTTAGGTTTTTGAGACAACCTATTGATTTACATGAGTATCCCATATGTTCCTACATAATCAGTACAATTGCTAAGTACGCAAATGCTCCCACAATCTCAGCATAGCTATGAACAATAGCATGATAATAGTTCCAACTACATCATTTTATATTTGAGAGGGCCAATATGAAATAAAAGCAATAAACTTCTACAGCCTTTTTTTTGTGTAATTTGCTATAGCTCTAGTAAATTCTCTTCTTTTTGACTTTAATATGTTCACAGTGATTTACCCCCTATGAAAATTTGCTGCATTGCTTTGGAAAGACAGCTAGAAATAAGACAGTATATTCCTTGCAGTATTTTTGAAAAACTGAACATCCCTGTAATAAAATGTCCAAAAAACCTCATAAGACGATAGGTAAGCCATCAAATACATTTAGGTCACACACTGGATTCTGGGCTTACCTGAAAAAAGAACCAATTGCACTAATCTGTAATAGTTAAAACACTTCTGACAATGAACTTTTTGGCTCAGCGGAAATATCTGACAGTCGCACTGAGGCTGTTCCCAGACTTCATTGTGCCCAGGAGAAATTCCTATATTTTTGTCGTTTTACTCCTACTACTAAAATAAACTCATGATTTTCAAGCAAATCTGTATTTTGAGAAGTTGAAATGTGTCCCAGATTTTTCTACTACTTCAGGGCTAGATTATCACAGTGAAGTTGGCCTTACTAAGTTCATAGCCAGGAACAGTCACAGGCAGAGATTTGGGAAGATGGTACCAGCCAGAGACTACTCTCCTTCCCTGCCACCTTTGGAGCCCAGGTCCACCACAGTTGTGCTCTGGACATTCAGCGCTGGGTGCAGGGGCAGGGTGGCTAATCATCCTTCTGGTCACCCCTTCTCATTGGCTGTGGATACCCCTCAATTGCAAATGCAACCCACCCAAGTATTAAAGCACAACCTTATTCTCCACAGTAGTAGAGAGCAAGAAGACAATCTTCTTTTTAACTCTCTGACCTGGACTTAGTTCTTGATTAAGCTTTAAACCAGCTGTCAGTTTTATGTCAACAAGCAGAAAAAAAAGCCAGTCAATATTACCTGATCTTCTTCACAAGAACTTATGTAGCTTACTGTAGTTATACATATTCACACACAAACTGTAATGCTGTCTGATCCTGAAGTGTGCCAAACATCTCTGTGTTGTTCTGTGGCATCCTGAGAGCAATAGTATTCCCAGCATTTTATCAGCCAGAAAAATTCATACTAACTGATCGATAACTATAGTACAACAAGTTGGAAGAAACAAGGTGCAGAAATCCTGATAAATATTCTACAGGGCTCTGGAAACAGCTTTCAAAAACTGAACAGAGAGTGAAGTCCCTTCTGCAGGATGCTGTTGGCAAGTTCAACAGCCTCATAGACAGGATCTTGCACCCCATAAAAGCTTTAGGGTGGATTCTCAAATCACACTGCTAAACCAGACTCTTGGTGGGTACACACTTCATGCGACCCTACTGAATTCTTGTAGACCAATAGAGAATTTAGCCCACCAGGTTTCAAAGTAAAATTGCAATTTGACCCCAGCATAGGTGACATTAGAACCAGGTCATTCAGGTATTATAGTATTCTATATGGGACTCTGCAAGCTTCAGAATGATTTATGTTCTGTAGGACACGTCCATAGGAGAGTTGTGTTTGCATAAAATGTCCAAATAGCTCTTTCTTTAAATGCCACTTATGTAACGCAGACCACTGAACTGAATGATACCACTATTTGTAATGTATTTCTTTTCTTTTGGCTTTTCAGCCTGATTTAGTACTTTGTTTTGTCACAATTTAATTAAGTGTAAAAACATTAAGTGAATCCAGAAAGATACTTTACCCCTGCATCTTGCTTTAGATTCACTGTTTCAATGATAAAATTAGAATCTCACTCCTAGACAAGGTGTCAACATTTGCCTAAAAACTTCATTTCTAGAAACTTATAAGTAGGTCATCAGCACAAGTAACCCAGACAAACATCAACAGCGATTAGAAAAGCATCTTGGCTCTGGGATGAAAGTCTTGTTTTCATGTACTTGATACCAATGCCATTTTGCTTGTTTTTAAGTTACAGAACAGTAAAGCAATTGATGGATTTTCCATTTTGAAGTGTGTTTTATGTTTTATATGTATTGAGAGTGGCAGTGGACAGCATCATTCTTCAAAAAAAAGAAACAAGCAAAAAAGCCACAGAAATTAAAGTATGAAATATTCTAGCGGAGGACAAATTAGATTGCATTGCTGTTCAAGTAATCAGTTTTTTAAGAAGGATTTGCATGGATTGTTACTGATTTCACTCAAAGAGTGAACATTACAAATGTACAATTTTTCTATTACCCTAATAGTGAATAGAAGTAGCTTAATTTGCAATTCTCCCCAATATAACTGGGGAAGTTACATTTTCTTGTAATACTTGCATTTATCAACGTAAACAACAGCAGAAGTCATAATGATTTAGGTGTATTTGAAAAAAATGAAAAAAGTAATTTTCCTAACATATGTATTTGATCAGGTGGGTTGTGTGTTTTTCAAATTGTTTTCATGCATATTTAATCAACGTGAAACATATACTTATGCAAGCTAAAATAAGTACCAGTCTGTGTCCCAGGCTGTTCTGTTTCACAGTCTTCTGATGGAGATTTTTTAAAGCTGAATTAATTATTGAAAAAATGAACTAAAATCATCTTTCGCAGGTGGCATAAACAGAGAAAAAGCTAAAGAACTCAAAAACTACCAGCAAATCCTTAGTTCAGTTCAATGCAGTATTGGTAAGTTGCCTAGTTTTTTAAGAATTTCTTGGGTTTTATCAAGATTGCTGATATACAGGGAAGTACGCATAAAATGATCCATGGAAACACTATGATAACCTNAAATCCTACCTACACGCTGGCATTGATTGAGATACACTTTCTCACAGCCACATGTGTATCTCAGCAGATATGTGTGCCTCACACACACACACAGATGAAAGATACGTACCCACAGACCTCTAGGTCTACACAGAGTTAGATAAACACTGTCTAGGAATAAAAACACATTCCTATGAATCTATACAAAGAATACATCTATATGCATCCAAGCAAACACAAGCAGAGATATGTAGACATACACACCCAGAGACATAGGAACATAGGCAAGGCACATACGTAGGCACATGCAACTCCAGAAGCACACACATATACCTGTACAGCTGGATGCATACTCACATGGACAGATAGATATACAGGCATATACGAGGGAGAGTTTACATTGGCTCTATCATCCCTGCTAATTTCTGCTTTCTTTTTGAAGCCTTCCAGTTTTAGGATCCTGGGGAGAGCCAGGTCCCTGCAGGGGAGATACCTCAGGAGGAGCAAGGCACTTCCAGTTTCTTTAAGGTTCCCCACCTCTCTCCCCCTCTCTCCCAGCAGCGGCTCCAGGGAGACGAGCTGGGTACCCAGCACAGCTCTCCCAGCTGCTGGCTTGGCGCTTTCCACCCCAGCTTAAGGAAGCGTGTAGGACGGCAAGCTGAGGATCTCCTCCCTTCACCCCCAAAGCCTGCCTCTGCGGGAGCAGGAACCTCTGGGCAACATCTGGGCACAGCTGCTTTGACCTGGGCGAGCCAGCCCCTTTCTGCCCGCCCCCCGCCCAGCTGCG
>VYZV01002875.1:36758-51791 GCA_013401275.1 Pandion haliaetus | reverse complement strand
TTTTTTGTCAGAACACTCACACTCTTTTCCTTTCTAATTTAAGAAAAACGAGGAAGTACAGGCAAATAGAGCGAGCTGTATGTTTTTCTTTAGCTTGTTCTATTTAAACTGCACACCAGTAAATGCAGTTAGGAGAATAGCTTGAGGTTGCAAAGCAATCCAAATTTAGGAAATATGAGAATTAACATTGACAGTGGAATCTTAATTCAGCTCCCTTGTGCATGTGGATACACTTTTTAATTGGTTTAACACTGTCTTTTTTCTTTTTCAGAAAATCCTTACACATTTGGCACCCTAAAGAAATAGAACTTTGTCAATAGTTTGATTTGTCTGCACTGCTCAATGACTTGTATACTGTGTATTATTCTTATCCTGCATTACAGAGATAATGGTCCATTTCTTCTCCAGAAAAGCATCCAAATATTTTTCAAACTTTTTTTTTTTTTTTCATTTAGTTTTACTACATTCCAGAGGTAAGGGCTCATACTTTGGTTTTTCATTTCACAGATAGGACATAGACATTAAAACCTAAAAGTGTTAGTGACTTCTGAGTGCCTGATTTTTCACATTTAGGAGGTATATACTTTCTGAATAGTTTACATTATAGCTTGAAAAAATGGCTGTTTCTCACCTTATTTTAAGTCTGTGCTCCCAGTTGTTGGGTTTTATTGGGTTCTAGAGTTTGGCTGGGAGAACAATATAGTTTTCTTAGACTCATTCTCATAAATGACTAAATCTTTTAGTATGAAAATATGCATAGAGACAGACAATCAGCATAGAATCATAGAATCATTTAGGTTGGAAAAGACCTTTAAGATCATCGAGTCCAACCGTCAGCCACGCCTACTAAACCATGTCATGAAGTGCCTCGTCTACATGCTTTTTGAATACCTCCAGGGATGGTGACTCCACCACTTCCCTGGGCAGCCTGTTCCAATGTCTGACAACCCTCAGTAAAGAAATTTTTCCTTACATCCAATCTAAACCTCCCCTGGTGCAAATTGAGGCCATTTCCTCTCGTCCTATCACCAGCCACCTGACAGAAGAGACCAGCACCCTCCTCGCTACCACCTCCTTTCAGGTACTTGTAGAGAGCGATAAGGTCTCCCCTCAGCGTCCTTTTCTCCAGGCTAAACAACCCTAGTTCCCTCAGCCGCTCCTCATAAGACTTGTGCTCCAGGCCCCTCACCAACTTCGCTGCCCTTCTCTGGACATGCTCCAGCACCTCAATGTCTTTCCTGTAGTGAGGGGCCCAAAACTGAACACAGTACTCAAGGTGCTGCCTCACCACTGCTGAGTACAGGGGGACGGACGATCACTTCCCTGATCCTGCTGGCCACACTATTTCCGATACAGGCCAGGATGCCATTGGCCTTCTTGGCTGCCTGGGCACACTGCTGGCTCTTATTTACCCAGCTGTCCACCAGCACCCCCAGTAGCTTTTCCGCCGGGCAGCTTTCCAGCCACTCTTCCCCAAGCCTGTAGCGTTGCATGGGGTTGTTGTAACCAACGTGCAGGACCCGGCACTTGGCCTTATTAAACCTCATATGATTGGCCTTGGCCCAGTGATCCAGCCTGTCCAGATCCCTCTGTAGAGCCTTCCTACCCTCAAGCAAATCAGCTCTCCCTCCCAGCTTGGTATCATCTGCAAACTTGCCGAGGGTGCACTCAGTCCCTTCATCCAGATCATTGATGAAAATATTAAAGAGAACTGGCCCCAGTACTGGGCCCTGGGGAACACCACTTGTGACCTGCTGCCAACTAGATTTAACTCCATTCACCACAAAAAAAGACCCCTCCATGCTGTCAACTAAATTTTGGCAAAGGTGTAAGCCATTATATTCAGAGCTTCATGATGGGAAAGCTCAGCAGTTAGATGACTACTTGGTATTAAACTCAGAGTTCTAACAAACTCCCCTAACTTGGTATTAAATAATGAAGAGGATTTGGTTTAAAATACCAGGTAATGATGATACATTATCTGAAGCTTATTGATACCTTCACTCTGCAAAGCCAATTTCATAAGTCCTGTGAGATGGCAGGGGAGCAGGTGGCTTGATCTTTTATTGGTCTCTGTCTCTTACAGACTTTTCACCAAATATATGTTCTTTTCAAACTTCCTAAGGACATACTTCTGTGGGCATTTCCTCCTTCCTTCCCAAATATGGGAAGGCTGAGATCACCTGCAGATAGTTGCTAGAGATGGTGGACTTTGCTTAGACTTCCTATTGGAGGGGGCTGCCAGTATTGGCTCTTATGTAGCCATAAGGACCAAGCTGTGCATCAGTACTAGATAGTCTGACTGCGGATACACGACAGTAATTCCATTTACACATCTTAATTTTCCATGCAAAGGCTTAATGAAGGAAAAAGCCTTAATTTTCCAAGTAATAAAAGGCAACCAACATCAAACCCTCTCACTGTAGTGCGTCCTTATGTCACCTGGCTTAACTTTACAGCATGCTCTAAAAGGTCTGGATGTTGGTCTATTGTGGAGGAAGGGGTTCGGGAGGGAAAAGAAAAGAAGAGTGAGAAGATCCCCAAAGTACAGATCCTAGATGGATTATGCCCTGGTAGCTTTCTTATAGTGTGGAACAAACACCTTGTGATGACAGTTATCAGAGCCTGGCCTGGGAACAGAAATAGCTTTCTAAGAACAGTATCATGGGATCACACCAAATATCCATCCAGGACAGTATTTTCTGTCTAGTCATGGTCATTAGCAGATGCTTAGAAAAACATGGGGACTGGACAAAGCAAATTTTTCTCTTGATACACCACTTATGGCTTCCAGTAACCTGTGCTTTAAGGACTTCAGTCTTTTTTGATTTTTTGATCCCATTATTCTGTTTGCCTTTACAAAACCCTGCTGCAGGGAATTCCCCCACTGAATTAGGTGGTGTATGAAAAGCACTTCCATTTTTCACATTTTAAGCCTGCCTCAGCGAGAACTCTGATTTACTGTGTTCTGAGAAACCACAAATACTTTTTCCTTCCTCATCCTCTTCATACTGCTCATGGCTTTAGACATTTGCCATATCCCTCCTCTGTATCGAAGTTGAAAAATTCTAGGCTGCTTAGTTTTCCCTTCTCATTATTTGCTTATGACCAGATTTTTGCCTGTCCCTGTTCTCTTTTTAGCTTCACAGTACTTTTTTCGGAGATCAGCAGACCACCATTTGGAGTACTTAAGGTGTGGGAGAAACACCTATTACTACAGCATCATAATGATGATATTGGTTTTCTTTATTTTTTTTCTGTTCCTTCCTAGTAATTCTAACATTTTCTTTGTTGTTTTGGCAGCTGAGCTGGCATTTTCAGAGAAATATCCTAAACAGTAATAGTTAATTTAAAGCCCATTGTATCATACGCATAGCTCAATTTATTTTTTGTCTCATCTGCAGTGTTGCACATTCATTGACAGTGAGTTTCATCTACAATTTTATTGTCCAGTCAGTCAATATCGTGAGATCCTTTTGTGCCTTGTAGCTGTTAGTTTTACTTTTTACTATTCTGAATATCTATATGAGTAACAGTCTCATGTCTTGTTAGTAAATAATATTCCAGATCTTTCCAGGCTATGTTAAGCAATATAGGTCCCAGAACAGACATTTCGGGAACTCACTGAGGGGGTCTTTCTTCATAACAAAAATTGAACAGGAATCCCTACCTGTTGCTTCCTCATTTTCAGGCACCTTCTACCTTCTCTTGCCTTCATTAATTTTCCTTGAAAGCCTTTTATGAGGAAATTTGTCAAAAATGTTGCAAAGATCCAAATATTGTCACCTGTGTCTGCTTATGGGGTCTAATGTGAGGCAGGGCTTTCTGCATATCATGAACCTATTCCCAATAGATTTTTCCACACATTAGTTAACAACATTCCTTGCCATAGTTTTCTTAGCAATTTTCTGGTATGTCAGACAGATTTATTCATCTGTATTTCTCCAGACCACACCCAAAATGCTTTTAAACAATACCTGACATATTCTATTCCTTTGGTAACAGGGCTGATTTAAGGAATAGGTTACAGACCACACACAGGCAGTAGGTCAGATGTTCCGCATATGAATCCCTTTATCACTTGGGTCTGGCAAATTTTTATTGTTCATTTTATCTTTTTTTTATATATCCGTGCTCTTGACAACTAGATTCGAGACAGTTTCTCAGACTTGTCACCTGTAAAGAAAGGCTATGGTGAACACTGATGCAAAAAAATCATTTGAGTTTTCTGTTATAGCCTTAACATCCTTCAGTGCTTCTTCTATACCTGGACTATTTATTGACCCCTTAACTCTGACAGTTTTCTTCTGAAGTAGTAAAGAAAAAAAATTGATATTTGCCTTTATGCTTTTTTTTACACATTGCACCTCAAAGCCTTTTTCTGTTTAATGCATGACACTGAAGATTTTATATATCATAAAGCAATTGCCTAAATCCTACCTCTAAGACCAACAGGCAATACACTGCAGAGAGGGAAAAATGTAAATAAGCTATGCTGAAAATGAGCTTCCCAACTATTTATGAAGGCAGGGATATTTGTGGCCATTTGGATGGCTTCTGAACTGGCTTGTACAAGCGTGAGGTAGATGCCAGGACTCCTAAGGTCAACTTAGTGGAATCTCAAAGTAAATATCCAGCTGCCTCTTCCATCTGTCCAGCGACACAATTTAACTTTATCAATTCTTATCAGGCTGTCAAGGCTTACCGTAGAAGCCTTGCAGAGAAATAAATGGGAAATACTTTTCTGACCCTGCTCAAAAGAATGCTTGTTCTTTGGACTGGCTTTTTCACTTCTGAATCCCTCACCTTTCTGGTCATATTTCTAAATGTTAAGAGTGTCAGAGATGTTACTGTAGCAGTAAAAAAGACTTTTTTTCTTCTTTCTCTATTTTCTGAATTGCTTTTATGAGAGCAGAAAAGGAGAACAGGAAGGGAAATGTGTAACTTATTACACCAGACTGATTAATATATGTCTTTTTTGCACTACAGTAGAAAGTTGAAGTTGACTTAGTTGGTTTCATAGCTTGCAACTAACTTTCTTTGCTTCAAGCTAAGCAGACCCGAAGGAAATCTGTGCATGTTAATGAATAAAAAGGCTTGAGGACATCTGCAGAGAAAAGGCGTTTCCCTCTGGTTCCAACATAATGGATCTTGTTGACATAGCTCAACTAGAGAAAGAGGAAATTGGCACCAAGTACTTGTAAAAGGCCTGGCAAATGTATTACAAAAGCCAAGTTACAACTACCTGTATATAGCGTATAAACACATATTCCTAAGTACTGGAGACAACCCTATGCTCAGAGGTGACCATCAAAATAACTTTAACTTTCCTAACTTGCTAGTCACAGACAAAGTAATAAAAATCTAGTCTAACATATAAATGCTTATGAACAAAAGGAAACCGAGAAAAGGCATTTCTGAAGCACATGCTGATGTTCCCACAGGGGACCAGAATATCTTCAGGTGGAAATGTATGTCAAAGAGATGACATTGCCTTAGAAGGAAAGCATGTAGAAGGACAAAGCTGGAGTCAGAGATGCAGCTGATATAATTCTAAGGCTACAGTTTATAATAGTTCTCAAGCTTATGTTATTACAAGGATTGTTATAACTAACATCATTGTGTATAAATATTATGCGTTATATATATATATATGTTATGCATAATGCATAAACATGGTGCTTAGAAACCTTAGCTGAGATGTGGTGCCACCAAAATAAATGCCTGATGTGTTACTGGGACTCATCTTTTCTGCAGTTATAGTCAGTCAAAACACAAAAATACAATTGCTTGTACAACGTAGTGGTGCTTGTATTTCAAGTTGGATAGCTCCAAAGAGGGACATGCTGCAAAATATGTGAATGCTACTCCATAACTGGTATTACAGCCTCTCAATATATGCCCAAGTTGGTTTGTACTCCTACAGTGAGTCATGGTAATCCTCCACATCCTTTCCAAGGTTCCCATCTCTTCCTAAAAAGTGCACCACATAAGTCATGAACCTTAGGGCAATGCTGAGAACACAGCTCTTGGCTTGAGGGGCATTTATTGCACATACAAGGAAGTACAATGTGAAAATGCAGGTATCACATCATGCGTGGCATCTCCCATCTGAGTGGGGCTAAGGCAAAGTGAATGGCTGAGGTGCAGCTGCCTGAGGTTGGCGCTGCAGAGGCCATAGGGGCAGGAAGCAATAAATGCCTGCCACTGAAGGAGCAGATGGGACAGGCAAAGGAAAGGTTTGATTTGCATAATTACAATCAAAGCCACTGAGACAGAAAGAAAAGGGTCTTAAACTGAGCTGACACATGAGCTGTGAATTGTAGCACTGAGAACTAGACCTCAAGACTGTGAAACACCTATGGCATAAATGGGTACAGTGGACTATGCACTTTTGGATCACTTTATAGCCAATGGAGAGAAACAAGATATTTTTAATTTTTTTTTTTATTTAAGGAATGTAATTGATCTTATCTGTTTTAGACATATCTTTTTAGTAGTAGAGTGTTAGATAATTCACATCCTTAAATTGCCTGTTTCCCTCTGCTAACTGTAAAATGAGTCTTGGGGGCTAACTCAAATAGAGTTGCACCCCAGATATTTGATCAGATGAACAACCCTGTAAATGCTGTAGTTGATGTCTGTGTCTAAAGCCTAAAATAAGCTGTGACAGACGTGGGGATGTACATGGTGAGGTGGTCAGAGGGGTCTGCAGCCCCCCTCCAGTGATGCTCATCCTCCCTTCATGTCACGCAGCAGCAGCCCCGCAGTACCCAGCCCTGCAGCCCACACGGCCACAGCACAGCTACAAAGCCATTGCTTTCCTCTGCAGTGTTGCTAACACTGTCACTTACTGAAACTGAGAGGATTAGAAACAAATAATGAAAATCCCTAATGCTTTTTTTGCCTTGGGGCAGCAGAGGACTGCAGTAACGGACACGACAGGATCGCCTTGATTTATAGGGTAGCTTCCTAGTCAGTCTCATGTATTTAATCCTTTTGTGCCAGCAGGAAGTTGAAAAGTCTGCATGGCAAAAAGTTTAATTACATACTTATAAGTCTAATTAAAAAAAGAAGTAGCAAAAAAAAAAAAAGGCTTTTTTGGATTTGTAAAATCTTACCTACTCTAAACCAAAAATTCAGTTCCATGTGACTAAAGGCATTCCTTTAGCAAATGTGAGGAAATAACACTGAAAGGGGGAAATAAAAACTATAGATCATATGTTTTTTATTTTTCATTTATATCCTATTTGCCTTAGAGAAATAGCAGCAAATATTTTTGTAGCTGACACGTATACTGTTTTGCTCTGAATGACACAGTCATGTTCAAATTTTAACGTTGTTAACAGCTATTCTTTCAATAAAAACACATTTTTGTGAACAAACTCTACTTACCTTTTGTTACTTCTTACAGTGCTAAAAATTCTGTGTACATACCTATATGAAATGCCTACCTGTGATACAGTATGAATGGGATATATTGCAAAGCCATTTGTTGACTGCGTATAAAATGAACTTTGCAGTCTTTCACTTGCACTGTTTCCTAATCCATTTCTCTCAGACACTAGTATGGTAAACCTCTGAGATGTTGCTAATAAAAACATAACCAACACAGCAAAATAAAACTCAACTCATCTCACAAATGACTTTCTTTTAAATGAAGACTCTTCACTTTTTTCTCTGTCCCCGGAATTACACTTGTCTGAAACCTAGAAAAAGCAAGATCCAGCATGAGCCACATTCTACTTTATTTACATTTGTTACACCGCTCTGCTACTGAAATTGTTCTATTTTCATACTTAATGTCTCTTTTTAATGTGGATGGGAAGTTTATATGATGAGAGAGACTTACAGCTTTTTGATAAGACTTACCACTTATTTTAGTACAGGAGATTTCTAAGTATTTAAGGCCTTGACTTATTCAAAGAAAATTAAATTTATGTGTTTTGAGTGTTTGGGGATGAGATTTTCAAATGGAAATTAAGGGCTCGAATATATACCAAGATGTTATCTAATGGAGATTTCCTGGTATTCATAAAACCTCATCTCATTGCACCTAAAAATCCTTTGTTTTGCATGTGTCTGCAAGGAGCTCTGGAACTTGCATTGCTGCCACTGCTGCATGGTATGGAGCAAGCCAGCACGCACGTCTTGCTTAAGTCCCATTGGCACCAATGAAATAATTATCTGTTTGCTAAACATTCCCTTCCTTAACTGTGAAGCCTGATCCAAACCTACTTTGCTTGTAACCTTTCACAAATCCATTTCTCCAGAGCCTATCACACCCAATGCATAATACAGGGAGCTCGTGGCATGCTTGCTCTGCACCTGCAAATCCTGCAGACATTGAGACAGCAGCTCCTGCACCATTGAGAGGTGCAATGCATGATTTCCCCTTGGGTCTCCGGTTTGTGAGATTCTGTTTGAGGACACTGACAGAATATGTGGGGTTCGTCTGATTAAGGAAAGACAGATATTGGTTATGTAGACATATTTCTGTGAGCTACTTACTCTGAACTTGCTTTCTGTATGTCTACATTAGGATGAGGCCTTTTCCTCTCCACTGCCTCCAAAGGCAGCCTCAGGCAACCAGCTCAGGTAAAGATGTCTATCCTGTAGAATTAGGAGAGATGGATCCCATCCCCAGTAACAACAGTTTATTCCTCCAAACACTTATGTACAGGACATGTTGCACGGCTGCTCACGTTTGCAGGGTTACTCATATGCATCAGTGCTTCCTGCGTGGGTGCAACCTGCAGAGGCAGGCAGTCAGAGCTGCCCCTGTTTCTAGCAGTGGGCTCATTTATGCTGTCTTCAGGGATGTGGTATTTCCAGTTTCTTCCGGAAAATAACTACTTTCCCATTACAGGATATAGACCATACATTAATTTGGGATAGGGTACACAAAAGACAGAAAAGCAGTGTGTAGTGATCATTTCAGGCCTTGTCACACTGGAAATGATCATTTGTCTTGGGTTATACAGAAAACATTAATTGAGAGGACTTGCCATATTTTTAGGCCCTCTCCCTTTTCCCTTTCATCCATCCTTTTACCTCTGGGGTAGGACTTCTGTGTTCCCTCACTCTCTGCCAGGCTCCCTGTCCTTCCCACTGACTGCTTTTTCAGGTTCATTGGCTTTTAATTCCATGACTTTAAAGAGCCTCCAACCTTCATCCCCAAAATATTTCTTTCCTGAACTTCTCTCTTGCTATGCATCAGTCACTCTACCTTTTCTTTTTTGTTTTTTTAAATTTCAGTTATTTGCCTTCACTCTGTGGATTGCCAATATCCTGGTAGCCCTGAGCTGCTTCATCTGGGACCTATTCATAATCAGATCAAAACACATTTCCTGTCTCAAAGAAATGACAGAGAAGTAGTAGAGGTGGCTCCTTTGTAGCTGAGTGCCCCTGCTGTTTGGCTGTAAAGCCACCTTTTGTTGCGCTGTCTCCATCTTTGAAACATCATTTGAGCAGAATGATGGAATGTCCCATTGCCTGGGTGTGAAAACTCTGAATTGGGCTGAACCCTGAATAGAGGCATTGCTGAGGGCTGGTCTTGGTCACGCATCCAACGTGCAGAGAATTATTACTTAATCATTCAGATCATACCTTGTGGGTTTTTTGTTTTTTTTTTGGTGGGTTGGTTGGTTGGGTTTTGGGCTTGTTTGTGTTTTTTTTTTTTTTTTTTTTAAGTTGTTAGTGGCTCCATTCAGCATATTCAGTCTCTGGATCACTCTTCAGAGTCACCGTCTTTGCCCTGGGTGATTGCATAGAAAGCCTAGCCACCCAGTTAGAGTAGCTACTGTATTTTCTGGTGTCACTATACTTCAGTGCCTGAATAGGTGTCTTGGGCCATGGTGTCCTCTTTAGCAGCTCCAAGACAAGGAGGCAACTGCAAAGGAACCCAGTATTTCTTAATCATAAAATGTTTTGAGTTTTGCCTCCTGATTTTGGAAAGTATGAGGCTGGCAGGATTATTGTAAAAACATTTTGTTAAATGTCTCTGTTCTCCACTAAGGCTTACCTCTTCATGCTTCTCCTCTTGCCCAAGGTTCCTTTGTCTCCTTTTCACAGAGACGATTCTGTAGCAATTAATTCTGTCCAAGCATATATTTAAATCAACACTCTTTGTCTGGGGTACATTTACCTGTAGATAAAAGGATGTAGAAGAACAGGACTTAGTAAAGGATCTCAGATGCTTGGTTTGATGCTGGGAACAATCACTCTTTCTTATATTACTATAGTAGAAAAGCTTTTTTCTTCTCAGTCTTTTTTCTATCCCATGATTATTTTTTTTTGATGGTGAGAGTAGCCCCACAAATACTTAAAAAATAGACGTGCTCTTGAGGTGACACCTCATTTCCATTTGATTAATGAGCCAGTGTGATCAATGACTCCTCAGATACCCAATGTTTTGCTTAATGGTATTTGAAAATTCTATACAATTTGTTTCTTCAGTGTTTTAGGGGGTGAGAGGATACCCTCCTGTTCCCTCTTCCGTTGTTTCCTCCACTGAATAGCAATATAAAGTCATACACATAAAGCATAAAACTTACAAGCTGATATCTTTCCAAACAATTACGCTTTCCCCAGAAAGAAGTACAAACAGTGTATTTCTTCTGCTGTGCAAGTTCACACTGCTAATCAGCCAGACCATTGATAACAAGCATAGCAGACAGAGAGAAAAACTTTAATTTCTTATTATGTGCATTCTGGTATGGTGTAGAGAAGTCACGTTAAAATGACAACTCTCGTAGGGTAAGGTGTTATAATATGACCACACAGAAAAAAACAAGTGCAGATAACAATTACCTTACAAAATTACCTGGGGCAAGCTTTCCTTTCTCCTCTGTACCAAGATGATCCAACTTGACCTAGAAGTTTGGCTTGTACCTTCAAGCTCTAGTACTTTACACTTAAGCCTTGGATGCTTGTGGTTTAATTCCCTGCAGATCGCCTGAGAACACAGTTACCAGACTTCTGTGTAAGGGAGACAAAAGGTGGAAGAACAATAAAGAAATGGCTCCTTTATATAAACTAGTGGATCAAGCACAGAGATGGATACATCAAAGTATTTGCATGCCTAATTTTCTATTTCTCTCAGAGGGAATGCAAGCATGTAAACATTTTCCTACATTTGGCCCAGAGGCTAAGCAGAAGACTTGCAAAGTACATAACGTTTGACCACCTAGGTATTTTGTAAGTAAATAGTCTTTAGGTGCTGTTGCACAGAAGAAGCCTGACTTACGGTTTTCACATGTAAGAAAAGTTCAACTCAACCTTTTAGGCACAGCTGCATATGAAGGTAAGTCAGACAAGAAGGCACCCAAAGGAGATCAAATTACTCAAATCTTTCTAGTATGAAAGGGAAGTGAGTGTATGACCATGAAATCATCCTGACACTATAGAGAAAAAGCTCCAAAGTGACCTCAGAAGGTTATTGGTCCCTATTTCTGCCTGTAGGCAGGATCTACTGTGCTTAAATCAAACCAGGCAACTTAAAAATGACATCTAATCAAGATAAGGAGGAGGTTACTGTACTCCACCCTATTTTAGGACCTTTTTTTGATCCTAATGCTAGAATGGAGAGGCCGCATCACCTCGAGTCAGGCTGTGACCACAAATCATGCTACCTCAAAGTGCAAAATATTTCTACTTAGTCCTTCTAATACTTCTGCTTCATTTATAGTTAATGACTCTTAGTGGCAGCTGTTCCCCATGCTGCCCAGCAGAAAAAGGGTTGTGTGAAAAAGCCAGCACACCAGTTTATCTGAAAAATTGTTTCTTGACACTTTTGACTCTAAATTTTTGTGTATGAATAATCCACTATTCTGTTGAAGAGATTTCATATGAAGTCTCTGCCAGAGCCAGGACCTAAGCCCTTATTTCCTGCGTTTTATTCCGAAGCCTGAAGTATTATTTCTCTAAGCATTTACCAGTGTGAGACTACATTGGCTCCTTCACTCTTGAGATGAACTGTACTACCAGGGGTTATATTTCTTATACTTACAGTCAGCAACATCCCAGGCAGGAAGGGTGGGAGCATACAGCATAGATGTCTACACCTGGCTATGCAGTCTGTTTATAGGGAGGATATAAGATCATGAATGGCATTTTTCTGACTGTTTGCAGAACTTAACGATGTGAGGATTCATTCCCTAGACTTTATGGACTATTTTGATTTAAGCTTATTTGACTAGAATGGGAGATTAGACAACTGTCCTGAATGTAGCCACCTGGGGCATATCAGTCACCTAAATGCAGGCATGGAGTGTCATGTGAGATACTCTAGAACACCTGAGGTACCTGCATGCCTGTAAGACACAGGAACTCTGGAGGCCCATACCTTTTCGGAACAGCAGCAAAAGGCCAGACAGAATACTACAGAAAACCTGTGTTCAGACAGCTGATTTGCACCCCTATACTGCAGACACCCCTCATCTTTAACTTAGTCAGGAGGAATCCTACCCCACCTCTCTATAAGATAACACCGTAATTACAAAAATTAACTTTTGCAGTCCTGTTAGCGATGGAAGGGGTAGATACTTTCGCTTTGTTTCTGAAATGTTGCTCAAAAAATCCCAGGCAACCAAAGGAGAAAAGATCTTGCCCATCTCCTTCTAAGACCTACCCCTTGGCTTCATCTTCAGTTATATAAACTATTATGCCTTTGATCAAAATCAATGACATCACACTAGTTGACTTGGTGGGGATATGCCCAAAGCTTAACTAGATCACTTAAAATATAGTAAGAAAAGAAGAACTACATCTATATCTTTCAACCTTAAGTTCCCCAAGTGCTAAATTAACTCATGCAGTGACTAAGAAAAGTTACACCATTAAAAATGTTCAGAGACAGTTAAAGCCCCAACTGCTACTCGTGATCCAAATTAAAAATGGCCTTTAAATTTATTTTAGGTTGTAATATGATGCTTTTTAATTCCCCTTCCCACCTCCTTGATCTGTTGTGGAAATTAAAGTTGTCGTGGTGAAACAATGGATTTTTTGGTGACAGATGACCAGTGAAGTCTCTGGGGTAAATTCCCCTCTAACTTCTACTGGTGTGAATGCAAAAGTATCCCTTAGGACAATTAATGGAATTACAGAAGTGAGCTACATTTATGTGGGAGTACACCCTAGGCAGAATTACTTCCTAATTCACACCTGGACAGTGTTAATGAAGGTGAAATAACATTGTGATTTTAACAAGGGAGAAGCTGGCTTAATAATTGATCAATAAAATGTGCATGATGATATGCATGATAGTGGATTCTTTACAGAATCAAACCGCAAACAAGAATCCCTCACTTTGTTCTCAGGGAGGAAAACTATGACACTTAATCTATATTATTTTAAATCTACCATGTAAACATCTTTTTAAAAGCCTTTAAATTTGGAATGTAATTGCTACCAGCTCTTGATTACATACAGGTTACATAATCTATCATTGAATCAAATAATCTCTAATACTGTTGGGAAATAGGGAATTATACCAGAGCCTAAAAGAGAGCACTGCATAGCAGGCGAGAAACAAACAGATCAGGGTTGGGTAATCAATCTCTGTACCATAAAATGCTAATGTTGTCCTAATAAATAAGAATTCTCTTCCATTGCTTGATATGCTCCCTACCAAGCACTTTGCTTAGCCTGTGGTATGCTTTAGTTTAGTTTAAAGTGGCACTACCATTAGCATTTTAGCAAAATAATAATAGTTTCCTTTCATTTTCATAAAAGTAATTAAACTTATCGGTTTTCTTGTTAATGCAACAAACCAACCAATAAATGGGCAAAAAAAAGTTAATTCGTGGTATTTTCAAATTAGCATCCTATGCACTAGGGATTATTCATATATGAGGTTTCGAATTAATGATTTTTATTTAAAAAAAAAAAAGCAAATAAGTGTGACATTGGAGGATAACCATTCCTGTCAACTGCTGTATTGACAAAACGGTATTAATTTTAGGATAGCTAATAATACTTCATTGCAAGCTCACAATTTCTTCAGATAAACCTAACCTGATGACTCCAGAAGGATACAGAAATTTAAATTGCACTTAAATAAACAAATACCTTACCATGGTGAGAAGCAAATTGCATGTTAGAATGGACTTGGACTTTTCAAGGTACATTGAACCTAGAGGATGCGTTCTGCTCATGGAATGTAAATTAAAGAGCTTTGAAAGGAACTGCGCCATGAAATCTGTTCTGAGATATGGCAATTAGTTAAGAGAGGATATAACATTCTTGGAGAATTTATAATTTACATTGACCAAATTTCAATCCCCTCATGAATATGAATGCTAACATATTTTAAAACAGGTGCTAACATAGTTTAAAACAGGTGCTAACACATTATTCAGAGACAGGATTGAAGTCTGCATTTGATTTATGATCTCAGAGAAGGAAGAGACAGAAAGATGGGTGGTCTCCACGGCTATTTTGCTCAGGTGATACATTCCCCAATCTGAATTATAATGTTCAATATGATGAGATTCCTTATGCTTTTGAAGGTCAATTATGCCAGAACAAAACTCCAGTAGGGACTTTCTGCTGATATTCCAGCCATCAGAGTCCTGGGGGACATCTGCAAATTCAGCTACCTCACTATATATAGTGAGCAAGAGAAGAAAAATAAAGAGATGTGTGTTAAACTGAATTGATTTCACCTCATCACAACATGCTGCCAGAAAGAGTCAGGGTTTGGATGTGTTATCCCTGCCCCTCAGCCAGCAGATTATGAACAAGGACAAAGAAGATGTTAGAAGGAAGCCTACCTGTATTGGGTTTGTGTGGCAAGATTTTGGTAGCGGGGCTGGTGGTGCTGGTTTACAGGGGTGCCTTCTGATGAGAAGCTTCTGGAAGCTTCCCCTATGTCTGACAGAGCCAATACCAGCCGGCTCTAAGACAGACCCGCTGATGGCCAAGCCAAGCCAATCAGCGATAGCGGTAACACCTCTGGGATAACAGACTTAAGAAGGGAAAAAAGTTGCAGGGACACAGAAATGGCAGCCAGAGAGAGGAGTGAGAACATGT
>VYZV01002875.1:973-31418 GCA_013401275.1 Pandion haliaetus | reverse complement strand
CACATAGTTAAAATGAATGAAAACAGATTGAATTTAGAGCATTACACAGCAGGGGAGCAGAATGAGGAGGGTGGGGTTAGAAAATGAAAATCACAGAGTACAAAACAAAGAGAAGTAAAATGCTCATCCATAGGAAATCATTATTATGATAGTGAAAAAGAGACATATTACTGCTTGCAGGATTTTGGTTTTATTTTTTGAACCCTGTTTTGTATTTATGACCTTTTTGACATCTCTGTTAAGATAATCATGCTCAATTCTCCATGTGCCATGAAGTGTTTTATTAGGCCATTTGTGCTTATACGGATTGAATCTGATACTAGTTGTAAGAGTGGGGATATGGAAATATCTAGCTGTTCGATAAATAAATACTGTAAGCGCTGTCTGTGAGGACTGACCAGTATCAGCTTTTCTCTTAGAGCTGTGAAGCTGCAAGCATATGCCTTGAAGTTGCATGGCTCCTTCTGGGAGTTCTCTGAATCCAAGTAATCTCCTTGAGCAATGGATTCACTTGATGGTTCACAGTATTGCTGCCAGGAAGAGATTTGTCATATCTTTATACTAAGAGGAGAAACTCTGCAGTACTAGCTAACTCCTCTCCACAGGGGAAATCAACATATTCTTCTGGTTATACTGCAGTCCTCTGATCAATATATTTGTTCAAATTTAATGCTATGTATGAAAACCAGCATTCTCATTTTGACAAACAGCTGCAAGCAAATAGTGACCTATATATGGGATTTGTCTTCTTTCCAACTTTATTCTTAACAGAAAACATCTGGAATCAATTGTGAATAGCTGGATTTGAAGGTGTCTTGATTTTTGTGGAAGAAAGTTGGCATTTAAATGTTTTTCTGCCTAGCTAGTCAATAACAATGTTCTTAGCTTCTGAAACTTGCGCAGATTTATAGCTTCAGCAAACTCTTTTGCACTGACATTTTTAAATACACATCATATATTTCACAGAGCTCCTCAGCAAAATTTTTAGACATGCCAACATGATTTAGAAGTCTAGAGTGTATTTAAATGTGATTGAAGCATTTAGGAAAACAAACTCCAGTGGCTTTCAGTAAGATTTAGAACATCCAGAAGTTAATTTCCAAGATAGCACATATGCTTAAATGTAAAAGTATCATATGCTCTGATACCTTTAACCAGGATATTAACCTTAAGATCCCATGTTCTTAAACCAGTGGATGATTGAAGTCATCAATAGCTCAACTTCCTACTGGAAGAGTCTGTCAAGCCCATATATTTGCGGTACACAGAATATGAAAACCCAGTGAAACACTGACAGTGCTGGGAAGACTACTGAATCTCATGGCTAAACACCAGNCTGGCTGCAGCAAGAAAGGAGTGTTTCTGGTTTCCCAATAACTTGCATGTATCCAGATGAAGTGTAGAAAGTCTGTTTAGGCTCAAATGCCTCCACTCTCTGAGAGATGAACTTGCAGCTACCATGTACGGGGAATATATACTATCACCGGGCTTCTACTTTTGGAGGCAGAGGAGAGAGAAGTATCAGGAAAGAGACCTCTGAACTGCTCCTTCTGAAGGTTCCTCACTGCACATGGGACCATTAAAGGGTGACTGATACGGAAATGAAAAGTTGAGAGAAGTCTTTGACCCAGCTAGGCAAAGCATTTCTTGACTGAAGTTCTCTCCTTGCTTGGCTCAGAAGTGATGCTTAAAGCTTACGTTGGGGGTGGGGATCAATATCTATTCACAAAGAAATGGGATTTGTGTTGAGGTGTTTCTCGTATCTCCATACACTGTTTCTAGACTACTGGGTAAAAGACCACCTCCATAGGGGTTTGGTTCAGAACCTGAGTCCCACTAGGGAGTGCTGCAGCCAGTGAAATTCTGCTTCAGAAGAAGTAACTTTTTTCCTTCTTCCACTTTTTTTTTTTTAATTTCTTCTTATTTAGGACTTAGTTTGATGCAGGGTGGGACTAAGCCTACAGGGTGTCTGCCTGATGTTTTTGTCAGTTCCGCACCTGTAGTAAGAGCTTCAAAATGATCAAAACTGTCAAATTTCATGCAGTATCCACAAAGGCTACTGAGGCTTACAGCTCTGAGGAAGGCTTTCAAGGGCCTGGGATGTCGACCCTAGAAACCCTGAAGGTACTTGAATGGAGCTAGGTTTTTAGACTGAACTGCAGAAAGCCTCAGTTGCTGCAAACCTATTGAAACCTGAAGTGCCTTTTTTGCTGACTGCTCCAGACTCTCAGATCCTGGGAGCCTGTCTCATGGGTTCAACCCATAACTCAGCAGTACAGTCCACCTGGATATTTTAACAAAGCTGACTGCTAAGAAGCCACAAACCCTAGAAAGGCTGGCATATTCAGCCGTATAGGTTTCATCCTTACAGCAGGATGTTTTGGGCAAAACTTCTGCAGCTCAACGAATACTGAAAACCTTTCAAATGCTGGGCCCAAAGTTTTATGGTTAAACTAAAAAAAGTTGCAGTCACATTTAGAAATGCTACCTGATGTCTTTCAATATGTTTGCACAGCACTTAGCCCAACAGAAGTGAAAAGAGCAGAGTTTAAATATGTACAATGTAGGATGAAACTATTATAAACACTAAGTTAACATATCCCCCTACAGTTACCTTTGTGATATATACTTGGTGTTAATTAGTTCTAAATCTCCCAACTCCCCTTTTCATTACTGTGGGGTTTTTTGGAATTGTCCTTTCCTGTAGAAGTTTGAATTGAATGAGTGCTTGAATTACACAGCATATAAGTCTCTGAATTGTTATGACTTAATAGGAAGGTATGGACAGAAATGTGCACTGTTATGCTTTTACTCAAAGTTCTTTTGTACAGTTTTTAACTTCCTGAGATATTCGCCAAGTTTAGGTTTTACGATCACAGCTAATCCTGGAAATCATTTCCAGGCACAGTAAGGATGAGAAAATCATCAGGAGTAGTCAGCATGGCTTCACGAAGTGGAAGCCATGTTTGACCACCTTGATACATTTCTATGAAGATGTGACTGGCCTCGTAGATGAGGGGAGAGCAGTGGGTATTGTCTACCTGGACTTCAGTAGGGCCTTTGACAATATCTTCCAGAAGATCCTCATGGAGAAGCTGTTGGTGTATGGGCTGGATGAGCAGACTGTGAAGTGGATTGAAAACTGGCTGAATGGCCAGGCCCAGAGGGTGGTGATCAGTGGCACAAAGTCTAGCTGGAGACCAGTGACTAGCGGTGTACCCCAGGGATCAATACTGGGTCCAGCCCTGTTTAGCATCTAGGTGATGGGGCAGAGAGTACCCTCAGCAAGTTTGCTGTTGACACCAAACTGGGAGGAGTGGCTGATACACCAGAGGGTCATGCTGCCATCCAGAGGAACCTCAACAGGCTGGAGAAATGGGCCAAAAGGAACCTCATGCCATTCAAAAAGGGAAAGTGCAAAATCCTGCACGTGGGGAGGGGAAACCCCATGTTGGGGTAACCCAGCTGGAAAGAAGCTTTGCAGAAAAGGACCTGGGGGTTCTGGTGGACACCAGGTTGAACACAAGCCAGCAATGTGCCCTTGCTGCAAAGGCGGTAAATGATATCCTGTGCTGCATTAACAAGGTATTTCTAGGAGGTTAAGGGAGGTGATCCTTCCCCTCTACTCAGCACTGGTGAGGCCACACATGGAGTACTGTGTCCAGTTCTGGGCTCCCCAGTATGAGAGAGACATTGACATACTGGAGAGAGTCCAATGAAGGGCTATGAAGATGGTTAAGGGACTGGAGCATCTGTGCTATGAGGAAAGGCTGAGAGAGCTGGGAATGTTTAGCGTGGAGAAGAGAAGGCTTGGGGGGAATCTTATTAATGCATATAAATACCTGAGGGGAGGATGCAAAGATGATGGAGCCAGGCTCTTTTCCATGGTGTCCAGCATGTATTCAGTTTATGTGGCAAGGTTTTGGTAGCAGGGAGGCTTCAGGGGTGACTTCTGTGAGAAGATGCCAGAAGCTTCCCCCATGTCTGGCACAGCCAGTTCCAGCTGGCTCCAAGATGAACCCACTGCTGGCCAAAGCTGAGCTAAACAGCAATGGTGGTAGCGCCTCTGTGATAAGATATTTAAGAAAAGGTAAAAACTGTTGCACAACAACAGCTGGGACAGAGGAGTGAGAATATGTAAGAGAAACAGCCCTGCAGACACCAAAGTCAGTGAAGAAGGAGGGGGAGGAGGTGCTCCAGGTGCTGGAGCAGAGATTCCCCTGCAGCCTGTGGGGAAGACCATGGTGAGGCAGGCTGTCCCCCTGCAGCTCATGGAGGTCCATGGTGGAGCAGATATCCACCTGCAGCCGGTGGAGGTTAATGGTGGAGCAGGTATCAGCTTGCAGACTGTGGTGGACCTCATGTTGCAACAGGTGGATGCGCCAATCTGTAACCCATGGAGAACTTGCACTGGAGTAGGGTCCTGGCAGAAACTGGAGCCCATGAAGCGGACCCCACGCTGGAGCAGGATTTCTGGCGGGACTTGTGACCCCACGGGGGACCCACACCAGAGCAGTCTGTGCTTGAAGGACTGCAGCCTGTGGAAGGGACCCACACTGGAGCAGTTCATGAAGAACTGCAGCCTGTGGGAAGGACCCATGTTGGAGAAGTCCATGGAGAACTGTCTGCCATGGGAGGGACCCCACGCTGGAGCAGGGGAAGAGTGATGAGTCCTGCCCCTGAGGAGGGTGGCTAGGTAGAGAAAAACAGGAGTGAACATGTGCCCACGAAGAAGGGAGGGGTGGGG
Source organism: Pandion haliaetus (assembly GCA_013401275.1). NCBI lineage: Eukaryota > Metazoa > Chordata > Aves > Accipitriformes > Pandionidae > Pandion > Pandion haliaetus. The sequence continues at coordinate 26,671 of VYZV01002875.1, read as the reverse complement.
GGAAGGTGTTTTTAGATTTGTTTTTATTTGTCACTATCCTACTCTGATTAATTGACAATAAATTTAATTTCCCGAAGCTGAGTCTGTTTTGCCCCTGGTGGTTGTCCTGGTTTCAGCTGGGATAGGGTTAACTGTCTTCCTAGTATCTGGTACAGTGCTACATTTTGGGTTCAGTATGAGAAGAATGCTGATAACACACTGATGTTTTCAGTTGTTGCCAAGTAGTGTTCAGACTAAGTCAAGGACTTTTCAGGTTCTCATGCCCAGCCAGCAAGAAGGTTGGAGGCGCACAAGAAGTTGGGAGGAGACACAGCCAGGGCAGCCAGCCCAAACTGGCCAAAGGTCTATTCCATACCATGTGACATCATGCCCAGTATATTAACCAGGGGGACCTGGCCTGGGAGGGATTGCTGCTCGGGAACTAACTGGGCACTGGTCAGCAGGTAATGAGCAATTGCATTGTACATCACTTGTTCTGTATATGCCAATTCTTTTACTATTATTATTGTCATTTTATTATTATTATTATTATCATTATTAGTTTCTTCCTTTCTGTTCTATTAAGCTGTTCTTATCTCAGCTCACAAGTTTGCCTTTTTTTTTTTTCTGGTTCTCTCCCCCATCCCACTGGGTATGTGGGGGACTGAGTGAGCGGCTGCATGGTGCTTTGTTACCAGCTGGGATTAAACCATGACAATGGTAAATGGTAAGTGATCTCCCTGTGCTTATCTCAACATACAAGCTTTTTCATTGTATTTTCTACCCCTGTCCTGTTAATGGAGGGCGAGTGGTAGAGCAACTTGGTGTGCACCTGGTGGACAGCCAAGGGTTAACCCAAGGCTGGGATGAGAGGTAATGGGCACAAACTGAAATATAGGATGTTCACTCTGAATATCAGGAAACACTTTTTTTACTGCGAGGGTGGCTGAGCGCTGGAATAGGTTGCCCAGTGAGGTGGTGAAGTCTTCATCCTTGGACATACACAAAAAATGTCTAGACACAGTCCTGGGCAACTGGGTCTGGGTGGCCCTGCTTGAGCAGGGGTTGGACCACTTGATCTCCTCAAACCTCAACCTTTCTGTGATTCTGTAATCACATAACTGTGATTATCTACATCAGTCAAACTGGATGATGACTATTCTGTGAAACTTCAGGATAACAAAGCAAATAATAGTGTTTTTATCATCAGTGCACTGGATTTTATTGAGAACAAGATACTGCAAAAGAAGTGGGATGCTTCATATTCTGATTCACTCATAACTCAGTTTAACTTATCTTGACTGGATTCTGGTCTTATAGTTTCCTCATACAATGGAACAACATCTGCAGAGTTAGTTTTCACTTACACTGATCCAAAGGAGAAGAGAATTCATTCAACTTCAAGGAGAAATATAACCACAGAAAATGCTAATTTTCTCTTCAATCAATTCATTTCAGTCAGAATTTCAATCTTTAAACAGAACATTACTTCAAACTGCATAAACTAGAGAGAGTTAAATCAAATAGCTTTTCTCAGAAATTCAAGTTCTATATAGTTCAATATCATAGAGGACAACAGGTGAGTATCATTTATTACATAGTATTTCCCTATTTTGAAACTCTGGTAATTCCCCAAGTAGTTTATATAAAAGCAGAGTTTCATTCAGCTGTTGGAAAAGATTCGATGTTGGTGTAGGCTGGTGACATTAAGGCTGCATACAGTAATACTTGGGCAGCATTTTCTCTACCAAATATTCTCTCAGAGTGCTAATAAATGAAACTCTTAGTAGTACTCAAAGTGAATATCTACACAGATTCCATTTAGATATCTGTTATATATCCCACAGTGACAATGTAGGTGCAAATTTACGTGACTGAGAGCCATCATTCTGTCTCCAAACTTAGTTAATACTGTACTTCCCCATGATTTTCATATCCAGCTTTTCTGAGTTTGCTGTTAATTCTTCCTGTGAGTTATCAGAAGAAAAAGCCTATTCTTAGTAAGAGAATACTGATCTGAAAATTCCTCATAATATTTTGTGGGGCAGGATAAATTCCCCAGGGATTGTTCCAAGGAAACTTGTTCTTGGACAAGTTTCACTTTCCAGAGTGAAAAATCGCAGTGCTAATCTGGCTCATCATCTAAAATCTAAAGACCATTTACATAAGGATAATTGGGGAAAGGACAGCATGATCAGGGTTATAAATGTCTGAAAATAAAGATAAGACCAGATCTGCTGGTATGAGCTTTCTGGGTGGTGCATCTCAGATGATGGAAAGTAGCTGTAAACTGGTATAAGCAGCATTTGTGATTCTCTGCATCAGTGGAGCAATGCCAAAGAGCTCTGGTGTATCAACAAATCCAGGGCAAGTGACAGCTGCATCTTTCTAGACAGATAAAGCTTCTTCTACTGAAAGCAGTTTGAAGAAAACATTTGCATATATATACAGTAGTGTATTTATTTGTATGTGTTCATGCATGTGTGTTTACACGTACACATGCACAGTTCTGCGAATATGTGGTGGGCCTGGTAACACCATCTGGTATTAAACTTACCCATCAACTCTGTTGGCAAGAGTAGTTGCTTACAGTCTTGCTAAATGCTGGTCAGATAGCCGATGTCTTCCATGCTATCAATAACCCTTTTTGGACTCAGGCAGAATAAAGGAGAAAAATTTAAACAACCCCAAAATCCAGATACGTACATTAGGTCAAAAGATCTGGTGGGACTGGCCTTGTGAAGGAGAGACTGGAAGTAATTGACTGTACGTGGATGCTGGGACTGGTAGGGTGTGTAAAATGGACAAAGAGCCATGAAGGGATGGAGGTTCAGGTAGTGAGCCAGTTTAGAAAATGTTGCAAGCCCTTTTGTTGATGCACAACATGGGAGTAATGTGAGAATCTGGAATCTGGAACATATTTGGGCAGGATGGCTGAGGGCTGCAGGTCAAAGGAAATAAGAAATAGCATCAAAGTACAAATAAAAAGATCTTAGGGCACTAGGAGAAAGGGCAATGATAGCAGTTGTCCAGGAAAAAGGTAGGCCCAAGAGACCAGGAAGGGGAAAGAAGTGTAGGGGTAGGTCAGTACTGGATGTGTCTATAGTCCAAGAACAGGCTTGAGCTGGGGCTCAGAGATGTGAGAAGGTAAAAAAAAGAGGAAAGTCTCAAAGAAGAAAATATCTGGCCAAAGAGATGGGAACTGTTTGGGGCATGCTTGTTTGCTGCGCAGGAAATGATGGGTGGGACATCCAAGTACATATTGGCCTTGCTGGGACTGAAGCATGCTCAGGGGGGAGAGAGAAAATTTCAGTTGCTAGGCTCAGAATAATCGCTTTTAAGCATCCACGAATTCAGATTTTTTTTCCAAGGCTTGTAATTTGCTCATCTCCTTATAGATTTTCTTGTACACACTAAGTAGAATGGCCCAAATTTCAAATCCCTCCACAAAGCATCCTAGAATGATCTAATCTTTCTAAGAAAAAATGGTCCCCATATTTTTTCTAATATTGAACAACAGTATTCTCAGGTTTGATTCAAAGAAAGTAGTTCTGAGTCTGCCTGCATAACACCAGCATGGATAAAGTCTTAATCAAAATTATTAGTAAAGTTATGAGCAACTAATAAAAGATCCTAAACCAGGGAATATCGAGCAACACTAGTTACAGGAAATGCTGGAATATTTATAGACACATACACACATATATGTAGAACAACCTCTAGGCTTTCAGCTTTCCTGGATTAATCTCAGTGGAGGGACCCTTTCAAGTGATAACCTAAATATTTTGGTTCAGTATGTTTATAAGCAACCCACAGACTTCCCTGAAAAAATGAATGGAGTCTGGCACATAGTTGGGGTTATGGTTGACTGTACGTTTTATTCACTAGAGAGTGTATTTTGCTATAAATGTGTTCTTTATTTGTTTGGAAGAAACTGCATTTTGACTTTATGATTTTTTGAAAGATAGGCTGAAGCAATTGTTTACAGTCATGTTTTATTGTCTGCTAGCACTTCAACTACCGCATAGTCCAGCGATTGCTGAATGCATCTTTCGTTCAGAAATGATTTATTTTCTCCTGTTATCAATGATGTGACACTTTGGGGAGTTCTTTTGTAGCAGAACTCAGAGAAGTCCCACTAGAAGAAAATTGAGCTTGCTTTATGATTTTGAGCATTAGAATCCTTCATACTAACCTAACACTTATCCAGGATAATGTATATTGATGAACAAAGTCAAAAGACATTCAAAATGGCTGTAATTTCACATTCAGCCATAAAGGTTGCACCTACACTTTGGTGTATGGTGTGAAAACACAAATCACTAGCTATGGAAAGCCAGCGATATTGTGGTGATATTGGGTGGTTAATAGCAAATACTTTTACAAGCAGAGCTTTTATTCACAGAAATTACCTGTATTTTCCCAATTATAATGGAGCTGGAAAAATGTTGTTTTAAACAATAAAGCTTATTATACATTCCTGACACTGTGAGTTACAGAGAAAAGAGCCTGATTTCCTTCTACACTCTCTTTGCCTTTTGGTATAAATGAAATGATGTTACTCACAAACACTTAAACCTTGATTATGATGCCCAGTTGGGAAACTCCTACACAAACACAGGCAGAAGGAAAGATGCCATGTTGATTCATTTGGCTGCAGGTAAGGGCTATATTCTCTGCTCCTGTATTATGTTATAGGGCATCCTCTTTGGTATACATCAGCGTCTGTGCCCGAGGAACAAGCAGTGCCGTGTAGGAATATCTTCAGGCAAATACTCAAGAGTATGGCATTTACTGAGGTGTTACCAGGAAATGAACATTTAGGACATGAAACCTAGCGATAGGAAAAAATGTCCAATAGTAAAATGCCAGCTTCTTCCGTGGCCTTAACGACTCTACTGAACTTTGTGAAAATGCTCCTTTACACCAGTTGAAATCTTGGACCTTGACCTTTTAGAATGGGCATCAGTTTCTCTGAATTGCTTGTCAAGAAGAAACACAACACTATATTAACTGTTACTCAGCCAGCAACTATGTATTTATCATGATACTCTACTTCAACTATGTCCTGCTGCTGTTAGGCATCATCTTAATGTTTCTTTTTAGCTAAGAAAAATGAGATTGGTGTCATCTTTAGGATGCAGTTACAACTGCAGTTTATAGGTGGAAAAAATATACCTTACAACCAAGCTTCTTAAAAAAAAATCCCAAAACAAAAAAACCAACCCCACAACTCTCTCAAATTGGGAACCTCAGGAGAAATTAATTAGAAATGGTTACAAATAGTAGCAGTAAAAATACTAGATCTTGAAAATATTACAGGTCCCTCACCAGTCTTTGAGTCAAACAAATCTAGGAAAGAAGCAGGCTCTGGTGCTTCTTTTAGTGCTTGCAGGAGCCATAAAGTAAAATGTTTGGAAAATACCAATATTTAATGACAAATGCTGTAATTTTGAGAGCAAATGATGTTTTATTTATCAGCAGTGAAATAATATAGCTCAACCCTTCCAACTTCTATATCAATCTGCCATTTTTTTCCCTGATAATGGCTTTGGAGTAAATAGGAAAATAAAATATTTCCTTAAAAACACTCACATGATTTGTTTCAGGGCTCATAAACATCTTTTATGAACAGCAGTTTGATAATATCTAATGTTAAATAATACCAGCGGTGGTGTAACTATTCTAGAGTATAGATACCAAAGAAATAATGTTTATAGGGTTTTATTAGACTGATTTAATTGAAAAATCACATCTGCTTTTGGGCACAGAAATGTTGTCAAGCTTGTCTATTTTTTTTTCCAGATTGATGCGATGTTATTCTTACACATATTGCTTTGAAGACACACAAAGGGCAAGCAAAAAGTCCTTGGGCGTTTTGAGGCTTCATTCTTATCTTGCTTATGTATGCACTCAAAGGAGTGGCCACAGCAGGCTTGCCTTCCATTCCCAGATGCTATGGCCACCTTGACATCGTACAGTGAAGCTGCACACTGGATGAAGTAGCCTTCAGTGCGATATGTTCCAGGCAAAGCGAGGGGGTTTTCTCCTTTCACTTTAGCGTTCTCAGAGATCTGAGTGAGCAGGGTTGGTAGAGCGAGTGCCTTCATGCTTGGAAGAGTGCTTAGATGTATTTGGGAAGTGGTGTTTGAATATCGGCAACACCATTTTATGATCCCTCTTAAAACTAGTCTCTGTCATGATGCACACAGACGGTGACTGTAGTTACATAGTTCATGTGCTGTGATAATATCCCATCATATTAATTAATAGGATCTATTTCTACTCTGCATTCCTCTGCATCCTCCTGTCCATTTACTGATTCCTGCCTTACATTTTATATTGTACACTTGTAAGTGTCTTTACAGCACTTATCACCCTGAGATCATGGTCCATGACTACATTTCCTATCTCAATAACTTAAGAAACAGACCTAGCATTAGAATCAAAGCTACTGTGGTGGTTTCGATGACTTACTGTGCTGGGAAGTCTGAAGCAGAAAAATAGTCATGCTACCCAAGCTAGGTAGACCATTTATGCTAGGAATAGGATTCACCTCATTCTAAGGCAGAGATCTAGAGTAGGAAAGATAAATCACTCTCAAAACATATTTTTTGGTTTGTGTGGGTATTTTTTCCTCTCTATTCTGAATATGAAAATTATCTAGATGTTTAAATTAGGGGACATGTATGTTACCTAGAGGCCTCTGGTAGCTGCTGTATCTTGTTGTCATTTATTACATAAAGAGCAAAATCTGTCAGTGACAGAAAACAAGTATAAAAAATAAATAAATATTAAATAAATACACCTATCACTCTTCTCTGAAACATGCTGGAAAGTTTAAGTCAGGCACTTATATTAGGGGTTTGAATGCAACTGCTATGCATTATAGTAACAGAAACTGTAAGTGATAGCAATAACACAGGAAAGCTTTTATCAAATTAAGTGAGGTGTTTGGATCAGCTCCCAGCCACTCTGGCTTCATTTCTCAGAAACCAGCAACTGGTTATCTGCAGCAGCTTTTCTTGCCGTTCCAGCAGAGTCTTCATGGACTGAATGGTTGGTGGGAATTGCTTCCAAGCTATGATCAGTCTTATAGGTTAAGACAGTCTCACACAGCTGTGAATGTGTAGTGATTAGTCCTCTCATTGAAATATTGTGATTTGAAATAGGAGTTGTTAATGTTGGTTGACAGTATCTTGGCAGAGAAGAGACAGGCAGATCCCTTCTCCTCCCTCAGTAGTTCTTATATCTGCTGTTTTATTAAAACAGCTCATCTTATTTGTAAGCTTCAATGCACAATTCTTCTTAACATACTCCCACATAAGGATCCATTGAACAACTTGAATTGTCTCAGCTACTTTTGCAGATAAACATTTCTTCAGGAGTGCTCGTGAAACCTACAATCACTAAGTTTCAAGGATAATAAATGTCACCTTCTTCAGCCCATTACAAGAGGTATTTTCTTTGCTACTTGCGAAGATAAAAGTTAGGAGGAATAACATTGACCTTAAAAATGACAGAAAACTAAGGTAGTATACCAGGACCTTGGCTCAGGATTATGGTAGAAACGGTGAGTTCATTCTTCGAAGGGAGAAGTTGGGGCTAAATCCATGTTAGATGAAAAAAAATTAATCAGTTACTAATCATACTAGTAACCTTTAAAATGAAGGAATCACCTTTCTCTGGGCTTCTTAGGGCTTATTTCGTGTCATGCTCCTTAAGCACAGGCACCTTTATCTAAATCAGACAGATTGAAGAATTTTAGTGGATAATACAGTGAGAATTTACTAAATAAAGATTGTATAAAGACCAATTTCCTGAAGTGGCTTGTTCCCTTAAGATTATTCCTACTTTAAAATAGAATTCAGGGGTGATTTTGGCTTTTGGGAGCCTTGGATCTCTAATAATTTGTGGGACCAGGGCTCCTCTGTCCCTTAAAGTGTATTGCATTCCAGCTGCCTTAGGTAGCTCTAAAGTAATTTGCTTGGATATAAAAAGCAGTATAGTAGGTTTGCATGGCAGTTTGCCCGGACTAATATACCTACTTCTAGCTGTGTTAATTAGTCACAGTGGAGCTCCACAATAAAGCTTGTTTATTCAGCACTTGCTCAGGTATCTTCAAGCTGCACTGCTTTATGTCATATAGACATAGTCTTGGGTGCTTCTAGAATTGTAATCTCTTGCCTAAGGGAAAATTAATGTAAAAAATATCCATGCAGATTCCATGTTTTTTAGCTGCTTGTTGATTTCCAGATCAGATGCTCTCAGTCTGGGTCAAACCTCCCCTGCAATATCTCACTCCATCATCAGGGAAGTTTCAACACGACTAGGTGTGATTTGAAGCACTTCTTCACCCTTGCTGTGCTGTTAAAATGTGAGCCATAAACTCCATCTCTGTCCTACATGGCTCTGTTGACGTTGTAGAATTAACTCAAATGAAACATAATTTAAACTTATTTAGAAGAAAGGTTGCCCTGTGCAAATGATTACCAGTAGAAGCTGTAGGAGGAGGACTCACGAGGTCCTTTGTATCTGTTACAGTTTGAGGAATACCTGTAGGCATCCTTCAGGGCTGTATTCACCATCCAATTTGGAAGCAGACTTGCAAATACAGCTGTAGAGACGAGACTGCATCCAGTTTTATTCTAGTTCAGCTCTGTTTTGGATGGGACTATTAGGAGTTCAGCTTCTTCTCCACTGGAATTATGGTCAGATACAAACCCAGAGAAGCAGTAAGTGACCCCCCACAGTTCACTCTTTTTTGCAGGTTTCTAAAGCCCCTTCTGCTGTCTTTCCCCCATTCATTAAGGTAGGAATGATAACAGGGGAAATGCTTAAGAAGTTAATATGTTGAGAAAGAGAGGGCAGTTTTTATTTGGCCCCTTGTTGGATTAGAATTACAATTCCATGTTTATTTTTCTCTGTGAATGTAGCACGGGTGAAAGGTGCCAGACTGACATGCCTGGAGAATGAATACCTCTTTTTATGCACAGTCAGAGTCTGAGCACATCAGACGTTCTGGGCTAGTAAATCTCCCTAATCCCAAGAGGTAAATTCCTAAAAAGATGTTGTTGGTAAATGTTCATTATTTTCCCTGAGATGGAACTCAAAGTCAGAGAGAAAGGCGATAAGAAACACAGAGACATACCTGATAATTCTGAACATATCACCAGGAAAGGCCTCTCTGCTAGGTTGATAAGGAAATGTCCTGCTCTCTCATATTGTTTTGAATGTGCCTACCAATTTCATATTAAATGTCAGAGCCTTCAGACACTCTGCAGTTGACCTATGCAATGTAAACACAAAGCTGCAAAACCACAGCCTTTAGCTTCTGGTGATGTGTTTTCTTGAAGAGAAAACAACTGTGACAGTTTTTCTTAAAATGTGAATTTTCTACTCATGAAAAGCAGCAGTTCAGATCTCTAAAAATAACTGGCGTCTTTGCACGCCAGAGCTGAGGGGTCTAAAGGAATGTGCCAATTAATTGGCTAGGGAGCTTAAAAAAGGCAACCTGTCAGATGGATGTGTCTGGACTGTAGCTAGGGAGGAAAGGAAGATGGAGAGCAACGTGTGTGCAGGCATTTCTACCCAATCATGTAGCTTGGAGTAGGCACTCTGAGCCAGGTGATACTAATGGGGAAGGAGCTATTGCTCCCCATCCTCTCTCCTTTGCCAATCTTAACTGACTCATTGCTTTGGAAATTCTTGGCTAACATATTCATTCATTTCTCACAGAAACTAAGTGTTGCAGCTAGAAATAAAACAGAAGATGGCTAGTAGTGACATCTCCATGAAGAATTCATAACGCATGACTTTGTGTCTCAGAAACTTCAGAAAAGTTGTAATTTATTCCTTTTCCCACTCTGCAATATGTCTAATGCCTTTGGTATAAAAACTGCATGACCCAACTGCTCATATTAACAGCAGTATTGAAAAGTGTTTTGTGGTTATGAATCCTTCATTCCAGCATGCACAACACCCAGGACATTGACCTACCAACCACACACCTGATGGAGGAAGAATAGGCCACCCTGGTAACAGCAGGGAATATGAAGACTGATTTTCTGTGTGTCTGTGCCCTTAACATTCCCCCTGTGCAGCTCACAGGGCTTCTAGCTCCTTCCTGATGCCTCTACAGGTTTTCTGGGTGAATAGGATGCCATGCACTGGCTTTTCAAAATGACAAATTCTTGAACATTGGGGCAGTACCTGTGCGGAGTGGCTCTGGCTTCCCTCTCTCACAGTGGCCAAGAAGCTGACATTTAAGTGTCTTTCACCATGGTGGTGGAACTCTGTTGAGTTTCTTACCTCTCTATATGAACAGTTTTCATTCAATGCTTATAAACTCTATCCTTGAACCACCTGTATTCAGTAAAATTAAGCTGCTTTTGCATATGAGGTTTAGAAGTTATTCTGAGCAGGTGGCAATGATTTTTTTTCATGTTAAACACTTGGACAGCCTAAGACTATTTTTGGTGCTGGTATATTGTCTTTCCGGCCAGAAAATCTCCAACAAAACTGTTTTTCCTTGGAAAACTGACTTTTTAACAGAAGCACTTTACAAAATATGTCTGCTTTAGATGGATAATTTAGATACTGCCTCCAAAACAAGCTCCCTGTCAAACCAAAATGTTTTGAATGTGAAAATCCTTTATGGCAGTTATGGTTGATGGTGCCTGAATGCAGTGTACCCTTCTTCTCTAGGTCTTCATTGCTTCTAACTGACTGCATTGCTGACTGTCAGCTCCCATGATGCACAATCCCCAAGAGAACAGGTTTATGATGCCTCATGGGAGTCAGAGTTTGCTCTAAAGAGTTTGTCTGCAGAGGAGAAATAGACCATGAAGAATCAGGGAGTTACCTCCCATAAGGCACTGCAGAAACATTTCTGAGAAAACATTTTATTTTTGCACTTAAACAATATATTTTGATTTTTAGGGGTAGACCCATTTCTGATATCCAACCAGCATATTTTTGGAACACTTTCTTATTTATTATTCAGTTTTCCTGTGCATCCTTCTTGCCAATTAAACTCTTACACTGGAGACAGATATCTCAATGCTCTTGCAAGGACAGTCTACAGTGACAGCATAGAGAAGATGACAGGGTCAGCCAACTCAACCAGCTGCCATAGTGCTGAGCTGTCCACAAACCCAGGAGCATTCCAGGAATGGAGTTATGACCGCAAGGGTCTCACAGTCAGTATAGTGACTAGGTTTTGAGGAGTAACATATTTGATGCCATGTGGTGGAGCTAATCTTGCTTATCAGTGCTTCCCCATCCCTTTGGTTCATAGTAGGACTTAACATAAAAATAGCTACTCCTGTGACCTTCTGCAGAGCAAAAGACAGGTGTGAGTGGTCTGAGGAGGTCTCAGCAGGAGAGTGCCAGTTGGAGACTGAACTAGACAAGGAAGCTCATCCTTTCTAAGTTACACCAAAACATCCAGCATGGGATAGGTAAATAGCTCAGCTCTGAGAGAGATTTCTAGTGGACCTAGCAAGTGGTTTTCTTATTTCAGCTCCAAATTTCTGCATTATAGTCAAAAGACTCTATTGCCAAAGGTTTGTCTGTAATGTATTTATTAACAAATCCCTATGTACTGATACAGAGTGAGTCTTGTCTAATCCTTAAACAATGACAGGTTTCCTGTTCATGCCTGTGTTTTTTCAAGGTTAACACACAATCCAATGTTTATGCTATCTTACCTTACCAATAACCTGACTTTGCAGTAGTTAATGTTATTTCACTGCCCACCTTGGGCATCTGTGTCTGCATTAATTTGATGCTCACCTCAGCCAACAGCAACAGGGGATTATTAGCCACTGACCACAGACATTACCTGTGAAACATTCATGCCTTGAACTATTGATTGTCAAAGTAAATGCTAGACTGAGCGTGGAAACAAAAGACCTTCCTGTTAGCCTTGACAAAACTTTGAACATACTCAAAAGGGCCAAATGTCTTTGATACAGTCCTGTGTTGGCAGCAGGTTCACCCTCTGCTATTTTGCTGGCACGTTTTTATTCTCATATATTTCAAGAGGGCTAGGGTTTCTCCCAGTGTGAGGTTTGCCTCTGACTTTATTAGCAAGAAAGAGGATAATGTTCAACCATCCAAACCCACCTTCTTCCTTCTGGCCTTCTTGACACCCACTTGCACTTCACTCATGCTTAGTTACATGCTGCGTAATCACTGCACACAACACACCAGCTGGAAAACGGAGCCTGAATAGCTGTTGCTATCTTGTGTCAGGAGAGGCTGAGGGTGGGGAATGAAAAACCAAGAAAAAAAACTTGGATGAAGGAGACATTTTGTTTCTTCTCCTTACGAACTTGTCCTCTTGTGTCAAATCCCAGAGAATGAAAACACAGCAATGCATTTAGCTCTGTGAGTGCAGTCTGAGAAAAAACAATGTCATTAAACTTGCGTGCTTTTCGGTCAGTCTCCATCTTCTGCACGTTTTATATATATGTATAGCTATAGATATAGGTATAGGTATATGTGTGTATATATACAAATGGCCTGATGACAGTCAACACTTGTAAGAAATGTACAAAAAGTCACCAAAGAGTAAATCTCATTCTACATTGTCTGGAATTACTGTTAAAGAACACAAAGCAAAATATCTGCATAATCCCCAATCCTAGCACCAGGTTAAGCACAGGCAGTAATCTTTTCTCTGTCAGTACAGAAATGTACAGGAAATTAAAGAACTGGGATTAGCACCCTGCAGCAAGAGCAAGTGCTTTGCTGCTCAGTCTGGTGTTTGGAAGAAAAAAAGTTCTAGATAAAGGAGATTTATTTTCTCCAAAATTATCTGTTCTTCCCACACACACTAACAGGAGGTATTTTGCTAACAGTATACTCCAAACACAACAGTAAAATAAACAACAGAAGAGCAACTCCCATTATTTGGAAGTAAGCAAGAAAAGGTGAAGAAGCAATTGTATCTTCAGTCTTCCCAAGTTCCTCTCCAACTGTGAAGAGGGCTAACAAGCAGATAACTCTTCAGCCATTTCTTTCCTCTCCCTCTTTGCAGCACTGATGTCCCAAAAAGTAAGGAGCTATGCTGTCTCATAGACCAAGAGATTATGTTGTGCCCTTAACCTTCTCCTTCCTACCTCTAGGACCTTTGTTGGGCTGGCTGTGCCCTTTTTCACACTGAGGTTGTTTTTTGCCAGGAGATCACTGTCTATGAATTTGAATGAATGAGAGTTTGCTCTTGTTTTCTCAGACATATGCCCTGCTGCTGAAGAGTGCTGCACTAGCTGCACCAAAGAGACATTTAGTGGGCAAAGAAATGGGTGGAAGCCAAAAGACACAGTGCCAGACAAGTGTCCTTCCTTGGCTAACAGCAACAGAGTGGTCTGACGGCGGAAGAAGGCAACACTCAACACCCCGTAGCCCTGCCGATTGCCAGTTTTTTTCCTGGTCTTGATCAGTTGCACTTACAGCACAAGCCTGCACATCAGTTGTCTCTCATCAGAAAGGAACTACTTTGCTTGGCAAAGTACTCCAAAGATGAACAGTTTTTGTCTGTGGCTACTTGTCTCATTCTCCTGCAGATCTTGGATGTGGCTTTGGCAGAGGTTCTGCTGACACCATGGCTTGAACCAGCAATGAGACACCAAGCTTTCTCCTTTTTTTGGAGGTCAACATGTGTCTACATCTGTGTCTTAGTTTGAACTAGGAAGATACTTTTTGAAGATGATCTCCTGCTTTTGCCCACTTACCATTCTTCACTTCACACTTCAGACCATGCAAATCATGCCCATCTTATATGGAGCTAAACCAGAAAATGTGCCAGAGGAATACACTCAGTATGCTTGAGCTACTAATAGGTGTTCAATCCACAGGAACAAATGGAATCTAATCCCAAATGCAGCTGCCATAAATCAGTCTACAGTAATGGAAGATCTGCAGCAATAAATGTTTTACCTTTCAAATCTCTTCTATAGACTATACCATTTAGCAATGTAGACATGTGCTTCCTTCCTTCTCATCCTTCTGCCTTCCTGCCTGCCTTCTTTAACAGGAAAATGAGGTAAAATTTATGTTATCACAAAACCAGGTCCCTCACAAACCCAGCACTGTCTCAGAGAAAGCCAGCACCTGTCTATCCTGCTATTCTGAGGGAGCCATCTCCAAAACCACTGTCCCTTTCACCAGGGGTGCAATCCTACTCACTCAGACAGACATGATCACCAACGTAACTTTGAGTTACAAGGAGAGGTTGCTGGAGGGGTGAGATTAGGAAATGACACTATTCTAGCTAGAGCAACATGGATTCAGCCAGTGACCAAGCATGAGAGAAACATATGCACAAGTTAATATTATCAGTTTGTTTGTTCTGCAAATGTAATGCTAAATTAACTGTCAAGGCAAAATAAAACCACAGAAATAAAATGCAACAAAACGTCCCCACATTTTTTTTTTTCAAGTTGCACAAAAGAAATATTGCTGAAATCTTTGCCAAAAATTAGGAATACCATGCCACCACTGCCCCTGGCCCATATGTGGAGAAAGACTCTAAATCTCAACCAAAAAAAAGATTTACAACTACATCTTATTTTCTGTGATTAAACTTGGGTGCAGATCCTCATTGTAATTGAAGGAAAACTTAGGTTTATTTAGCTTTACAAAGCTTAATTCTTTTATGACTAAGAGTACCCTCAGATAGTTCATCCTTAAAACTGTCTCCCACTGAGGACTAAGGACAGTGAAGTTACTTCATAGATGTCAAAGACAGTTTTTTTGGGTCAGGTGAACTATAACTCATTACATAAGCCATATATCCAAGCCTTTGATTGCCTATCGGCTAATAAGGGTTTCTTCACAGAAGTGAGCTAAAGAGAATTGTGTTAAAAAGCCTGAAATAATGAGCTAAAAAGAGAGCCATATAAATAGCCTACACTGATGTGTAGATCTAATCTTTGTGGGAGCTATAAATTTGTTTCTAGAATCCATAAACAAAGGACAAAAATAGTTCTGGTTAAAATGTTTGTGAAAAGCTCACTCCTACAAGCCCCACTGAAAGAAAACTTTAATCTCCATGGATAATAGAACCATCTGTAGGAAAGGAAAAAACCCAGAGATTAAATGTGGGATTCACCTAATCTAACTTCATCTCCATGAAATTTAAGTGTCTAAATTGAAGTCTAAATCCTCTCGTCTCTCTATATTGTGTACAGAGTGGGAGAAATATCTATAGAGAGTAATTAATCTTCTGTCTTTTAGTCATCTATCCTATATAGGTATGAGCTGCCTTGAAGAGGTATGTACATCTCTCCATTGATTGTTGAGCAAATCCAGATAAGCTTAGTAGAAAAATCTTGACCATGAAAGGTCAAGTATGCTCAATCCCATGGGTCAGAGTGTGGATTGGTTATGCCCAGGGAGAGTGAAAGGTAGTGGTTTGATTTGACTTTGAGAATAACCTAGGACAGGGCCTAACATGTCTGATACGAAGGTATCAGATACAAAATGCTAAGAAATTCTTATCTTTTTCCTACTACTGTCATAGTATATGACATTTTTCATTTAAAAAACAGTGGTAAGTTCTTGTAAAATAGTTGTCTTATGAACACATAAAGAGAAATTCTGAAGAATGCCAATACATGTACATTGGGTTTTTTGTTTCCCCTCACTCACTCACTTCATTAGTTACTGCAAGTGGTAAAGCTAAATCCACTGTAGAAACATTCAGTCCTACGATGTGTTATGGATTTCCAGTGGTGAACTATTAGGTGTTTTGCAATTAACACAGCATGAAAGAATCATCACTTCTATGGATCTGGGAGTTCACACTTTGCTCTAATGAGACCTAAGATAAATTGTTCCAGTTTCAGTGTATTGGCCACCAAATTGACCCTGGTCCGTAGCTCACTTCAGGCTTCTGTAATTGCAATAAATTTGTAGAATGTGCAGATCCACCAATTGCAAATTTCTAAAACTCACTCATGCTACTCCAGGAGCTCAAGTCAGAAGGAAAAACACATATGTGCTATTCAGGCTTATATCTTTTCCTTTTCTTTTCCTGTGCAATAGAACACTTGCATCCATCTACACTGGTATTTTCCCCAGAGATGCAATAGGGCAGAACTTGACCTAGTGTATTAACTATAGTGTTGGTATTATCCTTATTAACAGATGACACCATTTCTCCTTCTCAAAGTTCAAAATGCAGAGGAAAAGGGTGTGAAGGGAGAGAGGCAACTCCGTTTATGTCCACAACGTGTTTAATAAATCTTGTCCATAGAGGAGTCTGACAGTACACTTTCTATTTTGGGTCCCTTTGTACATATTCTTCATAAGAGGCAGCACATGAATGAGGCTGCTGATTGTTGCTGTCAGCATCCAAGGTGGATGTTACATAAGAATGGATGAGGATATTTTTCTGCACATCAGCACTTCCCAAAACTCACCTCAGTGGTCGTACGCTGTGAAATGTTAGTGCTCATGCTGGATATGCAGCATAACGTGTGAAATTCCCAGATCAGAAATCTTCGTTAACAGTTATGGGATGGGGTCAGAATTTTGGAGGAGGTGGGTCATGCATTTCACAGATCCTCCAGAGCAGCTGGATATAAATAGATCCTGAAATAGTGACTATGATTAGAAAAAAAGAGGTAATCCAACCTGAGTTTCTAGTTCTGATGAGGACATATGAACTGAGTGCCACTCACATGTCAAGAGATGTGAGCAATGATCGACATAGTTGTCTGCTTGTGCTCTCCAAACTGCCCTAGGAGCTCTTCAATGGGACATAACATGATCCATAACACTGGCTGTTTTTTGGTCGCATCAGGGAAAAAGTTGGTGAAATGCTGGAGGAAGGGAATAGTGGGTCAGCCCATCACTGGTCTTTAATATCTGATGCTTGATATATCTCCTTTTAGAGCCACATGTAAGGGTGCTAAGAGCACCCTTGTCTCTCCGGGAGGTCAGGCCTCCATGCTGGGGCTCAGTGTCCCCCATGACCCAAGGAGATAGAAAGTGGCCCCCAAAAGCCTGTGGGGAGGCTACAGCAGGATCCATCCAGGTCCAGGGCACCTTTCACCCCCAGCCCCTGCCTGAGCTACAGGCCTTGCTACATCACAGTAAAATGTTAGACTGTAACAGCAGTGCAAATTAACCAAACAATTACTGAAGACCTGGCAGAAGAGATATATAATATACAGACAGTATTTTAAAATTATGTAGATAGTAACTTTTTTTTTGTTTTTTTTTTTTTTGTAAAGTCCGATTCTTCATTGTTCATGCAAGTCTGAAGTGTTTTAATAGGAACTGTACCTAAAACAGGACTGCCTCAGGGACTGAAATTTGAAGATCTTTAATCAATGATAAATTGCTTGAAAAAAACCCCTAAAGTTTATGCTGTATATTTTCCTGTCTTTGTCTTGATGTTTTAAGGTTATGTTCTTTGGCTTTTGAGATGCTTATGTATTCTCTGCCTGGGAGTGCACACATGGAGCAGGGGGGCTGGAGATAATGGCCTGATTTGGGATGCAGTATCCCATCTGCCTCTTCCGTCTGTAGGTTTCACTCAAGGAAAGAAAGATCATTGCAACAGTAACGCAATTCCTAGCCAATGCAGCAGAAATAATTTTCTTCTCTCCTCTCTGTGAATTGCAATATACTGCAATATATTCCCATGTATGCAGGTAGGATGGAAGAAGGTAGGATCCCTTTGCAGAAGGAACTTAATGGGCTAGGAACAGCACTGCCTCAATGTGTAGCTTCCTGCTGATTTACAGTGGTATTTGACTTCTGTCAGGCTGTTGGGTTTCTGTGGGAATTTGTAAAATCTCTGTTCATGCTAATGTTAATTTCTACTTAATGTTCTAACATGCCGAGCAGATCTTGGCATTTGTGTTTCTAGGAGCTAGCTAACAGGTCATTGTCCTTTGCAGGATAGACCTCCAACAGAAAGGAAGCCAAACCCAGCTGAACTAAAGTTTGAAAATAGTTTCCTGGATCACAAAAAAATAAGTTTTTTGCTCAACTATGAGGGTTAGATGCTTGCTTAATGAAAAAAAAGAGTTAAGTATGACAGTTTTCTTATTTAGGAAACGGGTTTATATATCAAAGCCCATGATCTCATGTATCATAATTCTTGAAAAAGTAAAGCTGGGAAGGTTCTTAATTGGCGTCCTAATCCCATGACCTGCACTGAAAAAAGGCAAGCAATGTGTAGTGAGGCCACCTCTAACAGATATCTGCTTTAAAATCTCCAAGAAAGGCAATTCTGCAACCCATCTAGGTAACCTGTTGCAGTGCTTTGTTACAGTTTTAGTTAGGAAGTTTTCCCTAGTATCTAACCTAAATCTTTGTTGCAGCAAATTAAGCCAATTATTTCTTGTTTGACCCCTACTGAACTGTCTGAACAATTGATCACTCTTCTTAACATCCTTTGTTGTTACTGTAAAAACAACAACTACTGGAAGATTGTTATCATGTCTTTGTTTAATCTTTTATAGATTGAATAAATCTGATTATTTTAACCTTTTATTTTAGGATGTGCTTCCTAAATCTTACTGTCCTACAGACTCCTTTGGACCTTCTCTAGTTTGTATCAATATTTCTTATAGTCTTACAGAAAAAAAACCCCATGTTTGCCTTATAAACAAGTTTTCCAATAATACTTTTCACGTTGCTATATGCCTTTTAAAAAATCATATAAATTTTGCTTCTTAATATGTTTGTGATTTGCTATATTCCTTCAGATTTGGTACTGCTTTGTGGTACCATAACAATTTTTTAATCTCAGTGCTGGATTTCCTTCTTTCAACTGTAGCATCTTCCTTTTTTTAAATTAAATTTCATTTGCTGATTTCAAACCAAATTTCCAGTTTACTGAGATCAGTCTGTATTATGACATCTGAAAGTACTATTTCACAGATGAAATGCCTTCACATACCTCTGTGAAGCATCACTGACCTGAATAAGGCTTCGTTTCAAGGACCATTTTCATTAAGATTCTGGATCAGGCCCAGGTATGAAGTCATTACACGGTCAATTATATGCCTGTCTGCCAGAGCAGTGTTTCAAGCACATGTACTGGCACTTTATGTGTGTGGGAAATAGGATGAAGAGGAAGAACTTAAAAATACCTAGACTGACACTTTTGCTTTTCCATAATACTCTAGAATAGTTTCTAGATTTCCATTTTTGTCGATATAAATAAATGAACTTGTGCACCCAACATTTATTTGCTCACATTTTCACAGTTTCTGACATACAACAATCCTTCTCCACTAGTTGTTTGGGATTTTTTAGGCTTCTCCAGTGGTCTCTTACACGTAACTATTATTTTTGCATGTGGTCTTTTTTCCTCTCCCTGCAATTAGCTGTTTAGACTAATGGGTACTTGAAAGTGAATTATATTGGAAACCAATGGAGCTTAATAGGGGTGACTCAGTATTATGCTAATTTACCTCTTAGGTCCTTTTATATGTTGTCCAGGTCCATTCAGGTTTAAAAGTGAAGAACAGAAGCTTTTTTGTTCCAATGTTTACATGAGTTTTCCCTTCTTATTGAAGTATAATGGCTGATATTTATGTTTAATGAAGGCTTAACTGGAGGCGATACCTGATGCTGTCTCCATAAAGAGCAAAAGCTATCCTAGAGGCAAATAAATATTAGCATCTTGGCAAAGGGAAGAACTAAATAAAATAACAGTGATGAATTAAGAAAAAAAAAAAGGAGAAAATACCTTTCCCATATCACAGGGTTTTCTCCAGTTGTGTGATAAAACTGAAAAGCACTTTGAAGATGGGAAATTGCAAACGCAGAAACTGTGTCTTCGTATCTCCAATATGTGTCACCACATGCTTCAAATGAATATGACTGATAGAAGTGTTACCAGAAAACTGTGGCCAAGAATCAAAAAGGGACTGCTGAATTTTTAAATGTGTGATTCATTTTCATGTCATTAAAGCAAAAAATGTATTTTTTTTTTCCCCCTTCTCTCTCTCTGGCTTTTGAAACTTTTCCACAGACATAGTGCTCTGGAGATAAGCTTAACTCTTTGTGTGTTTTATTGCTCTCAAGCATCTGCCTAGGAGAGGAGAGTGATATGTCTTCTTTTATTAAATGTCAAAAAGTCATGAGCCATCATCTTCATGTATCATCCCAGTTTCTAAAGACACAGGGGAGTTTTCCTTTTGAATGTTTTTTCTAGAAAATCTGTGCAAAAATGATTGATTTAAAAGCAATAAGATATACTTCCTCTGATAATGGAAGACAGACAGTTTTGAGAACTTTGACAATTACAAGTTTGGTGGACAGTTTTGCCTTCTAAAAGATCCTGATTTTCAGAAAATTCTATATCAGAACAAATAAATCCACTTCCAGACAGCTCAAATTAAACATGCAAAATTAGAACACTGAAAATCTGAAGCTGCATTCAAAATCCTTCCCTTAGATACCAGATTTCAGTCATATCACATCTGCTGCCAAGGTCTTAAGGCCCATAGCACCTCTGATCAAATTCACTGTTCATGGGACAAGTTTCCTTTGATACCATCAGAATTTTCTTATCAGCTGAACCACTTTCCGAAGTAATTAGTCAACAGGATAACACTCAGCATAAGTTTCTTGGCAGCCTGGAATGAGGGAAATGAGTGTCAAATTTGTATTTAATTTGATTTAGATTAATAAAATTATATTGATTATTTTAATGAATAGAATTTTGATTATTTGTTTATATATTTCTTATATTTTGATCAATTTTATTTTTATTTATTATTTTAATTATATTTTTATTTATTTTAAATTGTTTTATGCTAGTGACATCAAACACCAAGTTTGTAACAAGTGTGTATCAAAACCTAAGGAATCCTTATAGTGGAAACACAAATTATTGTTGATTGACTAATCTATTTGCTATGAAGTAGCAGATATTACATTCATCTTTGCTGGGCTAAATGAAGATAGTCTTTGTTATTGTGAGCAACCTGAGCAATCAAAGAATCAAATGCAAAAGTTATGAGTAGGAAGCTGCAGACACTAGTCAGCAATGTAAAGTAGAATGACACATGTAAATTAAAGTGTACAGTAGTTTTCAAGCTCTAAATCAAATTTGTCAGGATAAAATGGTGAGAAAAAAAATCAGACCTGCTCAAATCCCATTTCCTGAATTGATTTGAGAATCATGAGGCTTGAATCTATTTTAGGTCATTGAAACTTAAGCAAGTGAAGGGCAAAATCCAAGTCTCATCACCTGTGCATCCTAACAACTAGAAATGGGGAATCCAGCTGTGGTGGGTTGACACTGGCTGGTCACAAGGTGCCCACCAAAGCCATTCTATCACTCCCCCCCAGCTCGGGTGGACAGGGGACAGAAAATATAACAAAGGGCTTGCGAGTCGAGAAAAGGACAGGGAGAGATCACTCAACCAATTACTCTCATGGGCAAAACAGACTCGACTTGAGGAAAATTAACCTAATTTCTTGNGGTCCCTCCCACAGGAGACAGTCCTCCACAAAATTCTCCAACATGAATCCTTCCCACGGGCTGCAGTTCTTCATGAACTGCTCCAGCGTGGGTCCCTTCCACAGCGTGCAGTCCTTCAGGCACAGACTGCTGCAGCGTGGGTCCCCTGCAGGGTCACAATTCCTGCCAGAAAACCTGCTCTAGCATGGGCTCCTCTAACCACGGGGCCACAGGTCCTGCCAGGAGCCTGCTCCAGCATGGGCTTCCCACGGGGTCACAGCCTCCTTCAGGCACCCACCTGCTCGGGCATGGGGTCCTCCATGGGCTGCAGGTGGATATCTGCTCCACTGTGGACCTCCCTGGGCTGCAGGGGGACAGCCTGCCTCACCATGGTCTTCCCCACGGGCTGCAGGGGAATCTCTGCTCTGGCGCCTGGAGCACCTCCTCCCCCTCCTTCTTCAATGACCTGGGGTTCTGCAGGGCTGTTTCTCTTACATGTTCTCACTCCTTTCTCTGGCTGCTGCTTCTGCCACAATTTTTTCCCTTCTTAAAGATGTTATCACAAAGGCGCTACCACCGTTGCTGATAAGCTTGGACTTGGCTGGTGGTGGATCTGTCTTAGAGCTGGCTGGTATTGTCTGTGTTGAACATAGGGGAAGCTTCTAGCAGCTTCTCACAGAAGCCACCTCTATAACTGCCCCCCACTACCAAAACCTTGCCACACAATCCCAATACACCAGGCTTCCCTGTGATGTTTCATAATGGCTCAGATCAACTTTACTGCTCCCAAGGCCACTTTCATGTTACTGCAGAGGGTCTATAACTCTGTTGAGAGTCTATAATAAGGGAAGAGCTGATGAATATGAGCTGAAAGACAGCTAACACAAGACATCATATCAGGTACCTCATCCAACTGGAATGCATCACACCATATTTTAAGTGGGCACCTGGAATGTGTATGGTAGTAACAGTCTTCTAGACCATAACTTAAAACCGTTTTGATTTGGTCTTAAGTGGTCATAATGTTTGTAGTAGTCTCTTCAGTCACAAAGTTGTCAAATGACTTTGATTCATATTTTGTTCAATGGTCTGTCCAGTGTTGATTCTGTGAAAGAATAATAATTAACTATGTTTAAACATATTGGAACTGAATTTCTGGTATGTTAGTCCTAGTTTCTAGTTCTAGTTGCCAGATGGTTAATATTTGTTTTGTCTAGGTCACTAATGAGATCAAAAGTTGCTTAGCCAAAGAACTACTGTGATTTTTAGAAGACATTCTAAGAAGACAGTTGTAGACATTTCTATTTATGCTGAAGTCTCTTTAGTCTGGCTTAGCATAGAGGGTATCAACGACATTTATTTTAAATCACCTTCATAATATCAGTGAGATTTCCTATGATTATTAGCTCTGATGTTTCCCCTGTGCAAGAAAAACATACCAAATTTAATTTACTTTCTCAAATGTTTTTATGATGCCCATTTAGAATTATTTTGATATAACAGACCTGGAGGCAGTCCTACTCATAAATGCATGCAGGAGACTTCGTTACCTCTTCTACTGTGAAGCAGACATTATGATGTTATGATTTTTTTTGTGTCACTGACCTAGAGAAGGCCTGTGTTATTTTGCTACCCATTAAATGAAGATAAAATCTTCCTATTTCTATACGGTGCAGCAACAGCTTTGGAACTTGCAGGCTTGGACTACTTATCTTTACAATGGATATTTGCTGAATTTCCATGATCATTAAACCCCTCTTTTGAACATCCAGAATTTTTAACAAGATTTTCCATTGAGCATGTGAATGGGTTTCTGTTGGATTTATTTTAAGAGCATGGCAATTGAGGGAATGACATAAAGTGAAGAAGCAAAGACAAGCAAGGAACAAATTACAGCAAGTTAGAGGAGTGTGCAGACAGAAAATTTAAACCACAAAGTGGCAGCACTAATGCATCAAGAGGGGAAAGGAACCTTAGAAAAATACCTTGGATGGGTGGGAGGTGTCTGGAATCTCTTGTGAATGATGGTAGACAGCATATTGTATGTGGGTGTCTACTGTGATCTACTTCCCCCCAGCAACATACGAACTGTACCTAGTCTCAAAGTCATACTTCCTCATAGTTATAGTTCTATGTGCTTTTTATTTTTATGCTCCATGCCCTTCTGAAATGTTACATTTGAAATGGTTTATGGTCTGTTATGAACTTTTTATTCCTAGAAAGATATCAACAATCTAGAGGGACTTTCAAGAGGAGTGAGAAAGAAAACTGTGGCGCTGATCTGTAGTAAAAGAAAATATTCACAATAGGTAACAATGGCTAACTGTGATAACTGTGATAGCTGCCCATTGCCTAGCAGGAATTTCAACATATGTCCTTAGAAAATACCCTAATCATAGTTCTTTTTATGGGGGACATTCTGATTTGTGTAATAGTATGTTTGGGTACTTACCAAGATATAGAAAGGGGGCAGAGGAAAGAGGAGAGGGGAGGGGAGGAGTTAAACTGGTTATTTTAAATGCAAACATTCTAGATTCCTCAAAAAGAAAAAAAATGGAAAAAAATTAAGAAAAACCGCTCAATTTTGAACATGGAAATGGTGAATAAAAATTTACAGCCAGATTAATGAAGAAGGTCAGCTGGACAAAATAACCACTGAACTCCAATTCTGTGGCAGAAGAATTTTCAGGTTTTGCTCTCTCAATCTCATATATCTTTAGGCCAACAAATCTGATGTACATTTACCCTGGTGTCACCGAGCTCACATACTGGGGACAATGGTAGAATTGAAGAGGAGATTAGATCACGGTTTGGCTAACAGAACCTCTGTTATCACTGATGTTGTGTCACAGAGAAAGGCCCACTGTCAGAAACCAAAGTGACTCTGGGTGAGCGGCTGTGAGGGGAAACTTGTTTTCCATTTGTATGATGAGAAAATCAGACCTGAAAGTGAATGAAGTGAGATGAGTGTAGGAGAGCAAATAACAAAACTCAGTTTTTGTAGATTTACTATTTAGAGTAGGTACTAAAATCCAGCTCCTAATAGTTATACTTGTTCAAATTTTTGTTGCTTAGACATTTAGGTCCATGTACTTAGAAGCTGTCAGTAAACTCCTATGCTTCAATTTCGGTGTATTCAAATAGAAACCAAGAAATCTTCATAAAGTAAGGAGCACCTTATCTCAGAACATTATTCACAGCAAGATATTTTGATTTGGGCATTCAAATCTTGAAATGATCCTAAAGCTCTCAACAAATTTGCTAATAGGGGCTTTGCTCTTACCCAACAGTACATTCATGTAGTTATCTTTGTGCTGTTTGGACTTACAGGGCTACCCTTACAGATTAATGTGTACTATATTGTAAAACATCATTTGCTAACATAGATTTAGGGGGAAAATAATTAATTTTGATGGATTAATTATTATTTCAGGTGATATAACTAACGTCAAAATACAGCAAGAAATTGGGTCCGTTCTTCTGAATTCATACCTGAAAGTGCCAGTAGTTTCCTGAGGGTACTTGAAGTTGTACTTGAAACCACAGAAAGCAGCTGACAGTAGGTTTGCTCTACTGATTCTTCCACACTGTGCTTTCACTATCAGTCAGTTTCTAAGCCTTTCTTTTAGTATTTCTTCAGATCTTGAGTTCAAGTTCCATAGGTGCCTATGAAACCAAGAATGACATTTCTGGGCATAACTTATTGAAGCAGTCATTTAGCACTGTCATCATATATTAGAGAATGAACTTTAATTTGTCAGGTAGCAAACCTGCTTAGAAAGATAATAACACGATGGATATGAAAAACAATTTATGTTAAATGATGTGCCTAAACTCATGACTATACACTGCATTAGCGCTGGGTGCTTTGTGCCTTTATAGAGCTTTGACTCCCCAATAGATGCAGCCTGTGGCTTGGCAGGTTGTGCATATCAATGTGTAGGACACTTGGATGTAAAAAACAATTAGTTGTGACAATCAGCCAGTCAGTGATCTTGAACACCTTCCAGCTTTGCTCCATTTATGGTCATCAGTAAATAAAGCAGTGTTCTTAAAGCTGTGTTTTCATTTATTTTTTTCTGCCAGCTAGTGCCAGGCAACTTAATGGAGCCTCCCAACATTGCTCCCCTGTGGGAATAATTTGAATCAACATTGTATTTCCCGCCCCACCCCCAGCATAAAATGTTCCTTCTCTGTTTCACACTCCTTTGGCTTCATGAGCAAACAGCTTCATAGTAAACAAGTAGAGGGTCCTTGTAATCTTTACCATCATTTAC
>VYZV01002873.1:294534-306183 GCA_013401275.1 Pandion haliaetus | reverse complement strand
GTGGGGGAGAGCCCCTGCGCCACGGGGGGGGACCCCGCTGCTGCCTGGGGGGGAGGGCCCACGGGGGAGAGGGCTGGAGTGGGCAAGAACCCTTCGTTATGGGGGGGGGGCACCCCCTTGCATGCAGGGGGAGCTGGATCAGTGGGACCCCCCGGGGGACAACACCGGGGGCAGCTGAAGGGGTTGAGACCTCCCCGACAGGCCCATGGGGGGCTGCCCCCACCTCTGTGGTCTAATGGGATCCCTCCCTGCAGCAGGTTGGGGGGGGGGAGGGTCAGGCCGGGGTCAGAGGGTGCTGGGGGGACCCCAGGAGCCCCTCCCGACCCCGGAGGAAGGGGCCGAATTCGGAGCTCGTTAAAGCCCCTCAGCTTCATCAGAACAAAGGCGTTTTTCCATCCAGCACAACCAGGAGATCGGCCCCCTCCTGCCTCCGCATCAGGGGGGACGACGTGGGAAAACACTGGCCCTGCTGCCGCCTCGTCTTTGCCCTCCAAAACTGCGATTGGGCCTGGTTTGTTTTGGTTTCGGTTTAAGAATTTGCACGTCCAAGAGCTGGTGCGGTGACCCAGAATAATTTGGCATATTATTATTATTTTTTTTTTCCTTTGCCGGGCTTTCTGCCTTCTCGTTCCTCCCGGTTCCAGCAAAAGGGTATTTTAACTCCCGGTTTTGTTTTGGCCCTGGACTGGACTGCCGAAGTCTGGGCAAGGAAGCTGGGTGTCTGTGGTTCGGGGGGGGCAGGGAGGTCGATCGCCCAGGCAATACTGCGAGTTAATTGTGCACGGATGCTCCTAGAGCTGATACTCCCTTCTGCTCACGTGATAATTAAGAAACGGGGCTTTCCAAAAAAAAAAACCAAAACCCAAACCTAACCAAACAACTCATCAGCATCCTGTCTGGCTTTGTTTCTGCCTCAAGTTGAATTCTCCTCTTTCTCGCAGGACAATATCCCACCCAGCCGTCCTACCCCGTCCAGTCCCCCGCCAACTCCGCCGTGTACCCACAGACTATGCCCCTTCCACAGCCGCCACCCTACACAGATGCACCTCCTGCTTATTCCGAGGTAGGCGGGACACTTCTCTGAAAGCTTTATTTTCTTCTGGGGCCCCTCCCAAAGGAAAAAAACCTCTCTCTGAATAAGTTTATAGCTGCGATTTTTTTTTTTTTTTTTTCCCTGGAGGACTTGTTTGCTGCTTGTGTCGCTGGGCAGCGGTCTGTCTCCGGATTCTCTTATGAGATCTGAATCATCCAAAGTGACAAACCTTCAAAGCTTCCCCTTGAGTTAAGATGACAAACTTAGCTCACCTGTAGCTGTGAAACACACCTGCGATAACCTCTCTTAGTTGGATTCTTGCAGACAGTGAGGGAAAACTGTTTCCAATGGTGGGAAAAATGTCCTTTTACCCATACACTAAAGTAAAACGATCAGGGAAGGGGATTCCCTTGTGCAAGCAGGAGGGTGAAAGTCTACTTTGGAGCGAGTGCTTTAACAGCAAGGCTGAGTAAACGACTGGGTGTGGAGAATAACAAGTCTCTAAACTTGCTTGCACGGCTTTTTTTCCTAGCTTTACCGTCCCAGTTTTGTGCCTCTGGGGGCTGCCACCGTACCGACGATGTCTGCAGCTTATCCGGGCGCCTCTGTCTTCCTGCCTATGGCCCAGTCTGTGGCCATGGGTCCAATCGGCTCGTCGGTCCCGATGGCGTATTACCCTGTGGGACCGGTTTATCCTCCGGGATCGGCAGTCCTTGTTGAAGGTGGCTTTGATGCTGGAGCAAGGTTTGGGGCTGGTGGAACAGCCAGCATCCCTGTAAGTATAAATGCATCCTCAAAACCCTGCGTGCTTCAGCATTAGGGGTTTGCGGGTGGTCGTGGGGAGAAGATGACCTTTGTTTTCTGAGAAAAAAATATTTCTTAGCTGATCCATTATTTGAGAGAATAGTAGGCTCCTATTTTCATGCTGAGAATTTGCTGTCTCTGGCCAACCTGTGGCTCTGGTGCCATGTAGACTTGCAGGTGGTTCTGGCTCACAGCAAAACCATTGTGTGGCCAGTGCTAGCCCTGGTTTGGCCTGGGGGCCATGGTGTAACATGCCTCAGAGCGAGGCAAGCCAGCTGCTTAGTGACCTGACTTTCCCTGGCCCCAAATGCAGACTTGGCCTCTTTCCATGCTACGGTGGAGCTGTGGGAGGTTCCTGCTCCCCTGGACTTTCCACCCGTGGCTCACGGTCATGTGAAGATCTCGTTCCACAGCTCACAGGCTCCTCTGCATGGGCAAAAAGCCAAGGCCAGCCACATGCGCTGTGGGCTCTGAAAAGAGAGGGCAGGGCACGGACGAGGAACCAAGCGTTTCCTATCAGCTCCTGGACTCTGTCGCTCAATCTTTGCTTGGTAGCAAATGACAGGGACATTGACTGGGAGGTTTCTGGGTCCCTGCGGCCCACGGTGGCTTTGTGCCCACTTCTGTCGTGACACTGACCTCACCTATACTCCCCCTCTCCTCTCTCTGTCTTCCAGCCTCCCCCTCCTGGCTGTCCCCCCAACGCTGCCCAGCTGGCCGTAATGCAGGGAGCCAATGTCTTGGTGACGCAACGGAAGGGAAACTTCTTCCTGGGAGGCTCAGATGGCGGCTACACTATCTGGTGAAGAAGGAAGGGGAACGGGGGGAGAGGGGGGGGCTACATTTGTGTAAGGAAAGACATCACATACTGTCAGCACTTCTCACGATGTAACTGCTTTAGTCCATATTAACCTGAAGTTGCAGATCAGACACACAGCAGTGAGGTGTCTTCCCGGTTTGGTGCCCGGCCCTGCAGGCACTTCCAAGTGAAACAAGAAACCCTGTTAATGATAGCAGTGCCTCTGTTCAAAGGGGGAGGGGGGGGGGATTAATTCACGAAATGAATGTGAGCTCAGCAGCCCTGCCTCTTCCTTTTCTTTCACTGGAGTAATGCCGCAGCGCTGAGCTTTTATTAATCGGCTACCTGTATGCTGGCTTTGGGGAGGGTGAGGGAGCAGATCTGGTTTTGCCTTCCCTTCATGCTTGTACCGGTCTGCTGGACTCAGAGCCACAACCACCTGGGTTTCCCTTCCATTGAAGCAAAGGTGCTAGATAGAAAAGCGAGGCAAACTTCACTTCCCGGTAGCGGGGAGGGCACCTTGGCGCTTCTTTCTTCCTGACCTCACTCTAGAACGGATCCCTCGAAGCACTCCGTGCTCACATTCGCCCATTGTTTTCCTCCAGGAAGGTATGCAGCTGGCATGTATCATGGGATTTTTTTTATACACTCCAAGTAATCTTGGATTTCTTTGCACATTAGATCTATTCAAAGCCATGCTTTGGGTGCCAGAAACACAATGCAACTCATATTTGAACATTTCATTGGATGCTAACTAGGCTTTTAGAACAATGCTTAATAAACAAACTTTTTTTTTTTTTTAAACTCAACCTGGTGTCTTGACACCAAAACTCCTTAAGGCTGTTGTTCAGACAGAGAGGCTGGTTACCATCTGTCCAAGGGTGTGTAGCAACTGTCAATCAACACACAAATTAGCTTGGTTAATGGGTTGTTTTATGAATGCATACTTTAAAAATGACTTGGGTATAATGAAGTCTTATTAGGGTTAAGAAGAATATTTCAGGGATCCTCAGTGTTTTGGTTTTTTTTTTGGTTTTGTTTTGTTTTATGAAGAAAAATACCAGATTCAAATATATTTTATCTTGAGGTTTCAGTTTAATCTAAATCTGTGTCCTGTATATGTTGTGTTTAACCATACAACTGACTGTTATGAAAGTTCAGCATTACGTCTCTCTCTGTATACACTGTGGTGCACTTAACTTGTGGATTTTTTTATACTAAAAAAAAGTAGAATAAAGACTATTTTGAAAATTTGAATAAAGTAGCAAATTTGCATTAGACCTCAAATAAAACCCCTTGGCTCCTGCCCATCACAAGCCTTAGGGTTTCTTCGCTTATTTTCTCTTCACTGCTATTTTGCGAACTTCCTCCTTTGCGTTTGTTTTTTTTGGGGGGGTGGGGTGGTGTTGATTTACAGGAGGAACTGCCCTTGAGAAGGGAGCAGAGGAGGGACATCTGGAGCTGCTCCTCACCCCATTTTTGTGCATAGCAAAAGCAGAAGAAAACTAGTGTCTCCACCTGCCTGCGCCTATGTGTCGGTGCTAAAGCTGGCTCTGCGGACGAAGCAAACCTGCTCCACTTCCGATTTCCCCGAGCCCGCCGAGGTCAGGCGCCTCTTGGGGCAGGGACAAGCTTCCCCGGGTTTGTAGACTACAATGGGGCTTTCCGTAACTTGCAGGATCCATCAGCCTATTTTACATGCACGCTTAACCTTAGCCTCCAAATTAGCCATGCTAATTATCCCACCCCTAAATCATCAGCAGAATAACTTAATTGTTTTGTGAGATAAGGAAAAAGAAAACAACAGCGACTCTTCAAGCCTTTGTCACTGGGCTGTATTGGAAAGCACCGAAGGGAGGAGATGGGGTGGGTGTGGGCAGCTGGAGCTTGGCCGTGCCTGGCCTCTTCCGCGGAGCCAAAGTGCTCCCTGCCCTGGGTCTGCTCCAGGCAGCAGTGGGCAAAGCTCTGACACACACCTATTTACTTTTCCTTCCATGGTTGGCTTAATAAATTAAGGAAAAAAAACCCCAACCCAAACCCAAAACAAAACCAGCTTGTAGAACTCCAACTCCAGGAACTTTAGGCACCTTGGACCTGAGCGCATCACAGAGGTGTGCGCTGGACCTGGTGGCTTGGATAAAACCTTAGATAAAATACTCTTCTTTCTCTTTGGATGGAGCATCCTCCATCTGCACTGACATGTTGGTCTCTGCCGCTGGCTGCTCATAGGTGAGGTAGCTGCCTTTGTTTCTGTACAGGTAGATGATGATCACCACCAGGACCGTCAGCAGGGTGAGGAACACCAGGGTGATGACAACTACTGGGGAGAAGGCAGAGAGAGGAGTAGGGTTTAGCCCCGAGTGGTTGGTACCGACCTGCTCCTCGGTAAACGGGGTGGATCTGGCAAGGAGAGCCCCTACCTGCAATGACCACGGTGTTGGCATCATCATGGAGAGGTGGGGTGTGAGCCTTCTTCAGGAAGGGGGTTGTCAGCTCTTCTTCGTCAAACCAGGAGAGAGGGAGAGAGGAGAAGGTGAACAAGGCTGGTCCCAACCCAGCTCTGAGCCAGGCTTAGCTTGATAGGGCACACGCTGGCCCCGGGCAAGGTCTTGCTGAGGATTACATGGCACGAACAGCCTGTCCCGAAGCTGTGCTCACCTGCAGTCACAGGGGGCTGTTCTCCTTCCATCGCATCGGCTCCTTCTAGGTGAAGGTCTGGGGTCCTTCAGAACTATCAAAAAAAAGGAATAAAAGTGATAAATTCACGTGCAACACCCTGAAGGGCAGAGCTGTGAGGGGGGATGCCAGCAGTCATGCAGTGCTAATCAAAGCAAAGGTTTTATTCGGGCTGATGGAGAGGAGCGGGCTGGGGCATGCCAGGCTCGTGGGGAGGCAGCGAAGCTAGTGAAGGCAGGGAAAAAAACAGCCACTGACTCTGCAATTTGCTCTCAAACTTTGAGAGCTTCAAATTGCCCGTAAATCCTTGCAAAGCCTCCAATCAGTGTCCCAAGGTTGATGCCGCAGCCATAATGTTTCACCTGCAAAAAGCAGCTGGACCAGCAGCTGCTAAACCATCCTCAGCAGCTCTGCCTGAGGTGGTTGGACAACCTTTGTAACCCCCCTCCAAAAAATGTGTTCTGCAATGGCTCCGGCGCTCAGGCACAAGTGACTCAGCGACTCTGCAGCAATGTGCCGCTAGATGTCAGGAGGAAATAAAATTTAATTTTTTTTTTTTTTTAAAAGAGGATATTTAACCACGGGAGTATGGATGTGGGCCAGGAACAGGAGCCGGAAGCGCGGCCGTGCTGTGCCGTCAGGATGCATTGCACGAGGACAGGGTGACGCAAACCCTGCTAGTGACTGCCTGGATCTTGGAAAACGGGATGAATTTCTCAGGATCTGGCCCTGCCCTGGTTGTCCCACTGTGCTGTTGTGACTCACAGTGCTGTCGGGTGTTTGCAAAACATCTCTTACAACAGCAGGTTTTGCTTTCGAGTGCTACCAGAGTGCAAACGTTTGGGCTTACAGAGTCACAGGAATTTGGGAAAACAATCTTCCCCTTTCCCAGCAGCGTGCATGGACTGTTGTGGGACCCCTCTCCCACTGGCTGGGGACCAGGACCCCAAGTCTCTGGTAGCTCCCCCTGAGCATGACAACTTCCTCCCAGACTCAAGCTCAGGCTGGCACAAGCCACCAACTCATTAAACCCAGCTTTGTTTTAAACCCAGCTTTGCATTAAACTTGGCTTTGCATTAAGCCCAGCTTTGCATTAAATCCAGCTTTGCTTTAAACTCAGCTTTGCTTTAATCCCAGTTTTGTATTAAACCCAGTTTTGCATTAAAACCAGTTTTGCTTTAAAGCTCATTGGGCTCATCCGTTGGCGATGTCTGGGCATTGGGGAGTTACACTCTCCAAAGCCAAATGCGACCTTCCCACAGAGCAGCAGCCACTGCTTGGGTGGCTTTGGAGAAAGAATGGGTAAAATTTCCCCAAAAACTAAGATTGGGATTTAAGGGAAAAGAGGAAAAGGTGCTGCTAAGGGAGCTGGGCGCAATCTGGGTGCCTCGGGGAGAGGGCTCCTTGGGAAGCATTCGGCATTGCCAGCGGGAAACACAAACCTGCAGCAGCTGCAAAACGGAGTCCTGGGACCCACCAAAAGTTTACACCAAATTTTAGCTGGGAGAAAGACTTGCTTCAGCATCAAAATGTCGGTGCTCATGAAAGCAAAGCTCCCCAGGGGAGGGATGCTCCTCCCCGACACCCCCTTGTCGCTCCTGCCTTGGCATCACGGGAAGGAGCTCCCCCAAAAACCAATCGGGAAGGAGCCCCGTGCTCCACGGCACGGAAAACCGCGGGGTATTTTGCAGTGCCAGAGTTACCTCGCCAGGGCCGGGATTCAGCCGCCGCGTGGTCGGAGCCTCTGGGCATCCACAGCGGCCGTGCCAGGGGGCTGGCAGAGGGGCTGACTCACTTCCCCAGCACGCGGGATCCGTACAGATCTCCATGGGTTTTTTTTTAAAGCAACGCAGGGGTTGTAAAAAAAAACCAAAACAACAAAAAAACTTCCTCATTCTTGCTCTCAGGCCAAGTTACTTAAGAGCCGTTCCCACAGCGCAACCTTCCCCGCCCTGCAGCTTTGCTACCAAAAAGCTCCGCCGAGTGCCGTCGGAGATGCTCAGCGGCGCCGTCGCAGACCCCCGTTCACGTTCCCATTCCCAGCGGATGGAAGATGGGATGAGCCACCCATCCCTGCAGCCCGCTCACCCCCATTTCTCCTCCGCCACCCCGGGATGGGTCCCCCGGGAGCGGCATTTTGCTCTCTCCTGCGCCCCGCTCGGCTTTCCTGCTGGGTTTTCTGCTTTCTGCCTCTCGCCGTAGCAGGATCAGGCCTTTTCCCTTCCCGTCCACCTGAAATCCAGCCGGAAAACACCCAGCCGAGAGCCGACATTTCGGCTTCTCCCCAAAAAACCAGCCGCACTTCGGCGTCCCTCGTGGCACGACTCCCGTTGCCTCCTGGTGCAAATCCACATGCCTGATGCAGCCAAACCCCTCCAAACCTCCCGGGAAAGGATAAATTTTTTTGGGGGGGGGTCACCCCAGGAGCCATGCCACCCCTCACCCCAGCTCTTACCTGCGCCCGCTGTGCCAGGGCGAGCGGCTGCCGGCACCATGTGCGGCTCCGAATCTCGCCCAGGCGAAGGCGTTGCCCTTTTCCTGCCTCACCTTTCCAGTCTGGCTGCAATGATGATAAAATCCCAGAAATACCTCCTCCGTTAACCCTTCGCTTGCTGGGGAGCCAGCCCATCACCGGGCATCGGGGTGGCGACGCAAGCTCTTGCACCGGGGCGGCGATTGGCAGCGGGGTTTTGCTTTGATATGGGGGAATCTGGCAGCACGGGGGAGGTAAAATCAGGTGGGGTTTTTTGTTGGTTTTTATTTTTTTTTGCATGGTAGCACATTTTCTGGGAGCCGGCGAAACCGGCTTGACGCCTTTTTCCTGAGTCACAGCGGCATTGGGTGCCGGGGGAGAATAGGGCAACAAATCCCTCCCGTACCCAGCTTCGGCGGCCGTAAACCCTGAGGTGGGGACCCCCCTGGTGCTCCCCGTGGCCCCCCAAGCCCAGCCAGTGCTGGGCTTTTGCAGGACAGAGATTTGGCCCTCGCCGGCATCTTCGCTCTCCTCTCACTACCTTTTCTGCCCTCTGCCTTTATTTCAGACGGGATGGGGGGTGGGAAGCGCGTTACAGTTACGGTCAAACAAAGCGATCTGCCAGCGGCACCGTAAGACACCTGTTTCCCGTGCCGGTTGCCGGGCTCACAGAGAGGTGAGGGTCTCGGTGGGGTCCTGGGAGGGGGTTGCTGCTGGTGGGGGGTCCTGGCTTGTGTCCTGGCTCGTCTCCTGCTCCGGCGTCCCAGGACAGCCTTGCTCCTGGGAGAGATATGGAGGTGATGCAGAGCCGGGTGGGATGGAGCCCTCATGCTTTGATTAAACCGGACCCAAGAAAGACCGAGTCCAGCCGGGGGGTTTGGTCAGCGTCTGCCCCCGTGGTGCTGCTGCACCCACCTTGGCTGGGGAGCCAGAGGGGGAACTGCTGTCCCCAGTGCAGCCACTTGAAACCGTGTTGAGGGCCAGATAGAGCCCCATCTGCCAGCATCACACCAGAGAAGCATCACACCTGGCTGGATTTGTCCCATGGACCCTCCCCCGGCCCTATGTCCCTGCAAGCCCACCAGATGCCCCCCCAGCATGGGTTGGGTCTCCAAACAAACCAGGCATCCCTTGTTGTCACAGGGCAGAGATGTGGCCCCCACCATGGCATCTACCCTCCTGACACCAGAACTTTCTCACCTGAGTTTCGGCCACCTTTGTATCAACGTCCATCGCCTCCATGCTCTCCTTGGAGTTGCTGGGCTCACCCGTGGCACTGCCAAGCTGGCAAGGCTCCTGCCTGCCGCCCGGGGACGGACACACTGGTGCCTCTGCTGCGGGACCAGGGACATCGCAGGGTACGGCTGGGGCTGGGGATGGTGGCTCCCTGGGATGTGCCTGACCCTCACTGTTGGTGGTTGTGCCATCCGGCTGATGGGGTTCCCCTGCAGTGCCCAGGGCTTTGCTCACCTCCAGCCCGGCCACGGCTTTTTCTGGCTCTGGTGGCGCGGTGCTGGCGGCCTGGGCAATTGCCTCTGATAAAATCAGCGACGCCAGGGAGGCGGCAATGCCCTTGGCCCCTGCCTGCACCCCGACAGCAGCCTCTGATAGCTCTGGACCCTGGTTTTCGGTGAGCCCAGGGGAGTCGGCACCTGGCTCCACATCTGCCACTGATGTCCCTTGCTTGTGGGACGGAACTTCAGTGCCAGGGCCGAGCTCTGGGGCCTCCTCACTGCAGACCGACGCTGTCTCTGACAGGGACCCACCGCTGGCAGGCGAAGCTGGCGGCGGCCCAGGGATGCTGGCACCCAGCTCCCCGTTGGAGATGGTGTCGGTGGCACCGCTGCCAAGCCCGGGGGACCCCGCTGTCGCCTCTGCTTCCACCACAGGTTGCCAGTCTGGCGCCTTCCCCGGGCAGGGGAACATAGCCGGGGGGCTCACTGGCGAGGAGATAACCAGCGAGCGCCGGTTGCTGTGTGGGGGGAGGACAGAGGGGTTAAGCCCCCCTCTAGCACGTCCCACAAGGATCATCCTTGGGAACACATGGCACCACGGCATCACCGCTCTGGCTTGCAGGTGATGCTTCCCCATCCGGCATGATTGGCAAACGACCCAAATTAATTAACCCAGCACCACCAAAGTGCCCTCAACCCAGGGTCGGGAGATGTTCACCCATCCCAGGACTATAGGACTGGGGGCTGCATCATCCATCTGCTTTTTGGGGTGGGGAGGGCCATTTGGCCACTTTAAGCCCCCTACCTGCTGGAGCTCGCCCACTTTTACCTGGGGATGCCTTTAATGATGAAGACTTTGCTGGAGTGCTGCTTGTCCAGCTTGCTCATCACCTCGTAGAGGTCATGGTTGAGCTGCAAAGGATGGGGGGGTGGTGGGGGGAGATAAACGCATCAGAGGCCCCCCCCCAGCGCCACCCATCACCCAGCAGCATCGTGAACATCCTTGAGCTGCTCTAAATTATTAAATTAAACAGCAGTGAGAACTCGAGGTGGGTGGCCGGCACCGGTGTAGCCGGGGCACCCGGGGATGGCTATGAGACTGCTGGGGGGGGGGGGGCGAGGGGCGAGGTGTTTTGGGGTGCTGCCTTGCCCCCCCACCTTGCTCATCTCCTTGTAGAAGACATCGCGGAGATTGGAGATGTTCTGGAAGATGGTCACGTAGCAGGCGATGCGGCTGCAGGAGGGAAAACATGGTGGGAAGTGGGGGGGTTGGGGGATGCCAACCCATTTCCCACAGGGTCTTGGGGTGCTGAGCACCCAACTGGTGAGAACCCATCCTCTGGGGTCCCCGTGGAGGTGGGGAATGACAAATAAACCCTCATGGTGAGGATAAATTTGCCGTGGACATTTGTCCCTGGGGCTGCCCTGCTGCAGCCGTGGTGCTGCAGCCTCCCAACTGTCACAGCCACCTGTGGCTGATGTATCCAGGGCTAATGCCCTGTGTCACCACTGTGGCCTTTGGGGAGTCAACCCCACTTCTTCCTCACCACAGGGGGACAATGGCACCCACCTGCCGGCACCTGCGCCCAGCCCGCATCCCTGGGCTCAGCAAGTGAGTTTTGGGACCTTGGGCTCAGATGATGTTTTGTCAAGGGGACCCACGGGGGCTGGCAGGGGGCTGCCTTTGCAAACGGGGGAGCTGTGGATGCCATCGGCTTCTGGGCACGATTGTCCCTCGGGGCCATGTGCCTGCCCCAGCCCTGCGATGTCCCCCAGACCCGTGATGTCCCCCAGTCCTGCAATGTCCCCCAGCCCACGATGTCCACCNGCCCCGCAATGTCCCCCAGCCCCATGATGTCCCCCAGCCCCTGCAACACCCATGGTACCTGCCATACAGAACTGGCAGCTCCTCCCGAAGGTCCCTGTTCAGGTCTTCAAACACTGCTTGGGCTTTATTAAACTCCTCCTCAGCCTGTGGTGAGGGAATGGGGGGCTGTGGCTTTGCTGGCACAGCCAGGGCATGGGGAGCTGCACTGGGTGGGGGTCCTGCAGGAGGCTCGACCTTGGCGATTTTCGCCTCGTCCTTTTTCTTGGCACTTTGCAGAGCTTCCAGGTGATGCCGGGCGCTGTCGTAATCTACCAGTTTACGGCCCCGCTTGGCAATGCGCTCCTGCGTGGGGGGCAAGGTGAGCCAGGATCCAGTCCCCCGGGCCCCCCCGCCCCGAGGCCATGCACGAGGTATACCTTAAAGTCCCCAAACTGAGCCAGGTAGTTCTCCATCAGCCGCAGGGCTTGGTCGGCCAGCTTTGCCTCGTAGTCATCCCACAGGAGGTCATTGCTCTGTGGGGTGGAAGAAGCGGGGACAGGGGTATAACATCTGGAATCCCCCCCTCACCAAACCCTCCTTCTG
>VYZV01002873.1:279344-294215 GCA_013401275.1 Pandion haliaetus | reverse complement strand
TTATTATTTTATTTTATTATTATTTAGTATTACTTATTAAAGTTAGTATTTATTATTTATTATTATTTATTATTATTTATTATTATTTATTATTATTTGATATTATTTATTATCCCAGGTAAGAAAATGCAGCAATGCTCAACCCCCTCCTGGCTCCTCTGTGGTGCCCATGGGGTTTTCCCAGCATATTTACAGGGACGGGGTGCTGTACCTTTCACTGCACCAAGGAAAGCCTTCAGGTCTTTGTAGAGTTTATTGCCTTCGTTCTGCAAAGCAATGAGGTGAGGGGACAGGTCAGGGCCATCCCCGAGGGCTTACAGTGATGTCCATGAGCTTGGCGAGGATGGGGGGACACTGGGAAGCAGCGGGACCAAGGGATGGTGTAGGGGTGTCCCCGTTCCCCCCTTCCCCGCTCCCTGGTGCGACCTGCTGCAGCTGGAAGTTGTACGCGCTTTGCTCGAACTGCTCGTCTTTGGTTTCCACTGTTTTGCCCAATTTCTGCAAAACCTGGGATGGAGAGAGATGGAGTTGTGGGAAAAACTGTCAGCTCTCAGCTCAGTGCTGCCCACCGGGCTCTAGCTACCAGCAGGAGTGGGGTTGGCACTGGCAAAAGTCCCTCTTGGGGGATGTGGAGGATCCGGCAGAGCTGATGCCAAGCAGGGGTTTGGATGAGGAATGCAAAAATTTGGTGCTTTTATTTTTTAGAGGACAACAGTGACTTTTTGGGTGCTAACCCATCACCCCAACCTATAAAACCCTGTAGGTGCAGCCCTATGTACCCCAAAACATCTATGCACGTGACTATGGGTGCAGGTGAAGCCTTGGGTGCTGCCTCGCCAGGCACTGGTGACACCATGCTGAGAATGAGGATGGTCTGTGGCCGAAGGCTGCCTCTGGACCCACCATCGCAGGAGCATGATGAGGCCAGGCAGGAGGGAGCTTTGGGGTGTCCAGGAAGAGGTTGACTCCTCCGGGAAGCAGCTGGAGCCTGGCCCGGGCTGATACAGTTGTGGGGGAGCTGAATTTAGCACCAAGCCCCAGCCAGGAAACCTGGGAGCGGGTGGGTTTGGTGTGGGGGGCTGGCTTTGCATCGCCCCCAATATGGGAGTTGCTGCCCACTTTTCTGGGGGAGAGAAAGGGAAAGAGATGACCCCGAACCATCTCAAAACAGCCGAGAGTCACCCCATTTCTGCCCGCTTCCGGAGCCCTTCCCCCTCGCTTCCTGCACAGTCAGTGCCAGCTATGCTGGCGTTCCTGGGACCACCCCCACGCTGGGTTCTGCTGGCGACCATCACCTCCGGCCAGCCCGAGGGACCCCCCTGCCAGAAGCACACAGTCCCCCCGTAACCTCTGGAAGGCATTTTGGAAGGAAAAAATCC
The DNA here is from genome assembly GCA_013401275.1 of Pandion haliaetus. Taxonomy (NCBI): domain Eukaryota; kingdom Metazoa; phylum Chordata; class Aves; order Accipitriformes; family Pandionidae; genus Pandion; species Pandion haliaetus. The sequence goes on along the minus strand of VYZV01002873.1, from coordinate 292,836 downwards.
CACTTTTGGAGAACGCAGCGGCTGCCAAAGCAGCTTGGGGGACTTTAGGGAGATGCCATCAAGCCCAAAGCCTTGGAGCAATGATGACGTTGACCCAGAAGCACCCAAACTAACACCCTATGAGCACCCATGGGTGCCAAGCGGTTGTGCCACCCCCCCACGCCCCCCCCAGTGCCACCGTGGAAAGAATTTAAAAAGTAAAAATCAAATCAAGGGATTTTTGGGGCTGGGCATCGTGGGCAGGTATCACACTGTACCTTCTCCTGTGCCCGGCTGAACCGTTTCTGGACTTGCTTGGCGAAAAGCCCGGCTCCCCCGCTCTTGCCCTCTGCCATGGCTGCAGCTCGGTTCCTGCTTGCAGCCGCGCGCTGCGGTTTGATGTTTGCTATGGAGGAAGTTCGAGGCGAGGCAGCTGCCGGCATCCGCTGAGCACCCGGGCACCCTTTGCCGTGCTGCCCCCCCCGGAAAGGCTCCCCTGTGCACCCAGTGACATGGGTGGGCCAAAGGGGTGACGGGGAACCCGCACCTACCTCAATTCTTCCACGAGCATCTGGTTTGGGGTTTAAATTTGGCTTTTGGTGCAATCTTGGGTGCTGGTATTTTATCCCTGGGCCAGGCGGGGTTGTGGCACAGTGGGCGCTCCAGGATGCAGCTGCTGGGCAAGGTGGTAACAGTCACCGAAGCTGACATCTCTCATTGCAAAGGAGGTCAGTTTTGGAAGAGAAATGGAGCTAGTGGCAGGGAAAAATCCCAACCTTTCCCCCCTGTGTCCCCAAGGAGCTGCGTTGCTGCCCATGAAGGGGATTTGCATAATTTTCCCCTTTCCCATTACCCCAGGGACATTCTGTCTGCCCTGAAAGCACGGAGCCAGTTGCTTTTCCCTGTGGCTCTTTCCTAATGTGCACGGAAGAGGAGGGACGTGGCCAAAGGGATGCTCTGGAAGACAGGAGGGCAAAAGGATGCTCAGGGTTGGAGGAGAAAGGATTGCCGGGTTGTGGGTCAAAGCATCCACCAGTGTGCCAGAGAGAGGAACAAATTTTATTGATGCTGGCTACAGGTTTTAAACTCCTCTGACCAAAATGTGGGGATCAGGCACTTCTCCTGCCACCCCTCAGTTCTGGGCCATCACCTGGAAGGAGAAGAAAGGCAATGGTTGAGCAGAGCAGGGATACAGATGGTGCATCAGTGCAATGATAGTGCCAGGTCTCAGGCCGCCAGCCACCTGAGTCCCACCGCTGCCTTACGCTCATCATCCAGGAGATGTAGGCAGAGACGCGGGTGAAGACGGTGGGTTTGTGCTTGACGTTGCAGCCCAGACTGGAGACGAAGCTGGTGACGCCATGGACCTGGTACTGCCCATTCACCTTGCAGTGGAGGGGACCGCCCGAATCACCCTGCCGGACCGAGGAACCCATGTGAGATTGGAGGAAACGGTATGCTGGTGGGATGCCAGGAGTGTGGAAAGCAGGATGCTGGGGTTGTACCTGGCAGCCGGAGCGTACGCCATCACCGCCGGCGCAGATCATGGTGGTCTTGATGGTGGAGCCCCAGTAGGAAGAGCTGGAGCAGATCTGGTAGTCCACCACAGGCAGGTATGCCTGCAGCAGGACGCTGGAGAGCTGCCCATTGGCTGCACGCAACCGAGTGCTGGTTAACGCCATGCTGGCAAAGACCTGCAAGACACCGCAACCACCCCTCCCCTTGCCAAAGCAGAGCCTGCAGCCACCACTGAGCCCCTTTTCCCACTGCATAAAATCCCTCCCAAACCTTGGCATGACCCCACCCAACTTTGGGCAACTCCATGCCCCCAGCAAAGCCCTGCGTGGTGCCTCCTGGGACCTCAAAGGGCTTAAAAACATCATTCAGCTCCCCACGTTTCCCACTTTTTTTGGGTGATTTAGAGCCAGGGAAACCCATCGGCACTCACTGCGGGTGAGACCCCAGCCTGTGATGTAGCAGGGGTAGCTGTTGGGCAGGGTGGATCCCTCCAGGGGCAGGTGCGCCAGCTGCACATAGCTGTTCAGGGTGGCATAACTGGACAGGCGGATCAGGGCGATGTCATAGCTGGTGAGAGGAGGGAGAGGATGTTGCAAGGATTCCCACCAATGCTCCCCCCAAATCCCCCTCCCCACGTGTGTTACCCCCCAGCGATGTTGTTGCTATTCCAATAGGGGTGAATGACGATCTTGCTCACGCTGAAGACCTGCTCGCTGCCATCGCTCCTGTAGAGGTTATGATCGCCAGCCACGACACGGAAGTTCAGGTTACTGCTGGGAAGGTGAAAAAGCACAGGATCAGGAGATAAATTATTATTATTTTAACTGTAAGCTGGTATGGAAAGGATCAGTGCAAGGAGAAGACGCTCCCAGAGATGGTCCATGTAAGCCCTTAATGGAGGACCAGCAAAGACTTTAAAGAACCGATGCTCTCTGGGTTGGGGCAGCCAAAATTTCTCCTTTGAAAGGTTTTTGGTGGAAAGCAGCTTTTCCATGAGAGAAAGGTAGGCTCCCCACTCCCACTCACTGATCCACGCAATGGGCTGCTGTCATCACCCAGTTTCTCTGGATGAGGGACCCTCCGCAGGTGTGATGCCAGCTGCCGCCAGAGTAATACTGGAGGGAGATCTGGGGAGGGGGACGCGAGACATGGGGGGGTCTCACTGCATGGTCCTGGGGGACGAGACCCCCATGGGATTTACCAGGTGACCCCAGGAAGGACCCACCTGGGAGGGCCATGCGTGCGAGCGTGCCTCGGTCCCACCGACCACCCGTTGCACTCCATCGAGATCCTGCTCAGAGCAGCGTCCTGTGGGAGAGAGGATTGGGGTGGGGGGGGAGTGAATCACAGCCCGGGGAGTTGTCACCAGCTAATGAGGCCGAAGATTTCCCATGAAAGACACACCGCAGAGGGTGAGGGCGGCGAGGAGAACAAGCTGCAGCATCATCCTGGACCACGGCAACGTTTTGTCTGTGGTGGGGGCTGCACCGCCAGCGGCTTTAAATGGGACAGAGAAGGAGGGATGGGAAGAAAACCAGGTGACACGGCCCTATCGAGCAGCCTTGGTCCCTCTTCCAAAACACACACAGCCCCGAAGGTCAGGGCCGAAAAACCCTGGATGCACCCCAAGTCTCCCTTGGCTTTAGACAGGCAGCCCAAATCCCCAGGGAGATGATGACCTGCTCTTGCATCTTCCTCTTCCATATATCTCAGGCAATGTCATGAGTTTCTCCCAGTCTCAAGCCCCGAGGATGCCCCAGCTGTGGCTCTCCTATCACATTTATTCATGGGATGCCTCCAAGAGTTTTATCCAACACATGAATGGCACCCACATCGCTGCTGGGATGGGGAAACTGAGGCAAATGCAGGGCAAGAGCTTCACTCGCTCCAAAAAAAGCCACCCCACCCAGGACAGCCAGCACCAGAGCAGGGACCAGACGTAACCTCCATGGGGCATTATTTCGAGGTTAAATGAAACAGCAACGTGGTTGATAAGAAAAACCTGACTTCTGGCCAAAACAGTTTCATTTTTTACCCCTTTAAAAAGAAATTGAGGCTGTTCTGGGGGCAGGGGGGTGAACCTGCAGCATCGAGGTTTTTGCACCAGCTAAAAAAAAAAAAAAACAAAACCAAAAATAAAGAAAAAAAGCACCTGCTGCATTTCTGCTCTTATCTCTAAGGAAAACATAAGATTTCATGGGGAAAATGGTCTCCAAATAATCACTTGTTTTATCAGCACAGAAGGGAACACAGTAAGGGATGGCAGTGAAGCCTCCACCCTGGCACAGGACAACCCAACCCAAATTTGAACCACCCTAAATGGATGCCTCATTGCAAAAGTGGCTTTAAACCCACTTTTGGGCTGCAAAAGGGAGTTTCTAAGGCAAGGAGAGAGAAGAAAATTAAATCAGAGGAGGGGTGGGAGCTTGGAGGAAGCCGGAGACAGGATGTCTGTAAAATAAATCATCTCTTTATTTGAGGTCATGTATCCAAAGACAGGTTCTCCCACCCCCACACCACTTCCAGGAGGGGTTTTCCCCCCTGCCCCACTATAAATGAAATGGTGATGAAAGTTGGGCTTGAAGAAAACCAGGTGAAGGAGGAGATCTCACACCCAGGTGCTGGTGAAAGCCTCTCCAGGAGGGTGCTGTGGTGCGTTCAAGCTATGCCATCCGGAGAAAAACAGTCTTCCAGATCAGCACCACGACGAGCAGAATCACACCCAGGAATCATTATCATACAATAATAATAACAATAAAAACCCCAATAATCTAACTTCCCCCCCAAATCAAGCCTGACATCCAAGGCAGACAGCCCAACTTCTCCCATCCTGGCAGTAGTGATGCACGATGCTTGCAGTGCCATGGTGGGCAAGGGCTGGATCCTGGCAGCCCCCTGGAAGTACTGGGAGGGGGGATTCCATCGCCCACATGGGGGCACGACAAACCATGATCCACTCTCCCACGGGATGAGATGCAGGGCTGGTCACCATCCTCCTCCTTGCTGGCAGGAGTTTCCCACCCTGCTTTCACGTGCGGGGCAGCATGGCCGTATTTTTCAATGCCTGATACAAATTTCAGAGTCTCTGGCTGGAGCCAGGAAGGGAAAGGACGAGCAGCAGCCGGGTACCAAAGAGCATCCTTGGGCATCGCTACGACTGCCATGTTTTGGGCTCTGTGGGGTACTGCTGACCAAGCTTGGCTCCGTGGGCTTTCCCCACTCCAAAGGCACGGGACTGAATTCAAGGCAACAATGAAATGCAGCATATTTAAGGCTTTCACTTCTTAAATTAAAAAAAGGGGAAGTTTTTTTGGATTCTGACTTCCTGAGTGCGGTTGGGGACGGCCGGGGGCTTGGGCCACTCTGCTTCCTGCCTAGGTGAAGGACCAGAGCTGGTGAGGGTCCATTGGGTCACAGGGAACCATCGCTGGGTGCTTCCCTCGTGCCGTCAAGCATGTACCAGAGGCTGGGTTTTTAATCAGCTGGTCCTGCCAAAAGATAAAGACAGTATCAGCCCAGCAATGCCGGTGGGATGAAGAAAGGATGCGATCGAGGGGAAGCGNGGGGGAGGGGATGGGATGATGCCACTGTGCCCTTGGGCAATTCCTGGGATGGAGATGCATCTTCTCACCTGTGCCAGGTCCCACTCCTCACTGGCTGGCACCCGCCCGGGCTTCCCTCGGTACTGGCAGTCACCCAGCTCAGCTGATCCTGAGCCTGCTCGCAGGCAGAGCTCCTTCCCAATGTTGTGCCGCAGCTCCCGCTGGCTCGTGTACTCAAAATACTGGGGGGGCAAGACCAGAGAGGAGACATCATTCATGCTGCTGCACCCCGAGAAAGTAACCCCCAGGGGAAAAACAGGGGTGGGGGGAGCTGCAGGAGGGGGAAATGCAGGGGGGGGATTGATGGGTGCCCACCTGGTTGCCCCCCATCCCGTGGCAGGGGTACATGATGAGCGGTTTCCCACCATGGTTGTTCTCACCGACGTCCAGGCAGCTCTTGGTGCCCTCATTTTTTATCTGAAGCCGGGGTGGGGTGGGGAGCGGGAGGGAAAAAGGGGCAGGGGGTGAGCTGGGCTCCAAGGTCCCAGGATAGGGACCCACCTTGGGTTTGGGCTTTGCGGGGCATTTAATTATCGCTGTACAAACATGGTCCCGGTACTAGGTGGTGTGTCTGGGTCCCTTGTCCTTCCCAGGACGCGAGGAATGCCCATACCAATGTCTCTGTCCCACCATGAGAGATGCCCGGGATGAGGTTTTGGGAAACAAAGGTAAATTAAAACCTGGATGGGAGCCAGAGCCCAGCCCTCACCCTGGCTGTCGCTGTGTCTGATGGCTGCTTCCACATTGCCCCGGCTAAGGAAGGTTGGACTCAGACCCCGACACCCTGCTTGGAGGAATGGGGCTTTTTTGGCAGCTCCATCCTCGGGGATGGAGCTGACGCTCCATATCCTGCCCATCCCCAGCTCAGTTTTTCAAGTCTACCCTGTGCATGCCAATGCCAGCACAGTGCTCATGGAAGCTTTCAGCTCTTTCACCGGATTTAACCCAGAGCCACATCCCCATGGGTCCCCCACCCCGTAACTCGCCCCAAACCAGCTCTGCCGGATTCCAGCTCTTTCACCATCAGCTGGAGCCTGAACCAGCCCACCAGTGATGGACATGGCTGCACCAACACCCTCCAGCACGCTGGTTTAAATGCAAAAACCTCAAACGCAGCCTTTTGGGGACTTCACTGCCATGGCTATTTCTAGCCAAGGACTGAGCCCAGCAGGATGCTCCAGGCACCCCTGTACTCACCGCTCCATAAAAAGTCGGAGTCAGGTCAGGGACGAACATCTCTGGGTAGACGGTCTGGAGGTACCAGGTGAAGTTCTTGCAGTGGAGCTGTTCCCTCAGCTTGCGCCGGTCTGTAATGTCACCATACGTCTTCTATTGACAAAGTCACGTGAGAAAATTAAACTAACCTCCGAAGCCAGCAAGTAAAAACCAAAAAAACCCTCCCAAGCCAGGGCTCAGAGCTGAGGCATCCTCCCAGCTTTGTCATCATCCATCACAGCGTGCCCAGGACCCAGACTGGTGCTGGGGTCTTGAAAGACATCCCTGGCCCCTGGCAGGTACCCTCAGGCTTGGGCTGCTCACCAAGAGGGCTGGGACATTTTGGCATCACAACACAATGTTTTGGTGTTATAAAAATTTTTTTAAAAATTGATGTTTTTCTACTAGAACACATTATGGCCAAAGAGAAAAAATAAAAATTAGCTTTTTGGCTACATCTTTCCACCTGCATTTGCTTTCCCAGCTGCAGGCTGAGCCTACCTCCTCCCTCTGCTCAGGCCTGAGCTCCCAGCAGGATCAGTCCCTGATCCGGGAGAACCAGAAGCCCGCCGGCGTGCCCGGTACCTCTCTGGCCATCTGTGCAGCTTGCTGATTCCTCCTGTAGAAGATCTCCTTGTAGTTGTCCATCCAGACCTCGGCCAGGCGGACCAGGTTCCTGGAGATGACCTGGGTGCCCTTGGGGAAGGTGTGGGGGCTCTTGGAACGGAAAACGTGACCCACGACGGAGCAAGGGATGATCTCAACTTGACCCCCACACTGCCAGACCTATGAGGAGGCAATGCCTGAGATGTGAGGGGGGTCCAAACCCTCCCACACCCCCAAACAAGGAGCATCCCTGAAGATGCCCTTTGAAGATGGCACTGACCCATCCTTACCCTGAAGGACATCTCCACGTTCTCACCACCCCAGATCTCCATCTGATCGTCATAGGAGCCGATGTGCTCGAAGTAGGACCTGGAGATGGCAAAGAGGCCACCGGCAAAGGTTGGGGACCTAAGGGGGAGGGAGAAGTGGGGGCAAAATAGGGTTAAAATAAAAATAGAAAAGCAGAAGTCTGAGTTTTGGGGACATCATGACCCTCATGGCGGGTGTGAGCACTTTGCAGCTCTGTCCCACCATCTCCCTGCCCCATCTAGCTGTGCCCCAGATGTGGTGGTTTTGGCAGAGGGGCTGGACCCAGCTGCCAGGAGGGGACAGAGACGGTGGCAGCCGCGTGACACTGAGGGGCCTCACCACCAGCTCTCAACTCAAAGCAAAAGGGGGATATTGTTACTGAAAACCTATCGCCAAAAAGAAGTGGGGGGAGATTAGAATGCAGCGGCTGGTGCCTCATTCACTCCTCCAGCTTCTCTAATCTTTTCCATCTGATCTTTAGAAGAGGCTGGAACAGAAACTTGCTTTTATTCAGGAAAAAGAAATAAAATTTAAAAAAAAAAAAGAAAAAGAAAAAAGAAGGATTCGCTGAGCTGCTGCTTTCCTACTGAGCGGAGATGAGACAATGCTGGGAGCCAAACCACCGGCTCACAGTAAAAGGGACCTTTATTGGGACAGGGACGTCTCCTGGGTGACCTCTGCACAAAGCCAGCCCTGCTGCCAGCCAGGGGACAGGATGGGGATGGGGCTAGGCAGGGTGTCTGCTATCTCCCGGTGGGAGCACCCGGCTTATCGTGGGGCACCAACAGAGAGGTGCAGTGGGAAAAACCGTTTAGGGTTTCTCTGCATGCCAAGTAAGGGGACAAAAATTGGGGTTTTGGTGCAGTCTGATCCACAGGTGACACATTCTTGCTGCTGTGCCAGTGCAGATGCCCACCCTGTGCCCAGGTAGCTGGGTACCCAAGAGCGAGAAGATACAAGACAGTGATTAAATCCTTAACGAGAGACTTTGCAGGAGCAGAGAGATGGCTGGAGACAATTCAAAGGCGTTTTTGCAAAGGGTCCTTTATGGCTCCACGTTCGCCAAATCCCAGGGGAGGTTTCTCCTCTGCCAGCCCCACGACTCTGACCATGCCTGAGCATCCTCTCCCAGGCCCAAATCACTTGAGATCCCTCAAGCCAAGCATGCCATGGGGGAAGCTCCATCGGGAAGGGACAGCATCACCTGCTTGGAGGCACCAAAACCAACAGGGAAAACACCAACGTGTTGAGAAAAGGAGCAAAAACAACTGGAAGAAGGGACAGTTTCCTGGCACAGGGCAACCAGCTCTTTGCCACCCTGGCTGTCCCTCCCTAAGCACCCCGTAGCAGCCACGCACATTCAGCCAGTTAATTTTGCAGCCTTTAGGTCCAGACACGGTGTTCCCAGGGCTTATCCAACCTTTGCTACCATCACACCAGCTCTGGAGTGGATAAAAATCCCCTGCTGTGATGGCTTACTTGATGGGGAAGGTCTCATCCTTCCTCCACTGCCTCTCCCGGGGTGGGACAACTTCCCAGCCAAAAGTCAGGCTCCAGTCAAAGTTGCCCCGGCTGTGATGTTTGCCATTCTGAACGGGCTTGGAGAACTCGAAGGTGTTGAGGTCGATGGTGGCAATGTCAGGGCTTACGACGGCCGTGGGCTCTTCGGCAATACGGGATAAGAGGGGCTCCAGCCAGCCGTGGAAACACTCACCTGGGACACAGAGAAGGGCTGGCCATCGAGTGGAGACAACTTCACCCCCCCTTGCCCCAGCTCCCTGGGGACCCCCAGGTTGGTACTCACAGTGGGCATCCAGGAAGGTCAGGACGTCCCCGCTGGCCACGCTGGCCCCCAGCAGCCGTGCCGTGATCAGCCCTTTCCGCTCCTCTTGCCGCACGACTCGCACGATCTGGAGCTGCTCCACATAGTGATCCAGCTCGTCCTTCAGGTACTCTGGGGCAGGGGAAAAAGAGCCATCAGGTCTGTCAGAGTGGGGAGACACCAGTCCCTGCATCCCACCAGCCCACACTGCTGCCCCCATCCCATCCCATCGCATCACATCCTCTTACAGGATCTGCTGCACATCGCATCACATCCTCTTACAGGATCTGCTGCTCAGACCCTGCACCCGCGTTCGGATTTGGGGACACACGGAATCTCCTTTCCCTCAAATGCAAGAGTGTTTTTGGCTAAAGAAAGGGAGTTTTGCAAAGGAGCTGGCCACCCATCCCGTCTGATCCCCCACTAAAGAGGGATTAGGGGAACGATGGGGTGAGAAGGTCTCATGCCCTGTGGTTGAAGTGTCACTGGGACTGAGTGGCTGAACTGTCACCAAGGGAAGGGACAGCGAACAAGGTGCCACTGAAGGAAATTGGGATTTCTCTCCCTCCTTGGCAGATGCAGCCAAGCCAAAAGCTGGGAACGGCTGAGAAAGAGCTGGGATGTCCAGAGACCTGTCCTGGGAAGGGACCCCAAATCCAACCTGCGTCCCCACTGCAGCGGGAGCCAAGCTCACGGGCAATAAAGCCCTGCACCGCTCTGAGGTTTCTGCTCCTTGGGAGCCCATGCAGATGCCAGAGGCAGAAAGGAAGCATTTATCTCTGGGATGAGGGCAAAGTCCACTCCTCTCCAGCGCCCTGATGCTGAACCACATCGTTAATTTACTCTGGGTGTAGCTAATGAGGTTTGCAGCCTGGCAGGTGAGCCGGCTGATGGATGGGGTGTTTGCAGGATGTGGGAGGAACGCCCAGTTTTTCTCCAGGGCTGGGTTAACAACAGTGCCAGAGAAGGGAAAAAAATCCCCGAGGGTGCTCCCAGGCGGATGGGTAACAAAGTGGAAGAGCTGTTGGATACATCCCAGGCTGCTTGGAGACTTTGCATGAGCCGCTTCTCCTTCGAGTGGCTCAGAGTCACTGCTGCCAGGGATGGAAAGATGCTCGGTATCCCCTCGTGGCTCCCACATCCTGCCACGGCTCCCGCATCCCACCATGGCTCCCACCCACCATCTGTGCTGGCATCATCCACTAAGATGATCTCCTTCAGCAGGAGGGCCGGGGAGGCATGCAGGACGCTGTACACTGTCCGCAGCAGCGTCGACCAAGCTTCATTGTGGAAGACGATGACGACGCTGGTGGTGGGCAAGGGGGGGCACCGCTTGAATTTCTGGTCAATGCACCTCCGAGAGAGAAAAGCAGCAGTCTAAGCAAGATGGGGCAGGGTGGCAGGGGCAAGACAGAAACAAAACACCTCTTGTCCCCCCCCAAATCCCACGGCAGGAGAGCAGCTCCTGGCCCTGGTGGCTCTCGGCTCATTGCTGCTTGGATTTCAATTGATTTCTACCTCTCCCCCCGCTGCCAGTCGAGTGAATCACATTCCTGCTGCCCGCCAGGCCCCGGTGTCCCCCCCATTGTCACTGCTACACCTGCTAAGCATGGATAATCGCCTGCCGGTATGGCGGGGGGGGCAGTTTCCACACCAGGGCTGGGTTTCTACCTCCTATTCAAGCCTTTTTTCCACCCCAAAATCCTGCCCCCCAAGCCTTCCCCAGCCCACCCCCTCGAGCAGGCAGCAGTTGGGGGGGCATGCTTTAATCCGTAAGCCCATGGCCGGAGGGCAGGCAAAGAAATCTCTTGAGCTTATGCCTCTTCCTTCGTGCCCCAGCCCCTCCACCCCAACCCAGCGGGGTCTGAGGCTGTTCCACTCGACTAAGAAAAGAAAAAGTCCGATTACTGGAGCCAGCTGAAATGAAAGAGGGAGGAGAGGGAAAGGGGGGGGAGATGCTGGAGCCACCCAGCTGCAAGCAGGTACACAGAGATACAAAGAGCCTCTGCTGGCTTTTGCCCATTGCCGTTAAAAAACAACCCCAAGGGGAAAAAAATTGGGGGGGAGGGGGGAGAGTATTGTTTCAGCTCTCCTTCCGTTCAATCCTCTGCCAGCACTTGGTGACATCCTGTCCCCAGTCTGCTTTTATTTCCCCTTAAACTTGTCCCCCCCGGGAGTAAACAAACCCACGGGGCTCTTTGGGTGATGGCTCTTACTCCGGCGGGCGGCTGTCGGGTCCCAGCGCTCGCTGGAGGGAGATGCGGTCACTGGCAAAGGCATTGAAGCAATGCTTCTCGTAACCTCGCTCCTTCTCCTTCGTCTCCTCTGGCGTCCATTGATCCTTCTTGAAGGCTTTGCCATCAGCTCCGGGGCTGGCGGGGTCTTGGGGGGGTCTCTCCATCAGTGGCCGAAGCTCCGCCACTGTGTAGACGCCAGGTAGGCAGGAGCGAGCACCGGGCGGTGGTTCCTCTTGCCGAACTGGAGCTCTGATCTGCAGCTTCGGCATTGAGTCTCGGATGTTGTTGACCGCCCCCAGCATCAGGTCGAGGACTTGGTCCTTCCCCTGGACGATGTTCTTCAACCAGGGTTCCTCGCTCGGGTCCTTGTTCCCCACGTCCTTCTGCAGTATGAAGAGGAAGATGACAAAGACGGCACCTGCCAAAGCCACCTTCAAGGGGCTGTAGCGTCTCCGGAAGAGCCTCATTTTTTTTCCACCCCTCCTCCTCGCCCTGTGCAGCTTCTGGAGGGTCCTCCCTGAGGTGATGGGCGTTTCAGGGATGTGGGGTCTCAGGGTGCTTCATGATGTTCTGCTCTGCTCCGGTAACCTGGGGAGGAGGAGAAACACCTGCAGGTTAAATCACAGTCTGGATGCACTTTGGCTGCAACCCCTTGATATTAATATATAATGAATATTCCATTAATAATGTTCACTCCCTGCAAGGGGGCAAGTGAGACCTGTAAAATCCCCCCAAGGCCCTTCCAGGCATAAATCTGTGCTAAAAAGAAAACACCAGGAAAAAGTGAGGTGCAAAAAATGCTGCGAGGTGTGCTGGATCCGGCCACCACGAGCACAGGACTTTCCCGGCAGTTTCTCCTGTGATGGAGCCAGCAGCTGCAGCATCCTCCCCTGCAACCTCCCCATGCACACCAGGAACAGTGTAACAAAGCTAAAATAAAGCCTCAAAATTTGCCAAAATATTTTTGGCCGCGCAGAAAGAACCTTTCTCCAGGGTATCTTTCCTGCCTGCAGCATCGCTGGGAAGGAAAACATGTGCAAGACCCTGCAGCGCCTCAGTTTCGGCTGAACTGGAGCAGCAGATTTGATAGCCAGTGCCCTGTCCAGCGCAGCGGCCACTGAGAACTCAGCACTGGCTGCAAACCCTCTGCCAGGACCCTGCAAAAACCGAACTTTCCCACCGCGAGCAAACCTCCCGCAGCTGCTCTTTGTGAGCCGCTGCCGCTGGAGCATGGACAAGCTCTGCGGGAGCCATTCACCAGCATCTCCTCCTCCACTTCGGGGCCCCCCCCCTCCTTTATTTCTTTTTTCCTTTTCTTTTTATTGCCTTGGAAATGGTGCGGCCCTGGAGTGGAGAAGGGCACCTGCCAGCAACTTCAAGGATGAGGAAACTTTGGCTTGTAAAGGAGGAGTGACCCAGTCCCTGGGGTCACTGCTTTCAGTGCTGTGAGGATCAGCCGTGGGGATCAAAGCAGGCAGCTGGACCATGCTTCACTGCCAAGGCCACCCGTTCCTGAGTCATGGCGGGACCGGGCGGCACCGTTCCACAGGAGGGGGGGTAAAAAAAAAAAAAAAAAAAAAAATAAAGGAAAAAAAAAAAAAACACCCAAATTTTTTTTTGTATTTGCACNGATCCCCATTTTAACTGACCTTTGCAACAACCCTCATACTTTACTACCTTTGTAAGAAAAATGAAGATCCCCATTCGCAAGAGTTCTAAAAGCTAGAAACCCAAATCTATGTTGTGGAGGAAAATTAGGGGAGAGAGGCAATCAACAAAATTCAAAAAAAAAAAAAAAAAAAAGAATTAAGGGAAAACAAAAAAATCCACCTCAATTTCTGCTTGTATCTGAGCAAAGATGCTCCCACCCCACTTGCGTCCCTGAGCCCCGACACTTTTGTTGCACAGTGTGAGCTGCTGCCACGCAAGGAGGCGAGTGGTGAAGAGCAACTCATTTTGGGGAGCAAAACCCTGTTTCCCGTATCTCCGCATCTGTCCAAGAGTCTCCTTCCTGCCACGTTGCTGTGACCACATTAACGAAGCCTGCTCGTTAGCCAAGCGATGCTAATAAACCCCGGGGCGACACCTGGGCACGGATTTGTGCACAACAGTGGCACTGCAGCTCCCGAGGGAGCTCCAACCCCCCCCCAATCCCTTTCCAAAAAGGGGCCAAAGAGCAAAGAAACTCCTCCCCCCCAATCACG
>VYZV01002873.1:253498-266666 GCA_013401275.1 Pandion haliaetus | reverse complement strand
GGTGATTTCTGTAAAACGGGGTGCCGAGGGTGTGCAAGGGGGTTCCAGGCCTCTGAAGGCGGGGGGCAAGGCATCAGCAAGGCATCTGCAAGGCAGAGCAGCAGGGGCACAGAGAGGGGGGCGAGGGGTGCCCCAGGTGGGTGCAGGTAGGATGTGAGGAGGGGAGGAAGGCCCCTGTGCCATGCCTGTTGGGGGGCTCCCCGCTGGGACCCCCTTGTCCCCTCCTCCACATCTGATGTGACCCCCTGGTGATGCTGCGGCCCTTTGGAGGGGGGACAAAGGCTACTGTCCCTGCAGAGCCCCACGCCACCCAGTCGCCAGGGGGGGCTCAGCTATTGTCCCCTGGATGTGCCTGGTGCTGGGGTACAGGTGGGAGGCAGCTGGGTGGTCCCCCTCCTTTCAGCATCTCCTTGTCCTGGGGAGGGCCTGCCCGACCCCCCGCTGCACCTGTGGGACCTGGCTGGAGGAGCTGCTCTCAGTGGCAAATGAGAGATGGGGAATTAATTAATCTGCCCTGAAATTACAGCTCATGGGAAAGGGTGAAAGGAATTTACTTCTCCCCTAGCAAGGGATGACAGTCACATCCTGGAGATGCTTGGCCAAATCCTGGCCCAGGAACTGGAGGGGTCCCTGCTGATCCCCCCAATATCAAAGGAGGGAGCCGCGGGGATGGTGGCTTTTCCCAGGCAGGATGGAGATGGAGAGGGGCAAGGAGGGGGTCCATAATTTGACCCCTGTTACCCTCATCCCATAGCAACATCGGGATCAGTGTTATTAATTACACTTTGGGTGAGATTAATTACATTAATCCTCCCTCCCACTGCTGGTGGCTGGTCCTGCTTGCGTGTGACAGGACGAGGGGGCTGGAACATGAGGTTTGGATGCTCACGTGATGCTTTCAGCCTCCCCTGGCACCAGGAGGACTCAAAGCCAGACCTGAACCTCTTGCTTTGTGCTTTTCTTTGTCCTCAATTAGACCAAAGCTTCCCCCAGGGAAAGATTTTTCTTTCTTAACCAGAGGAGTTGCAGGTAAACCAAAGCAGGACACTCAAAAATCCCTCTCTCTGCTGCTGGGATGAAAAAATCACAGCAAAATAATAATTTGGAGAAGTTTTCTTGAATGGACATAGGGAGAGGATGCACCAAGCTCATGACACGAAGGGGTTCACTGCAGCTGCGTCAAAACTGGCTTTCCTCCTGTGATTTCTGATTTCATTTTTACAAGCAGTAATTACTTGCAGCTTACCGACAAAACCAGCTTCGAAGCAGCCAGCTGGAGCTTTGCACTTAGAAAATAGTGAAGTGGAACAGCTCTGGCTGCTCCAAAACTCAATGGTGAGTGACGCAAAGCTCAGCATCCCCTTTCCCAGCCCAATTTCGACGATTTGATGTTTTCCAGGTGCCTGTCGACAGTAGAGAAGGACAGAGAGGGAGGGCGAAGCATCTGCAAGTGCTGGTACCTGTCCTGGGATGGGAGAACTTGCTTTCTGGAGGCATTTCTCCTTCCTGCTTCATCCCCTCCCAAGCCCACAGGTCCACAATCCCGCAGCTCTATTAATTCCTTAACTCTTCCAACAATTTCCTCAATGAAATCACCACTCTGAGTCCATTTGAGTGGCTTAACTGGGACCAAGTGAGTTTTAAGTGGGGCCATTTCCTTTGGTGGCATCTCCGTGCAAGGCTTGCTGCAATTTTGGGGATGCTGCGATGGCTGGGGAAGGGCGATGGCATGCTTGGAGCATCTTGCCGCAGAGCCGGAGGTGCCCACTTGTCCCATTTCCTCCTATTTTTGCTCCTGAAGCTTTAATACTAAATAATAAAAAAGCAGCGGGGATCCGAGCTTGGATCTTGATGGGATTTTAACTGATTAGACCTCGGTGTCACCTTCCTTCGCTGTGTTATTTTACACCCCGTGTCGCCTTTCAGGGCAAGCCAGGCAGTTAACCTTTGTGCCGAGCGGCACCGGGGAGGAAGTTCATTAGAGCAAATGAATTTGTAGGATGGAAATGACGGATTAGCTCAGCTTGGAAAATAAAGTAGAGCTGGAGATAGCTGCAGGAAGCAAGGAGAGTAAAAAATGTTGCTTATCTGGAGAGTTCCATACCATGCTAGGACTTGGTCTGGCTAACAAGGATTTCTTGAAGCACCAAAGGGATGGAGGCCATGCCAAAGCGAGACCTTCCTGAAATGCCCTGATTTTTTGCAGGAGATTTTTATGAAAATCAGTGCTGCCCCAAAACGATTATTTTTCCAACAGTTTGCACCTCACTTGTATTTTGGCAGCTTGTGCTTTTAAATCCACGCAATGCTGCCTATGCCTTTTGGCCCAGCAGGATGCAGCATTTACACCCCATTTCTCTATTCTGGATAATTTTGCTCAAAACAGAGCTGGTTTCTCCCCATCCACTATGTGTTCCAAGCGGGAAGAGTCTTGGGGTGCATGGCTTTAAATAGCTGCCTGAATCTGCATCAGAGATTCTGATTCCATAGTGGTCCCTGGGCTTGACGCACGCTGGGTGCCGCTGAGCATCTCTTGGTGAGGGCTACCCTGTGTCCCAGGGGAACCTGCCCCCCCCGCCCCCCAGTGATCTGGAGGTTCAATTATTCCCCAAAACTTGTGACCGACATGAGGATGAACCGGAGTGGGGGTTACAAAATGACACTTCTGGAAGTGTTCCAGGTAGCATGGCAGGGGCTCTGCTGAGGGGCTGAGCATCCCTCAAACAGTGGGAAAACTCTCCCCAAAATCCCACTGGCATTTCCCCAGAGCGCAAAAGGATGGGCAGGGGGAGATGCTTTGCACTGGCCAGGGCTGCCGGGGGCAGGTTTAGCATTGCTGGTCAGAGCAAGGAGGCAAAATGGTTTCTAAGAGAGAAGGGGACTTTCCCCATGTTGCCCACGTGGTGTTTGAAAACTGCAACTCCCAGACTGCTCCGTTTATTACCACTCCAACACTGGCGTAATGCGCTCAAGCTTGTGATTTTATTCAAGTTGTGATTTAAAGTGATTTTATTAAGCTCTTTCGTCCAGTGCCTTTTCTGAGGTTGGGGGTTGGGGGTTTTTTGGCAAATCTGGAGGGGAGCAGGATGCTCAGAAGGGACGGAGGGTGGCAGAGGCTGTCATCGGAGAGAGGACAGGAAAGACACAGGTGTGTGATAATCTGGCTGCCAGCTAATGTGGGCAAGTCCAGGGAGCTGGTGGGGAGGTAGCAACAAGTTGGCTCTGAAATTAGGACTCGAGGACCAGCAAACTCATTTCCAGACAGGAGTGTTTGTTCCTCTCGCTCATCAAATTAACTGGTGACTGGGAGGCATGAGCTTTCCTGAGCGTTGCTGCTGCACAGTGGCAGGTGATACTATGCAGTCAAAGCAGGAATCTGGGGGATAAAAAGCAGATTTCACGTTAGTGTTTGCAGCTTAAATCATAAAACATTATTTATTCTCTTAAGTCTTCATGGTTAATGCACCATTATTAGTACAATGGGTAGCGTGTGCCAGCCATGGCATTTGAAGTTTTACTTGAAAATTACAGCTTTGGTTGTTTTGGGCTGTTTCCCAGTGCACGGTGTAGCTCTTGCTTCTTGATTTTTGTCCAACAGCCGTGTTGGTTCCCCCCGTTTTCTTGGTACTTTGCTCTTCTTCAAACTTCAGTTTCAGAAATCGAGCAACTGGGTGTGAATCTCGGCATATTTTTTTCGTTTGAATAGTTTTTGGTCACTGTGACGATGGCAACGGGCTTGCAAAGACAAAGCTCAGCAATTCAATAGTCCCAAGCCTTCCCGTTTGTACATTTAATACAGGAATAATTTGAAAACTGGTGAAAACTAAAGGGTGTTTGGGCACTGCAGAGTTTTTCTTTGCATGGGTGAACAGATTGTGGTTTTCTTGGTTTAGTTATTGTCCATGCAGGCAAGGAAGGAGAAACTGAGTGGCAGTAACATATTTTCTTACATATTTAAGACATTCATAGCAACTAAAAGTGCAGCCTGAAGAGGTGAAAAAGATACCAAGTGTTTCCAGGAGGCCCTTTCAAAGTTGCAGTTGCAACTTGAGTGTGAGACGTGGTCAGGTTTTTGTTTCTTTGAACGCAGTAATCCTGGCAATCCCCTTCCCCAGCCCTGGTGGCAAAGGAAAAAGAGAAGCAAAAAGACTTATTTCTGTTTGCTCCTGTAGTTCTCCTTTGGCTTTTAAGGCACAAATGGTCTTCGTACAGTGCCGACAGTGGCATTTCAGGTGGGCAAGGAGGGCATTAGCTCTCAGCTGTTGGCTCTCACAAGGAGAAAACTCATGTTTTCCATGGAAAGCGTGCTTGCACCAAGGGAAGCCTGAGCCTCCTTGGGCTGAAGACGAAGCTTCGCCCTTGCAGGTTCTTGAGGGCCTTTGGAGGTTGTCGGTGGCCATGTCCTGTGGCCAAGTGCCATCTAGTGAGTCTTGCAGGTATCACGTTTGGAGACTGAAAATTGCTGTGATCAAAAGTGCAGGGTTTCCCACCCGCCCCAGTTTGGAAATCCCTTTTTTTTTTTTTTTTTTTAAGAAAGGAACCGCAAGAACAAAGCTGGAGGCATTATTATTATTTATGATCTGAAACACTCAGCCCTCTCCTGCTGTAGTAAATACTTCCAGATTCACATTGTATACAAAATAGGTGATGTTATGGGCTGTTTTATTTGGGTATGGGAAGAAAAAAAAAAAAAAAAAAAACCTCCTACAAGTCTGTGTTTTTAGGGCCATGCCTGGAGGAGGAGGCATGCAGAGGCGTGATGCTCGTGGACTCGCGTGGATGCAGGGGTGGATGACGGCTGGGAGGATGTAAGGGAGCTCTACACACCCAGTCCCAACTTTTCCCTTCTTCTCATTGCTAAACAGAGGCACGACGAAGAGGCAGTTATTGACCGGGGAAGAACGAGCAATGTTGTCAATATTCACTATGAGAAGGAGGAGTTGGAAGGTGAGAATCTGCTGAGATCCTGGTAGAGGGGCCACCAGCCCAGGGCCTTTTCACATTGCACAGAGTCCCTATAATGTCCTTTGTTCGGTGTCATGTCATGTGCAGCAAAATGTGGTGTGCTTCTTAATAAAGCAGCACAGTTATTTTCACATTTTTTTAATATTATGGCGTTTAAACAGAGGGAAGAAGACCTTGTGGAGGCTGTGGTGTGAGTTTTATCCACGGGACTGGATAATTCATGGCTTGTTTTCTAGCAGAGGCTGCTCCTGGCTTGGAGAGGTCAGGAGAATGATTTGATGGCTGCAGACGCTGGGCTGTGATTTTGTTTTTATGTTCTGCAGTTCATTATCATGGGACTGATTTGATCTTCTCTTTTCACCTTGTGCCATACAAAGATTTTAAAAATAATTACCTTCTGCTGCTGCGTAATGAGCAAGTCTGAGTGTTGTCCAGCCAAAGCTGGAATTTGAGAAGAGGTTCTATACTTCCAGGGCACTTTTAGATGACCCAGAGCATCACTTGTTGTTGCTCTGCTTTTGCAAAGTTCTAGTAAAATAGGCTTGGAAAAAAGGAGGTCCAGTGAAAGTAAAATTAAGAGAAGTTGGTGTTTCTCCTGGGTTTTAACCATGGCTTAGCAAGGTACTGCCACATCAACCATTGCCACATGCTGAAAGTGCTGCAAATGCTGCTTTTTCGCAGGCCACCGGACCCTGTATGTGGGTGTGCGGATGCCGCTGGTGAGGCAGAGCCACCGGCATCACCGACCCCACAGCCAGAAGCATCGGAAACGGGAACGGGAGAAGGACTCTGCCCCAACAGAGCAGGGCTACCACTGTAAGTCCCGCCGTGGTGTTTGCTAAACTCCTTGGGGCTACGTGGGTATGGGGTCTTCTGCAAGCAGGTCCATGTGGTTAGTTTGTGTGGTTTGCTGTTCTTCTGAGGGAAAGTGGCATTATTTAGCAAGACCCCCTTTTTCCAAACTTTTATCTTTTTTTTTTTTTTAAGGCGGTTAAATGCATAATAAATTTGGGCCCGCCTTCCTCAGAGCTATCCTGGCTTTAAAAATGGCAATGGGGGGGAAGGAAAGCAGCTCATCCTTATGCAAAAGTGGAATAGATGCTTCTCCTTCTCTGTGGCTCTGTGCAAGCCCGGAGAGACCCAGGGGAGAAGGGCCAGCCCAATATTCATGCCTGAACTGGTGCTGATCTGATGGCCACTTTGCATGTGAGCATGATGGGCCATATTCAGGTGTGGTAATGGGATGGGGCTTTGTCTTCTGCCCCCAGACACCCCATCCCAACGCGTGCAGTTCATCCTTGGGACTGAGGAGGACGAGCAGCATGTTCCCCACGACTTGTTCACCGAGCTGGATGAGATCTGTGTGAAAGAAGGTGAAGATGCCGAGTGGAAGGAAACGGCAAGGTAAATCCCTGCTGCTGCCTGCGGTGGGAGAGGAGTCCCCATGCCAGCAGTGCCTGTGGGCTCTGCTTTCTGCTCTCCAGGACACGAAGCTTTTGCAGCTGCAGGTGCTGACATGAGGAGGCTTCTCCCCTTGCCACCCTGTAGCTCTATCAAAGGGGTTGCAGAGCTGAGGCTGTTTTCTTGCAATGGGGCTGATGGTGCCCGATGTCTGCAGGTGGCTGAAGTTTGAGGAGGACGTGGAAGATGGTGGCGAGCGCTGGAGCAAGCCCTACGTGGCCACGCTGTCCCTGCACAGCCTCTTTGAGCTGAGGAGCTGCATCATCAACGGGACGGTGCTGCTGGACATTTGTGCTAACAGCATCGAAGAGATTGCAGGTACCGTGTGTGCCGCATCCCTCCAGGAATGGCTGAGCTCAGCTCGACGCTGTGCCCTTCACTCCCGAATCAAACCCTGCCCCAATGGCAGGTCCTTTTCCAGAAGTCCCACGGTGTTTTTAAGTCATAAAGTTGTTTTTGGATGTAGACTGGGTGTACAACAGTTGCACCAGTTTTTTCTTCCAATGGGGGATCCTTTGAAAGCAATTTGTGGGGTTAGAGAAGCAATTAGAGAATATTCTCCAGCCAAAAAGGCATGTGTGTCAGGGCTTAGCAGGCTGCTCTTACAAATATGGAGTCTGCATAAGAGCTGAATGTCCTTAAATAAACTATTTATTACAAGTCATTTCCTCACATTCTTTTTTTTCTTTTGCCTTAACAGGCAGGATTTAAGAGTTTTAAAGGCAGAGTTTACCTGGCAAATGACCAAGCAGTGTATTTCTGTGGGGAAGATAATTAAAGTTAATTGAAAAAGCGACTCTGGAGAAATTATCTTTGACTGACAGGTCTCCATTCAGCCCTTTCAAGGGCTGGAGAAGTCAGAGCTGTTCTTAGCACATTTCTCCCTGGTGTCGGCAAATTGCAGTTGATCGACCAAGGAAACTCTGGGAAAGTCTGTGCTATAGATTGCTTATAGTTTGGTTAAATGTGTAGAGTCAGACAGAAAGGCCAGATCAGGCAAGAAAATTGCATTCTTTAGAATGGTAGATAATTATTTTAGCGGAGTGATGAATAAGCACTCTGATGATGGTTTGTAGCAAAAGAAAATTCTTGCTTTCGCTGCAAAGGCTGAACTGTATTAAAACATCTTGCTAAGGAAGGCTGAGCCCACATTAGGTTATCCTCTGTGGCACAGCCTTCCCCTGGGGCTTCAGGGGTTGGGACTTGGCGGGGGGGGGTTCTGCTCTGATCGCTTCATTTCCCTTTGCCATCCCCAGATATGATCCTGGGCCGGCAAGAACAGTCCACGGAGTTTGACGAGCGCATGCGGGCAAAAGTTCGAGAAGTCCTTTTGAAGAAGCACCACCATCAGAATGAGAAGAAAAGAAACAACCTTCTCCCCATTGTCCGCTCGTTTGCTGATGTGAGCAAGAGGCAGTCAGACCTGCATCTCCTTGACAAGCCAGGTGAGGGTTCCTGCAGGGCTTTGTTACAAGGAGAGAGTTCCTGCAGTGTTCAGCACCGGGTGAAGCTTTCTCCCAGGCTTTGGCACCAGGTGAGGATTCCTGCAGGGCTTTGGCACCAGGTGAGGGTTCCTGCAGGGCTTTGGCCCCATTAGACTTGTCCTGGCAAAGGAGAAGCATCCCAGTTGTTCCTTGTCCGTCTTTTTGAGTGTCTTTTTTTCCTACCAGCCCAAACACTCACCCCTCATCCTTCTCCCACCACTGCAGAAGCTAAAAATGGGGTGAACCATGAGACTGGCGCAATGGATTTAAGCAAGGTGAGACGCTCGTAGCTTTCTTACGCCTTTAGGGCCAGATTTTCTCTTGCAAACTTGGTTGCAGAGTGTGCTGCAGAGTGCTGTGGACTTTGCTTTTGGGGTAATTGCCTGAAAATCGCTTGTTGTGCCCAGGCGGAGCTGCATTTCATGAAGAAAATCCCCACCGGGGCTGAAGCATCCAACGTGCTCGTAGGAGAGCTGGATTTCCTTCACCAGCCCATCGTGGCATTTGTCCGCCTGACACCGGCTGTTCTCCTCTCGGGCATGACAGAAGTTCCCATCCCAACGAGGTCTGAATGGGAAGCACAAAGTTTTTATTTAAAAAAAACCCCAACAAAATAACATCAAATTGCATGCATTGGTTTGGTGTCCCAAGGGAACAAGGCCAGTGGGAGCAAGCACATTTCTCCCACTCACATCTCCTTGCCTTCATTTCTCCCTTCCCTGCTGTAGTTTTTAAAGCCATTGACCAATTTTAATGAAAACGTTGGCCCCAAAATAAAATTTGTGATCAGTTTTGATGAATTTCAAATTCATCATGAAGTCGGTGAGCCTATGTGTCCTGTCTTGAGCCACGCTCTGGGCTGGGAGCTCCTGGGGATTTCCTTGGGTGCCCTTTGAGCAAGGACACATTCTTCTCTCTCATTTTGTTTTTCTTGCCCAGGTTCTTGTTTGTTTTGCTTGGACCAGAAGGAAAAGCCCATCAGTACCATGAGATCGGCAGGTCCATGGCCACTATCATGACGGATGAGGTGTGACAAGATAAGAGATATCTCTGGGTCATTTTTGCCTTTCTTCACGTCTCCCTGTCTCTGAAGTAGTGAGGAAGAGGATTTGCTGTCCCAGCTGCCCACAGCTCTCCAAATACCCCACCCCTCATTCTCACCCCAAAATAAACATGCAGATTTGCATCACCCCACATCCTGGAGGCTGAAATCCCACCCAGGGTGCATCCTGCATCTCGTCCTTCTCCTTGGGGTCCCCAGCATGCTGTCCCCAGTGGTGGCATTGCCAGGGCCAGTAAAACTTCTCTTGCTCTTTAAGCAAAAGACTGTGGTGTGCCATGGGGGACAGGGGCCTTGTGGAGGAGATGATTACAAGTACAATGACAGACAGATTTTTACTTTTGGGGGAATATTTCCTGCCATTTCCAGCAGGAAATTTGGGGAAAATTATCTTGCATTTAGCCAAGAGCTTATTGCACTGGTGAGGACATCAGAGCAGGGTTGTCCTCTCACCAGCTTGTCTCTTGGCAGGTTTTCCATGATGTTGCCTATAAAGCCAAGAACCGGGCTGACCTCGTGGCCGGCATTGATGAGTTTCTGGATCAGGTCACGGTCTTGCCACCAGGAGAGTGGGATCCATCGATCCGAATTGAGCCCCCCAAAAATGTCCCTTCGCAGGTGGGTGCTGTGGCAGAGGGAGGTGCAAGGGGGATGGGCAGGACGGTGGCATGACTGGGGATGCTGTTCAAGGACCCAAATTCACAAGGTCCCCATTTGACACAGTCACATACCCAGACCAGAAGCAAAACACCCAGTAATAAGTGGTTACAAATACATATCTTTATCTTACATCCATTCTAACAGGAAAAA
The DNA here is from genome assembly GCA_013401275.1 of Pandion haliaetus. Lineage (NCBI taxonomy): Eukaryota > Metazoa > Chordata > Aves > Accipitriformes > Pandionidae > Pandion > Pandion haliaetus. The sequence goes on along the minus strand of VYZV01002873.1, from coordinate 256,886 downwards.
AGGAAGATGCCAGGAACTCTTGATGACAATGCTTCTCACAGCAAGCCAGAGAAACACAGTGGTCCTGAACTGGAGCGGACGGGAAGGTGTGAACTGTAATAGTTTGGGTTTTTTTTTCTGTTTGCCTCTAAAATCTGAGCATGCACCTTCCCTTCTAGCAAATTTTTGGGGTTAGTTGGTTCATTGAAGAGGCTCCACTTTACCAGCTTGGTCCCCTGGGCTGGGTAGGTGGGAGATCTGGGCAGCTGGGCTCAGCCACAGCATCTCTGCACTCAGGTTTTCTTGATTTGGGATGGAAGCAGATGTGTAAATACCCCCAGGTAGAGCTCTGCTGCTTCCCAGACCAAGGGGCTGTTGTAGTAAGAGGGGATAGGCTCTCAGGTTAGGTCCTTTTCCTTTTGTTGAAGGGTTTTTTTTGTGTGCCTCAGTTTCTACTGGGTATAAAATGGGATGAAGGAGAGTACTTCTTCTTACCAATGGAAGCTCCTCTGTGCCTGTGATTGCCCTTCTGCAGCAAAGAAAACTCAACATGGTCTTCCAGAAATAGACTATGGGTTTTTTTTCCATCCTCCAGGCTCTTTGGAGGTTTGATCCTGGATGTGAAGCGGAAAGCCCCGTGGTTCTGGAGTGACTTTCGGGATGGTCTGAGCCTGCAGTGTCTGGCATCCTTCCTCTTCCTCTACTGTGCCTGCATGTCCCCTGTCATCACCTTCGGGGGGCTGCTGGGGGAGGCGACCAGTGGCCACATAGTGAGCACCTCTCTCTGTTGGGTGGCATGGGGGAGGACAAGATTCACACAGAAGTCCTTGCATCAGTGAATTTGCTTTGGTTTTTGTTTTCCCCTAGTGATTTCTTTACTCTCTGCTGCCTCTCTTCCCCGGACAGAGTGCCATGGAGTCGCTGCTGGGTGCATCCATGACCGGCGTGGTGTATTCCCTCTTTGCTGGCCAACCTCTCACCATCCTTGGCAGCACCGGACCTGTCCTTGTGTTTGAGAAGATTCTCTACAAATTCTGCAAGTAAGGCTGGCTGCTGCAGCTGGGTGCTGCAAGAGCCTTCAGAAGGCAGCAGTGATGGAGAAAAGATGATTTTCTTATATTTTTCTATCCAAAGAAAACAGACTATCCAAATATTTTTCTGCTGAAATATTTTGAGTTTTGATGATTTTATTGAAAATGTAGAAAATTTTTATGTGAAATGGATATTTTCCATGACAGTCCTTTGTTGTGATGACTGATGTGAGGTGAACCACCCTTATCGCAATTAAATTTATTATTAAGCCCCAACTTGCTGGCAGCAGGTGACTGGGTGCAAAAGCAGCTGTTTTTGGTGCTAAGGCATCAGGGTGATGTGGGAGAACACCACCTTCCACAACAGGAACCTGAGCTCAATTAGCCTCCAAGGTATTAACACAAGATAATTGTTAAATAATGATAATTAAATAATTGACCTCTCCTCCTTGCAGGCCCACACCCTGCATCGCAGCCCTGAGGCTGTCTGTAGTAGTACATGGCAACTGCATTTACTACCCGCAGCCTTTACAGGCTCCTCAATTGCTCCCAGTTTTCCCCGCGGGAAGGAATGGCTCAGAGCCTCTTGCTGACCTTTCAACCCTTTGTTTTATTTTGGTTTCCCAGGGAGTACGCACTCTCCTATCTTTCTCTGCGGGCGTGCATTGGGCTATGGACCACCTTCTTTTGCATAGTGCTGGTGGCCACTGACGCCAGCTGTTTGGTGTGCTACATCACCCGCTTCACTGAAGAAGCCTTTGCCTCCCTCATCTGCATCATCTTCATCTACGAGGCTCTCGAGAAGCTGAGTCACCTGCGAGAGGCCTACCCTGTGCACATGCACAGCAAGCTCGACTTCCTCACCATATACTAGTGGGTTTTTTTCCTCCTAAAATGCCGCTGTCCCTTGGCAGGAGCTCAGGGCTGCACCACCATTGCCTTTCCCTTACCCCTTTCTTGGCTTCTCCCCTCCCAGCTGTAAGTGTGAGGGACCAACCCATCCCAGCAATGAAACCCTGCATTTCTGGGAGAGCAACAGGATCAACGTGTCTGGAATCACCTGGGAAAACCTCACGGTGACCGTAAGTGCCCTGAGCCACTGCTTCCTCATGCCGCGGCCGTGTGGTCTGGGGGCATTTGCGTGGTGCAAAAGTCAGAGCCCTTCAAGTAGTGATGGGCTTCAAACTGTGCTAGTGCTGCTCTGAAACGTCCTTGCTTAAACCTAATGTGTGGTTTTAACCCGCTGGTTCTGAGAAGGAGAATCCACCTTGTCCATGACGTGGTGGGTAATAACTGTCCTCCTCAACCCTGTTGCAGGAAGTTGGAGGACTTAAGTTCATGCTTGAAGGTAGTAATTGGCTTCCTTAATGGGTTCCTAATAACTCCAGGCCTTGCTTTCTTATTCAGTGCTGTCTGTAGGTACGTGCATAAATTTGCATATCTGTGCAGCCTCGGGCTGTTGTTGCTGGAGGCAAGAGTGCAGGCATGGGCTGGGAGATGTCTTATTGATGTCTTCATCCCCTCTTGGCCAGGTTCTGCGAGCCCTCCACTGGGAAGGGATGATTTGTCTCTTCTCCTTGCCTACCACGGTTGTCTTAGCCCTCCTTCCCTGTTCCTTCTTTCTCCATTCCCAAGAGTTTCCAGTGTTTCCTTCCCCTTTGGTGTCTTCTTCAGCCATGGTTACCTGCTATTCAAGTGGAGGATGTGCCGTGGGTCTGTGGTATGGTGTCCCATCACATCTCATCTCCCTGCTCTCCTCTATGTAGTTCTGTGTCACTTGTTCAGCTGCTGCTGCTCATTAAATATAAATCTCCATTGGCAGGAGCAATCATAAGGTCATGGATCTTGGACCAAGATCCTCAAAACCCCCTTGTTATCTGAGGTTTCCTTGCTGCATGTGCACTGCCTTTGTGTCCTGATGCTCTGTTTCTCCAGGAATGTCGGTATTTGCATGGAGAATTTCAAGGACCTGCCTGTGGACGCAATGGCCCCTACACGCCTAATGTCCTCTTCTGGTGCTGCATCCTCTTCTTCTCCACCTTTGTCCTGTCGAGCTTATTGAAGAAGTTTAAAACCAGCCGTTACTTCCCAACCAGAGTAGGTAGAAGATGGTGGCTAGCAGCAGTCTCCACACTCATTTCCCAAAATGGCTTTCCTGGAGCACTAAGCAGTATTTGCCACCACTTGGTCAGGCTGGGAAACGTTGACCTTGAAGGCCAAGCTCTCCATCAGCTTGCATGTCCTCACTCATTTCCATGACTGCAAAACAATTGTAGCACTTCCCGCCTGCCTTGTGACCTGCCCCAGAGCGATTTCTTTTTTTTTGCTCAGGCAGTGGAAAATCAGGTCTTCCAAAGTTGTTTGGCTTCCCCCCCCCC
>VYZV01002873.1:180685-253458 GCA_013401275.1 Pandion haliaetus | reverse complement strand
CCCCCCCCCCTTCTGTGCATTATGTACTCAAGGGGAAAGTTGATTCAAATGAGGAGCTGCCATAGAAAAAGACACTTTTTCTTCCTTTTGAGGACAAATGGTGCCTCAGTGCCTTATTCCCATTTTAGCTGTGAGCGTGGCTGTAGTGGCAGACATGATTCCTTATGTTTTTAATATTTTTTTTTTAAGGTTTGAATCAAAACAACCTCTTCCACCTAAGTAAACTTTTTTTCATTATCTGACACCAGCTCTCACAGGGACAAACACAGCAACAGTATCTAACCGAGGGATTAGGCTGCATGTCCTCAGAGTGGTGGGATCTTGTTAATCAGCCTTAAAGTTGTTGATAGCCCTAACTTTTCCATCTCACGTTATGGCCCTGTTTGCAATGCCCCTTTCAGCTCTGTTTTTTTTGCCCCAGGTACGGTCCACAGTGAGTGACTTTGCTGTTTTCCTCACCATCGTCATCATGGTGCTCATCGACTTCATGGTTGGGATCCCATCACCGAAGCTCCACGTCCCCCATATGTTCAAGGTAATGGGGTGCTTTGGCACGGGGTGGGTTTAGCCCTTGGGGATGCCACAAGGTGATGTTGGGGCAGGACAGGGCTGAGTCTGGAGGAGTTGCTGGTGGTGTGACCATCTCCTCTTCCACCTCCAAGTACATTGTTTCCTTCTGAAAATGAGAAGGCAGCCCCAAAACTAGATACCTACAGGAGAAGTATCTATAAGTGCTTGCAAAGAGGACACTGGCACTGCTTAACCTCATGGGAGAGGGTGATGTGAAGTCAGGGCTGGGAGGTGCTCTAACACAGGGATGGAGGGGAAAATCAAAGCCAGTGAAGTCCCTGTGCTGGGAGACGATGCTGATGTGTGGGCTTTGTTGCAGCCTACCAGAGACGACCGCGGGTGGTTCATCAACCCCATAGGACCCAACCCTTGGTGGACGGTGCTGGCTGCGCTCGTCCCAGCTCTGCTCTGCACCATCTTGATAGTCATGGACCAGCAGATCACTGCCGTTATTGTGAACAGGAAGGAGCACAGGCTGAAGGTAAGGGGCTGCAAGAGATGACCCCATCCCCAACCCCCTCCAGGCTGCAGGTATGGGGACAAGCTCCTATTCCAACTGCTTTGTGAAGGCAGTGGTTTGGGACAATGTCAGGCTGTCTTCGCAGGATGCTCTCCTGGGTTAATGATGACGCAGGGAGCAAATGACAGGGGAGTTCAGATGAGCAATCTTTTGGAGCAGCAAATTAATCTTAGAGCAATAGAAACGTGTTTTTGTTTTAAAATGTCAGCAGCAGCTGGGGGAATGAATCGTTTTGATGAGCTGCCAGGGATAACTCAGAGTCACATCTTACTTGCAAGTGGTGGAACTTTCTTTATGAATGAAAAAAGTCCTTTTTTTTTTTTTTTTTTTTTTGCGAAGTAGTTATCACACAAACTCCCCAAATCCACTTTGAACCCCTGCCAGATTTTCATGCAAGGTGCTTGCACAAAGACTGGATACATCCATATTTGTTTCCAATTCTTGTTTTAAATTTTCAAGAAGTTGACTTGCGCTCAGGTAGGGTTTGAGTCTGATTTGCGACGTTGTCCTTGCTCTTGTGCTGTGGGATGCTGTGTTTCTTGTTTTGCTCCCTGCAGAAAGGATGTGGGTACCACCTGGACCTTTTCATGGTGGCTGTGATGCTCGGGGTGTGCTCTGTGATGGGGCTGCCCTGGTTTGTGGCTGCGACCGTCCTGTCCATCACCCACGTGAATAGTCTAAAAGTAGAGTCTGACTGTTCAGCTCCAGGAGAACAACCCAAGTTTCTGGGGATACGAGAGCAAAGAGTCACTGGCTTGATGATCTTTGTGCTCATGGGCTGCTCTGTCTTTTTCACTTCTGTGTTAAAGGTAAGAGGAAAACGCACAACACCCAACAACCACGAGCTTTTTGGAGGTTATACAAAAATAGCCCCCACTCTCCAGGCCTGAGTAGTTATGGAGCAGAGGAGGAGGTGTTCCCAAACCTTAGGGCTTGACCCATGGTGGGAACCAGCCTTGGTTACACTTTCCAGCCCTTCAGACCCCAGTTTGGTGCACTTGAGGCAAGCAAGCAAGACAACTGCTTTAATTTCCAGGTGTCTTTCAGGCCCACCTGTGTTTGTGGGTTACAATTAAGCATATTCAGACCAGTACATCTGCTCTCTTTCAAACAGGCAGCACTTTATTGGTTGCAGTTTGCTCGCCCAAATGCCTCACAACAGCCGTTCCCAGTAGCTAAACACACTGACATCATCCCCATGGGCTTCCTCGCATGTTCCTCCCACAAAGTAATCTCATCTCTAGGCTAAAAGGAGGCATGTTGCTTTTGCATGTTGCCACAAGAATTTGTAGAAATATTTTTCTACTGTCACAGAATGTGGCATATGGTAGCATGGGTGAAATTGCCTATTTTCCTCCAACCTTTGTGAAAAAAAGGATTATTCTGATGAAACGTAACTCAAAAGTTCAGCCTAAAGCAGAGCCTTAGCTCGCTCACACACACAAAATCTCTAATGGTTAAAACAGACACATCTCTAATGCTGTGGAAACTGGAAAGCTGTAGGCAATTTTAGGTAGTGCTGGTAGAAGAGAGTGATGCTACTGAAAAGGCAATTTAAAATAATAAATGATTGCATTATTTTTTTTTTTTTTTTTCAGTTTATACCAATGCCCGTGCTTTACGGCGTCTTTCTTTACATGGGTGTGTCGTCGCTCAGAGGAATTCAGGTATGGACTCTCTTATAGCATGCAGCATGTTGGCTCCCTGGTATTTCATCTCCGTAGAATCAGGAAAAAAGCAGTGGCATGGGAAAAAACCTCTCTGAAAGCAAGCAAAGAAAATATTTTGTGTAAGAAAAAGATCAGCGGAGGCACAGGACGTATATAGGGCTGGGAGGACCAGGCAAGTTCAGCGCTCTCTGTTTCACTGTTTACGGCAGGCCAGTGTTTGATGACATGAACATGGGTGAATTCAGTGCAAAGGGAAGGCAATTTCTACCACTGGTGGAAATCCTTGCTGGGGGATTCAGTGGGTCAAGAAAGGCTAATAACAGAATAATGTGGAATAACTGCAATTTGGTGGGCAGCTCTCATGGGAAAGCTGGTTTATAGATGGATTGAAGGGAAAATGGGTGCTGCTCCCAGGAGGAACGTAGTGGCGTCTAAGATTTCTCATGGCAAGTGAGATCCTGAAAACTCCCTCCACATCTCAATGGGCCCAGAAACTTTCCATGGTCCCAAGGTGGCAACTTTTCAGTTTTATTTTGCAGTTCTTTGATCGCTTGAAGCTGTTTTGGATGCCAGCGAAACACCAACCAGACTTCATCTACCTGCGGCACGTCCCCTTGCGAAAGGTGCATTTCTTCACCATGATCCAGCTGATCTGCCTCATCCTGCTCTGGGCCATCAAGGTGTCCCGTGCCGCCATCATCTTTCCCATGATGGTAAGAGCTGGTGCCACTCAGTAGCGGGGTGTTTGCACCATTTGAGTGAGATGTAGACTCACTGCATCTTCCCTCTTATTTGTGAAGGTTTTGGCTCTTGTTTTTGTCCGGAAAGTGATGGATTTCTGCTTCTCAAAGCGAGAGCTCAGCTTTCTGGATGACCTTATGCCAGAAAGCAAGAAGAAGAAGTTGGACGATGCCAAAAATGAAGCCAAAGAAGAAGAGGTAATGCTTGCTGGGTGTGCTCAGGGCTGGACATCTTCCTTAGGCTGTGAGATTGCCTGTTTCTATCACAGCTGGTCTCGAAATGTTGGGGGAAGATCAGGACTCAATAGAAATAGATCCTAATAGCCTAGATCCCACATCATAACCTTTTTATTTTTTTCCTAAATTAGCAGTGAGCTTAGCATTTGAAGAGATGTATAATTTCTAAAATGTGTCTTTATTATAAAGATGATGATTATTATGGAAATGTTTGCTCATAATAGTGTTTTTAACCACCCCAAATATTTGGAGTGAAAGGTCTTTACACTGCTGCACTAATAGCTAAAGAGGCCATGGATCAGAAGGAGAGGGCAGCAGGCAATGTTTCTGCTGGGTGTTTAGTTTATCTCCACTTTGATCAAAGACAAAGAACTTGATTTGCCCCTTTTTATGTCAGGAGTCCCAGAAGATGATGGAAGCTGCTGCTGCAAATTCAGTTCAGCTGAAACTGGGGAAGGCCAGCGACTTGGGTATCCCAAAGCAAAGCAGTGAGAGGTAAAGCCCCACCAAGTGCCAGGACCCCTGGCGAGATTAGTTTGAAGGTGTTTGGCACAGTTTTCTCCACTTGCATCTTTGTTGAGCATCCCATAGAAACCAGCAGTTAGCTTGGTGGGAAAATCAAATTTACAGGCAGGGCTGCAGGAGGTGATCGCAGGGCTCTGATCCCAAGCAGAGTCACTGCACAACTCACGTTTGACCCCAAAAACTTGCATCATCAGTGACTTTATGGTAGCTGGAGATCCTCATACTTGAAAATGAGGAGTTGTTGGCATGATCTGTCCCAGCAGTGGCTTAGGAGCCCAGTCCAGGGCTAAACACCAGCAAGAGCCTTTGCATGGAGCTGTTGCTCTGCAGCTTTCAGGCTTGCCTCCCAAAACTCGTCATCCAGCAAAACCTCCCGTGCTTATGCTGAGCTTTGATTCTGCAGCCCCCCCATTCTTCTTGCTAATGCTAATGCCCTTGGTGGCATCAGTTCCCATAATCACAGGTTGCTATGTAAAATCTTTATTGCAGGACTGATCCTTCTGAGATTAATATCTCAGATGAAATGTCAAAAACAACTGTATGGAAGGCTCTCACTATGAACACAGAAACACTCTGAATCTGAGGAGGGAAAAGGTAATGGATTGCATGTGAATGTGAACGTGCTTCTCTGGGAACAGGCGCTGAGGAGCGTGGCAGTAAACCGGCTCCTCTGTGCTGGGGTGGTCCCACAAATGGGGCTGAACCAGCAGCAGCCAGCAGGTCTTCCACTGATGGTGCTCTCCCTCTTCTTCTCTTTTGTCCCCCAGTTTTCATGTTTAGGAATCTTGACTTTGAAGGAGAGGAGTGAGAACATGACTCAGGGATGTGCGAATGCAGACATGGGGAGAAACTGCTTTTTTTTTCAATTGGAGGATTCCCATTAAAGCCATGCAGATGTTTTCAGTTATCCTTGGTGTGCTTCAGGCATTCGGTATCTCTAGACCAGCAAACTGAGGTGCACATCAGTGTCAATGGGAGTTTGGTGTTGTTAAGCCTCCGTGTGTACATGCGTGTGTCGTTGCAGTTTTGTGGTGGTAGAGGGACTGTTACTGCTTTATCATTCAGTGGTATTTTTTAATATCTAATTCTTCCTCTGCCTTCTCTTTTTTCCAAATATAAACTCTGAATGTACAAAATCACTTTCTGCTATATTTGACGCATTCTCCACTTTCTTCTTCATCACGACTGGGTTTTTGGTCTGGTTTGGGGTCCTGGCTTTAATTCACTCTAATGTCCCTTACTGGTAGGAGGGAGATGCCCTCTCCAACGGGGCAGCATAGAAAGCATCTGAGCAGTTGGGCTGAGGCAAAGGAAAAGCATTTGCTCCCTGTGCTTCAGTTTTACAGCTTTTTTTTTTTTTTTTTTTTTTTTTTGCCATCAGCCTGGAAGCTGCAAAATGCAGAAATGCCACTTTCTTGTCCCCTGGCTGTAAACTGAATATAAGGGAGCACTTAAAATTGAATACCTTGAATACACCGTATGGTCATGGGAGCGGCCAGGTGAGACCTGGGGCTCTCTGCTCCTGGGCTGCCTGCTCTGTTGTTCCTCCTCTTTCCTTTCTTTGACCTCCCTGGGACTCTGTGTAGTTTTTTTTTCCACCCCTGTCCTTGCAAAGTCTCTTCTCTTGTGGGGTGGGATGAGCTGGGAGGAAAGTGGGAAGATGCCTTTTCCTGCTCCCCTCCCCTGCCACTTTGCAGGAAGAAGCTCTTGAGCAGAGATGGTTCTTGCGCTCTCTTCACATTTTTGGGGGGTCATCGGGCTGTGGTGTCACCCCAGGCACATGCTGTTGAGTCGGGTGGCTGTGGAGCCTAGGAGGAGAGGGCAACCCAGCAGAAAAGGTCCCCTCACAGCCCTCCACCTTACCGTGGGCTCAGGAGGTGCTACAGGTTCTTGGTGTCTGCAGCCAGTGTCCCGTGCCCAGCTGGGACGGGGACATGAACCCTCCTGCCCTTGGCTGGTCCTGGCCCCCGTGTGAGGCTTTTCATGCCTTGAACCAACCGAAATGAAAATGGCAAGTTGTTGCTGCCTGGAAGTGGGTGGGGAAAAGAAAATATAAACTTGCTGTGTAAAGATGAAAGTGGCACATCACCAAGCAGGGCCAAAATCAGATGGCTTCTATGGGCTGAGGTTTTGCAAACTGGGGTTTGTCTGTTGCCGGTGTGGCAAGGTGGCTGTTGGAAGGGGAGGCTGGTTTAGCCCTTTGAAAAGGAGGGAAACCAAAAAAAAAAGGCTTGAAGGAAGGCAAAGGTGCAAAGCCTGGCTTTTCTTGCTGCAATTCCTCTGTGATGCTCATGCACATCCCATCCACGCTGCCTGGCTGTGAGCACAGGACTGTGCTTGCTGCTCCAATGTGCCGTCTCTCCCTCCCCAGAGAGAAAAGGTCCCGGTGGAGGAGAGCCCTGATCTCGCCACGCTTTGGAAAATAAACTTTAATTCCTGTGGAGGTATAAGCACTAAGACAGTGAATGGCACTGGGTGCAGAGCTGGGTGATTGTAGTACCAAGGCTATTGCTGCCCTGCCCTGAAAATGGGATTATTTGGCTTCTAACGTAGGACAATTTTGTTTTTCTCTTTTTATTTTCCTCTATGTAAGAGGAGAGATCTGGGCTGGATTCCGTTCACTCCCGTCAGGGTCCAGAGCCAGGGGCTGGGATTGTTTTCAGCATGTGCCTGGCATCTCTCCATCTTAGAAAGAAACCCCCTCTGAAAGGAAAACAGTGCCAGTTTTAATGAAGAGCGGGCTGGGTCCAGCTCTGCAGGGGTCTGTGTCTCCCCTGGCTTCAGGGGAATGCAAAATGTTGGCGTCTGCCTTGGCGATTGCTTATTTAAAAAGCAAACCAGGCTTCCGTGTCATGCCCTAGTGCGGCTGTCTTCTCCATTTGAAGCTTTGTTTTTGCTATTTACAGGGCTAGCGTTTTTTCTTTAATTATTATATATTTTTTTTTAATGAAATGAAAACTGAAGTCTTGCTTAATAATGTGACTCTGGGCCATCTAAAATGTAGTCGTAACCTTTGCGGGCTGGCTGTGAAGCTGCCTGCCCCCTTTATGCACCATAAACCCATGGACCTCTCCTTATTTTGGAAGGATTTAATATTTCCCTGTGCAGAGGAAAATTATGCTGGGGGGAAGCCCTCTCAAAGGTGTTCCTGGAGTTGCTTTAGGACTAAAAAATAAAAATAAATCCTTGAAGTGACCCATGATGCTTCAGATGGCAGCAAGCCCCCTTCCCATCGATGCAGGATGGGTGCTGGGTGTTTTCCTCATCTTTGGTGCCTTAAAACATCTCCCCAAATCACCCATGGGCCCCTTTAAAAAAGTTTCCTAAAATTAAGTGCATGGAAATCCCTAAGGGGGAAAAAAATGTAAAAAGNTTTTTTTTTTTTTTTTTTTAAATTATATTATTTTCCCCCAGTGTGCTACATGTAGAAACACAGAAATTATTTTTGTTTCAGAGATGCTGAAATATATTTATTTTATTGTAAGAGATGATCTAGTTTGGAAACACTCCGTGTTGTAAATAAAACTGAGGGGGGGAAAATCCACCAAGTGAATCTGTGTTCTTTATCACTTTTAATCTGTGTGAATTTTTTGTTGTGTTTTTTTTTTTTTTTTTTTTTTTAAATTTTATTTATTTCAGGTTCATTTTGTGAAACTCAAGTAACAGAAATCCATGTCACCACCTTGTGGGTCCCACTGGTGAAGCATTGCTGTTGACTGATGGGTTCCACCTGCCAGAGCTGTGTCTGTCTTTGCTTTTTCTCTTGTTGCCCATTGAAAGTAATGGGAAAATAATAAAAGTCTTGTTTGTCTCACTGTACCACTCCGGTGTCTTCTGAAGGGTGAAGAGGAGTCAGAGTGTCTTTGCAGCTTGCTAAGAGGGGCTTTGGAGATGATGGGGAGAGGGCAGCACTGATTTGGGGGAAATCTCTGTCCCTGGGGTTTGGGTCAGGAACCAGCTGCTTGGGGAAAGATTTTAAATTAGTGTGGGGTTTGGGTTGTTTTTTTTTTGTTTTAAGAATTATTTTATTTTTAAATTTATTTTTAAATTTTTTAATTAATTTTTAAATGCTATTTTAAAAATTTTATTCTTTTATTTTTATTTTATTTATTTCTCTGTGCAAGTACTTGCAATGAGCTCTGTGGTGCAGGAGAGAGGGGACAGCAGTGTCACACGTGTCCCCTCTGTCAGACCCCGGGGTGTGCAGGGAGTCCATTTGCAATACCATTTATTAGCATTAAATTAAATCCAGAGAGGTTCTAGTTATCTTTCATATAATTTTGTTTTTCTTATTTTTAAATTTCATTCAAAATCCCCTCTGGCACAGGTCTGTGGGATCAGGCAGGTGCATCCTCATTGCCCTTTTGCCTAAAATTCAAGGAATTGAGAGAAAAACGGCGCACCTGAGCCAAGTTGGGGTCAGAGGCCAGTGCCTTGAAATCCCCTGGGACCAGCGGCGCATGGGATCCTCACGGGAGGCTTGGAAGGGTTGGAGACATTGAGAACCAGCTCCTGCATTTAGCAAAGGTTTTATTACAATTTAGGGAAAGCTGCAGGATCTGCAGCACTGTGGGAACGGTTACAGAGAAAACAAAGCAGGGGAAATCCAGGTTTGAAGGGAAGGCTGATCCATGGGAGGAGGTGACTGGGAAACACCGAATGGGTTAATGCAGCTGTGTGTGATGGAAAAATGCTTCCCGTGGAGCATCTGACTGCTGATGGCCCTGGAGGGGTCCAACATCCCCTGGCTGATGCTGCTGGAAAGCTGGTGCTTTGATTTGCCATTTAATTCTACCTTAAAAATAAAAAGCAAACACCAAACAGCTTCATGGAATAGAAATTCCCCCTAAAATACGTTTAGGAGCTTTGAAACAGCGGCGGCGATTTTCTCGTTTGCAAAGGAGCAGCCGCTTTGCTTCAACGAGCCTGAAACATGATAATATCCCCTGTAAATGCAAATGATCCCACCACGTTAACACTGACAAGAAATGTAAAACGTCAGAACAAAGTGTGATGCGAATGAAACAGTCTCTTCCTGTCGTAAATTAGTAACTGCCCCCCAAAATAGCTTAATTTTCCTTGTGTTAGTTTATTACAAACAAACACCAGAGAATCCACGGGAACCAGCAAAAATGTGGCATCAAGCGTAGGGTGCTGCACCCTGCCTTTGCCCCAAACCCACTGATTCATGGCTACATTTTGAAATTGCTCATGTATTCAGTTTTGATTGGCCACGTTTGCTGTTTGGGATGACTTACATGAGCGGTGGGAGTGCAGCCAGGAAGGGGATGCTGCGGGGCTCCTCCTTCAGGTACCTCTTCGTGGAGCTGCTGAAAATAAGAAAATAGCCACGACAGAACTAAAAATGCATTCTCGATTGGGATCAGGGGCTCATGGCATGGTAGGAGGTTATTTCCCAGTATGGTCCCGTTCCCCTCTCCCCTTTTTACCTGTACCGCTTGGTGTTGATCAGCCAGTGCACAAAGTCCTTGGCCTTCATCTTGTCCAGGTAGCGGGTGAAGTCGCTGGTGAAGGTGCCTTCTGAGTGTCGCTTGATGTTGGACGTGAAGCCTCGAGTGCTTTGGGCTTCGTATGACTGCCATCTGCTCAGGAGAGAAGGACAGGGGAAGAAAAGGTGGTTTAATGCAGATGGTGGCATCCTGCATCCTCCCTGCAGGAGGTCCCCAGAGCAGGGGCTGTGTTCTGTAAAGTACTTTACTGTGTGGAGCATCCTCCAGAAAAGCTATAATAATACAGAAAAATAATTTTCAGTTTCAGGGGAGTCTGCCAAGTCTGGCCAGGGTTGTTCCTGGCATCAAAAATATGCATTATATTTATATAATTTGTATATCTATAATATTTTGCCCAACGTCTTGCTTGGTTGTGGTGGGTTCGTGCCTCTGCCCTGGTCCCCGCTTGCCACTCCTGGGAGGGAGCGTCATGCTGCCCCGAGGTTCAGATCAACCTCCTCCTGCTCCAGGATGGAGAGCTGATGGTGAGGATCACAGCAAATGGTCCCTGAAGGGTTTTCCTCCCACGTGGTCACTGCCACACAGCGGGGCTCAGCACTGTGCCCAAAGCATTGCCCTGTTCTGGCTCTGCCCTGCCATGTCCCTGTGCAGCTCATCTCTGCTCTGACACAGATGAGAAATCCCTGGGTAGGGGGGAGAACATGGCAATGTCCCTGCGTGGGCTGGTAGAGAGCCAGGAGGGAGCTCGTCCAGATAAATACAAAAGAAACAGGCGCATTGCAATAGCCCTGGAGCTGGGAGAGCTGGCAGCAATGGTAACGGAGAGGGCTGAGCTGCTCCGACAGCCCCTGCCCGCGCTGGCCATCTCCCTGGGCCAGCTCCACCACTGCCCCATACCTGGACGTGTCATCCAAGTCCTTGGGGCCCATCTGCCACCCTGCTGGAATCAACATGGCAAACACCAGCCCGGAGAGGTACAGCCACCGGACGATCTGCATTTGTCTTTCTGGAGAAGGTAAAAGTCGAGATAGAAACGTCCAGGGCTGCAATCACCATTGATCCCCACCAGCCCCTGCAGGAGCCCTGGCAGTGTAGGACGGGACAGATCCAGCACAAGACAACCTCCTTCCCAGGGGTCTTGGCAGCATTTTGATGGGTGCATCTGAAAATCGCATGCTCACAATTACCTGTCGGCATGTCTACTGTTGCCTAGGTGCAGGCACACAGTCACAAGAAAGGGTTTGTATAATCTAAAGATACAATTTCTTGCAATAAACTTTATCATGAATGTCCCCTTTTCTATCTAGGAGCAATATTTCTATCTTGAGCTTATCACCAGAGTGCTGGAGAACTTTCCTAACCATTAGGTGCTCAGAAAAGCAGCTTTCAGAAGAGTTGAATAATTAGAGTTTTACGTTTCTTATCTTTGCTGGATTCCTTAGCAGTTCAGGGGGAGTAAAATGCCAGCCCCCACCCTTTATTTGCTGAAAATCAGACTTTTAGTTGCCTATCACCAAGCACTTTCATTACTCGGATTTAATTCCTTCAGAGATTGGTAGTAAAGAAGGGAGGAGAAGGCACTTACCTTCTGCAAAGACAACTGTTCCCCTAAAAGCAAGATCCTATTTTCCTCCTTCAAGCTGGTTGTGGCTAAACTCTTCTCCTTACCGGTGCTTTTAAACTTGTTAGCAGGATGCTAAAAGCTGATGGGTAGGTCATCAGTACTCCTGGTTTTAGTTGGATGGGTCATTATGAATCATTACAGGATTTCTTAAGTGGGGCTGTTGCAAAAAATCTAGTTGTTGCCATATTTTTCAGCTTACGCCTTCAGCAAGGTTTTTTTTTCTGTTGTTGTTGTTTTTGTTGCTGTTTCTCTTATCTTTTCTATTTTTTCCACTTCTTGGACCAAAGGAGTGACCTGTCGGTTTCCTCCTTTCAGGTGAAATGGCCCCTTATTGCCACACCGCATCTTGCATGGGGAAATGATTTCTCTGCCCACAGGGCTGCCCTTTCAAACACCTTTGGTTTGAGTTAAAAAACATTAAGAAAAAAAGCAAGAGTAAAAATGTAAAAGAAGCATTTGGGTACCCAAGCACTTGTTGCTGCTTCCTGCAGTGTAAAATTTGGGTTAGAGCTCATCAGTGGGACAGACACCACTTTTAATTCAAGATTGGTTTTGTCCCCCAAGGCCAGATCTGAAATTGGGACCATTCCCCAGAATTTCTTTGATTTGGGGATGACAGGAGACACTGTGGGTGGCCGTAGATCTGGGCCAGTGTTTTTCCCCATGGGACATCTCAGCCCAGGACCAGGGGGAACATCTGGAACTCATCAGGCCAAGGACAATAGTTTTGCAGGGGCGTCTCCTGGGAACTGGGCTCTTTTTTTTTTTTTTTAAATCCTTGAGTCCGGTGAAGGAAAAAAGGCTTGAGAAGAGCAAAACTGAGGGTAGCCCTAAAGAACCAGATCTGGCCCTGGAGGGGAGGGTGCTGCCAGCTCTGGGTGGGTGCTGAGAAAAGCCCTCAGATCCCTGAAGATGCCAGGAGGTCAGATGAGCTTTTGAGGGCTGTTTATTCAGAGTATTGATGGCAGGCTGGATTTCTGGGGTGGTTTTGAGATATTTGGGGAGCTCTTGGCTAAGGGATTGCTACAGTTCAGTGCTCGGGGGACTAAATGTGTCCTTTTCTCAGGTGCGTGGTCAATGGGCAGAGGAAAGCAAGTCTTAGAAAGCTGAAGATCTTCACAAGAAGAGACGAGGGTTCCACATCCTGATTTCTCTGCCACTTATTGTCCTCTCCTCCTGGGACCTTTCTTTTCACAGTTGGGTAATTATTATTATTCTGCCAAAGAGATTTCTGTAATTATTGTCACTGTCAAAATATGTCTGGTGTTCAGGGGACACTCATCTTGAAGAGCCTTTTAATTAGGGCCAACAATGGCCTTATGAGAAAGCCTGACATCAGAGGAGGAAGGTAGGAGATTAATTAGCTCAACCTTCAGAGGAGAGGTCCAGATCTCCTACCCATCACTTGGCTGGGATATTTATTAATGCCACCAAATTAGCTTATGATGACACTGTTTGCGATGTCCCCCCTGGCCCAGGAAGGCACATGAGCTAGCTGCAGCCGTGGGGGGGTCAGGAGAAGAGAAATTCAGCTCAACCAGCGCAGTGTGTGTCATATTGTTTCTTGGTTTTCTTAATCGTGGCTCTCAGTGTCAGGGTGGGTTGGAGAAATGTCCTACAAGACACTTTCTCCACTGTCCAAGGGTGATGTTCACTGGCCCATTGGGACGCGATGGTCTCCTCTTTCCAAGTGTCCTCTGTAGTCTTCCCCTTTCCACCTGGGTTGAGTTGCTGGTGGCTCTCCCACCCTGGAGAACCACACCATGGGGGCATGAACCGGTGTTTTAAGATGCAAATCTGGATTTTGTCCTATTTTATGACTTGGAGAGGATTTTATGGAGGACAGCAGGTGGCAGGCTTTCTCTGCCTGTCCTTCCCCTGCGTGCCCTTCCTCTGCCCATCCTTCCTCTGCCTCACTGCCTCCTCCTCACTCAGTGCCTCCCCAAACACCGGGTCTGTCCCTGCAAGGACTGAAGCGATGTGATGTCCTTCTCTCTGGGGATGGAAGACCCCAGGCTGGGGGATGCTGTCATTGACAGCATGGCGATGCCACAGCCCAGTTGGGTCAGTTTTGATTCAAAGCCTCCCTCTGTGTGCATCCTTGGAGAAGTGCCTTTGAGGACACATGAGCATCCTGTGCTGATGGAGCCTGGACCAAAGCAGTTGATACAGGGAAACTGGACTCTGTGTCCACTGACCCTTCAATAAACTCATCCATATACTACCCAGTCTTGGCTGCATTTTCCCACTGTGTCACACCGGGACCAGCTGTGTGGCCGACCTGCCCGCCTCTGCCAATCTTGGTCTCTGCAAGCATGGGGAGAGGCAGGAGAAGCCAGGCTGCTCCGATGGGGATGGTAGGATGTGGTCTTGCTGGGCTGTCTGAAAGCAGACTGGAAACAAGATGAGTTTATGCTTAAGCCTGCTCTTAAATTATAACACAGCCCCGCCGAGGCTCATTCTGCCACCAGCCAGCTCCTGCTTTGGGGCTCGGTTTTGCTGCCTGGTGCGATGAGGTCAGACTGGCATGCCTGGATTCCTGTATGCCTCCATGCAACAGCCTGAAAGCAACCACAAAGTCACCATGAATATATTAAACTGCTCCAATACTACTGTCCTGTAGCTGCACGTGCAGTCAAACCAAGTGATGGTTAATTTTGGAGAGATTTACTGCAAGCAAGGAGGAATAAAGGCTTTGACTTTACTTTCTTGGATCCTCTGCAAAGAGACCTTAGTTTCTTGCAGAGGTGCATTTCAGGTCCAACCCAATGCAAGAGAGCAGGGGATGGAAAAACCTTCTGCTGTGTGTCTGCCCCAACCGCAGTTCTGACACCGGTGCCCCAGGAATCCGTGCTCTCCACTTTCATTTTCCTCATTGCTGAAGGTGCTTGTAGCCTCCTCCCTCCCCGCTGCAATTGAAGGCCATTTTATATCTGTGCGTCAGAGCATGCTGCCTCTCGATGGCAGTGGCTACTGCCAAGGCAGAACTGGGCAAAGACAGACTTTCTTGGGTCAGTGGTTTAACCTGAAACACATCCTTCAGGGTGATGCTGAGTGCATGGTTTCAGTTTCAGCATCGCTGGGGCTTTTTTTCCTGTGTTTTTCTTTACAGGTGTTTAAAAGCAAAGGGAGGGCCATTAAAGAAAGATATTCTGCATTCCCAGCAAGGTATTTTGGCAGCTCTGAAGGGACATGGATTATTTTCCTGCCTCTTTTCCCCTTTGTGCATGCTTTTTTAGGCAGGAATCACTATCTGCCTTTGATGCTGCAGACTTGAGGCCCAGCTGCCTCCTGGCTTGTGCTCATGGCTGACCCTGGATGCCAGTGAGGAAGAGTGTGGTGGGATGCACAGATGGTGCTGAGCTATGTGGCAGGCTGTGATGAGCTCATCTGGAGCCATGAGCCTTTAAGAGTAGGGGTCAACGCCATGTAGCCTTTCCCAAAATAAAGCTCAGGCTTTCTATCTACCCAGTGGTGGATCTCCATTTTTGATGACTCTCTTACTTTTCTCCCTTTGCTGTTAACAAAGCAGAAGGAAACAGGGTGAGCTCCCTCTTGCCCCCAGCTCCCATTGCTCTCCTGTCCCTGAGTACATTTCATGAGCACTAGAAATCCATGAGACATGCATGGCAAGGCAAGACGTTGGGTGCCAAAGGCACTCTTCCCATGTGGGAAACTGGAACGTGAGCCTGGAGAAGTGGAAGTGGTTTCATTAGCAGATCGCTGGATGAGAAACCAGCTTGCACCCATGCTGGGCTGGGAGATGGGTGAGCTAATGGGGAATTGCAAGCAAAATGCATTGGGGTCAAGTATGGGGCTCTCACATTTGGGATCTGGACAGCTGGTGGGTATCCAGTTGTGGTGATGCTGCTGCAAGAGTATCCCTGCTCCTCCTCATCAGTGGGAGCTGCCGGTCATCAGAAATCATGTGAAGGTCAGATTAGAGGCTCTGGCCTTTCACCTGGGTTAAATAGTGCATCCTTTGGCTAAAACCCCAGCAACGAGCCTCAGCAGGTGGAGCAGGATGTGGGACACAGGGCTGAGCCCTTGCTGCCTGCAAAGCCTGGTGCTCCATCCCTCCATGGTCTTCAATCTTGCAATCCTGCTGTCCCTCCTTGGTCTTCAATCTTGCCATCCCTCCTGCTCCCTGGCCCTGCTCGGCCGGCCCTTGCTCCCTGTGGGCTCTCAGCGTGATGCTCTGCAGTGAAAAGTGGGTGTTTCTCTTTCGCTTTTGGAGAAAAGTGGTTGCTGTGAGCCGTGCCAGGTGCTATTAGGTGGTTTTGAGCAAGGTGTGGGTGTGCTGAGCAGGATCCGTCCCTTGGGGCACCCTGGCCCTGCACCAAGAAATTGCTGGTTTGTACTGGGGCCCTGCGGGAGCTGAACTGGGGCAGCTCTGGGCAAACAAAGATGTGAGCATGTGGGGAGCTCCTGGGGTGATGCCCATGGGGTTGGGTGGCTGTGGGAAGGTTTGGCTCGACACCTTGGTGGTTATGTGCCTGAAGCCTGCCAAAATCCTGATTTAGGGTTAGAGTGGGTTTTTTAATTGCCCTTCTTTATTTGAGACAAAGGGAGATGGTGGTTAATGGTTTATTTCTGCTAAATGTCTCCTTGGCTTTGAAATGTGGATAACTTTGTCAGGTTTCTTTTTTTACCTGCCTCTTCTTTCTGCCCATAATGCTCTAAAAATCTTACAGACCCTAATAAGACAAGTTACCATTGTGCATGGGCTAAAAAGTCCTCAGTGGAGTCTGGAGCAAATGTGGCAGAGGTTTTATTTTCACCCTCTTGATTTCTATGAGCCCTTAGCAGGCTTGTGTATGATTAAATAACCCTTGACTCTTTAAGGTTGCAAAAAATCCATTAGAGAACTTCTTTGGCTGTTTACAATGGCTTTTAGTTTAGCAGCAATCGTTGGTAACTGGCTGATGAAACCTGATCATGCCATAAATCAAAACTTCTTCACATTCAAATGCAACAATTAATCCTGGGTGTGTTGGTGCAATTAGATGACCAATTATGCCTCAAGATTCACTTGCTTGTTTATATAGAGAAGCTGTGTTTGCCCAGCCGGGGATCTTTGGCTATGGTTTTCAATCTACCCCAGGGGATGTCGAATTATAAACTTGGGGAGTTGCACCCTGCTGCAGCTGCAGAATTCAGACCCTTTGGCCTCAGCTCCTTCACCTGGAAAATGAAAGTTCTTCTGCCCACTTGCACTGAATGTTTTTTGGCTAACGTGAATTGTCTGAGCTCTCCATTTTGCAAGATGTTAGTGCAGAATTTATTCTTGCAGTGCTCGAGCTTTGTACAGGAGGATTTCGAGCCCCACCAGGCTGGGGCACGGGTTGCCTTCAGACCTGCAGCTCCCATGCCCTGGCAGAAACACTCCGAGCAATCGTGGGTACCTGATTTGACCGCTCTGATCTAGCTTTGAGGCTGTAGGACTGGTGCTAAATAGCAATGGCACAAGCTGAAAACCCAGCAGCTAATCTGCTGCGGGATGTTTGCTCCTGATGATCCTGGTGCTGCGGGATATCTCATTTACAGATAGTCTTGGAGTGTGCCTTGATGGGGGTGGATGTGCTCTCTGCTAGGGAAGAGGCTTATTAATACAGCAAGGCATTGTTTTGCTTGAACCACTGAAAAGTTGGGGTGGCTGCTGGAGCAAAGGTGTGTTCTTCAGATGCATTGCTGTTTCCATGAAAAAAAAGAGTATTTGGGGGTTGAATGATGCATTCTCATTTTTGTAGAGATGCTGCCTGCAGAGAGGAGAGCTGAGCTCTGCTGGTTAATGACATTCAGCTGCACTTTTTAGCTCAAAACCCAAAGCAAAATCCTAACACAATGTGGCAAAAATCCAGGACAAAGACATATAGATAAAAAGCCTGCTGATGTCACTAGTGCTAGTAGGTGCATATTTACACACTCCACTTAAATGAAGGTTTTATCCACTGATTAACTGTTCTTACAGGATTTCTTTGTGAAACACCCATAGATGTTTTCTTATCTACTTGGAATAAAATAAGCTGATAGCATTTATATCCCTTTCCCTTGTGATGGTGATTGGTGCTAATAACAGCTATCATAATTCCTGTGGACTCTGATCTCTAAGTGGGGGGCAACGGCTCTCAGTGAGAAAGCAATTGGCTGTTTGGCTAAGTAGCTTAGAAAATAAGGAATTTTTTAAAAAGGTGGAGAAAGGGCTTGTTTTCTTTAGCTGATGTTACTTTGGCAGGAAAACAGCTACTCTGTCACCAAATAAATACAGCTCCTGGGAATGAGGGAAAAATCCCAACTGTTAAATGTTGAAAGAATTGTTGGGGAAGGGGAATTGGCCTTTCTTTATTTGTGCTTTTTTTAAAAAGGCAAATCGTGTAGGACATTTCAAGTTTGTTTTCACCCATTTTTTTCCAACTTGCACAAGAGGGCATTATATCAACCTGCAGCTGCACCTTGCTTGTGGGCAAAAGAGCTCTTGCTGTCTTGCCAAACAGGATTAATGTCAAACCGGCAGAGAAGGGCCTGTATCCTGGAGGACACATGCCAGAGGATTTGTTTTATTTTGTTGGTTAGCGGTTATTTTTTAGGGGTTGTTTCTGAGCTGAACTGGTTCCTAGATTTTGTGCCCAGCCCCGCAGTTCTGCTGCATGGGAAGGGTCCCTGAGGACTTGTCGTCCCTTGCTCCTGTGTGTCCTGATGCTGGTTGGAGGCAATGAGCTCGGGGACCTCTTGTTTTGGAGTAAACCAGCCCAAATCCCAAGCGTGCATCTCCCCTGGGTGGGAGCTTGGACAATTCAGAGATCTCTGCTAGGCTGTGGTTTAACAAAGCTGTGTTTGATCCCCTCCTTGCTTGCTAAGTCCTTGCATTCTCCTTGCTCTTGGTGGCTGTGCCTGGGAAACCCTCCTGGCTCTGGAGCTGACCTTTCCCAACAAAGCACCTTTGTCAGGCAGACCTCAGGGCTGTGGGGTTGCTTTTTTATTTTCCCTTCTTTACTTATTGCTCTTTTTTTATTGATGTCACCGCCCAGCAGCACAAGGATCCATTATATGAGCTGCCATTGGACTTTGCTTGTTTGCAGGAGGGTGATTAAGAACAAATGGGCAGCGGCAGGCCATATCCTGGAAAGTAGAGGCCAAAAGCTTGAGCAAGAGGAAACTTGGCAGCAGAACACAGCCCTGATCCAGCTGGTGCTGAGCCTGCAGTCACCATGTGCCGGGGAGGGAGGGGACCTTTTTTTCACACAGGGTGCTGTGGCTGTCTTTGGGGAAGGGTGGGTGGAAGCAAGAGTGGTGGGGTTTTTCCCCTCAGGTGGATGTGGTCTGGTGAGGGTTTTACTGGTCCCTTGTCTGTTCTCCATGGAGCATCCCAGCAGAGGGCAGCAAGAGATGCCATGGGCACCCATTGCTCTCCCATGGGTGCTGCTCCAGAGCACCCATGCTTGGTGTCAGGGCAGGCCAACCCGTCCCCTTCTGGTTGCCCACCTTGGGGCACCTGCTAATAACTCTCAACTCTGCTGATCTTTAAAGAGGCATTTTTGAGGCTGTAGGTGTGTGTTGAGGTGGGAACAGAGACACCATGCAGATTGACTTTTGCTCTCCCTGGCCTCTGGACATCTGCCCTTCTCTTTAATTGCATGGTTTACTTGGGGGCAACGCTCATCTTATCCGGTATTTCCATACACTATGGTGCTGCATCTCCCCATGTCTGCCCATGCACACAGCAGGGTCTGGGTGCACTGCAGCGATGCTGAAGCAAGGACCAAGCGGGGCACTGCTGACTTCGTGCTCATGTGAGCATGGCAGCTTGTCCCAGTGGTGCCCGCTGCTGATGGGTGCCAAAGCCTGACCCAATGTGCTGCTGCATTCAACCCAAATCATGCATGATACAAACCAGTGAGCAAAATACAAATTATAGCAGCTGATCTTCAGGCGGAGGCTGCATTACCCAGCCAGGGTGATGCCTTTTGACAACAGGAAGGGTGGCTGTTGGCCCTTAACGGCTGCGTGAGCTGTTTCCTGGCTCGTTACAAATTGGTACCGCAACAACTATAGGCTGGGCAGAGGCTGAGTAGGAGGGAGAAGATTCGGTGCTTGTGCTCAAGAGGAGGTGGGTGCTGACACAGTCTGTACCATGACTAACGCCAACACCCATGCCAGCCTCTGCCATGTCTCTGCACAGAGGTTTCTCCTCTCTCGGCAGCATTTCTGCTCATCAGCCCTGGGCAATGCACTGGAAACTTCTTTATTTGCAAGCCTTGCACATGTCCCAGTGCAGTGTGGAGCTACGTGCAGAGGGAGGACATCTCTATGTTGGCTTCTCTGTGGTTCACATTGCTCCTGAGTCGCTCCCTGACTGCTTGGGGAAGCTCTAGCAAAGCGTTGGAAATCCTCCTGGAGGGGTGTTTGGTTCCCTGCGCTGCTTGGACTTTCCAGCAGCACTTGGTGAGTTACAATACCCCTCTGCAATGGTTTTCCACCTTTGCTGGTGTTTGCCTGGGTTTCTTTTTGTTGGTTTTCAACAAGCAGGACTGGGCACTGCTCTGCTTTGCTCTGCACATGAAACCAGCCTTGTGCTTTTCATGTGAAGTCAGAAACCACGGCTTTAAGCAAAGCACTTAAGATTGCAAAACAGTCTGAGCTGGTAGCAGGGTAGAAGGGATGTGCTCCCAGGGACAGAGTGATGGAGAGAGCTGGGGGTAACCCTTTGCAAGGGACTCAAGGAAAGAGGCACCTGCAACCCATTGAAAAAATCTTTGTTTAACTGAGATATTGCCACTGGGTCTTGCTTCTCCTTAAGCACTTGGTTCCTTCCCCTGTCTCTACAATGGCCCAGCAAGCTTGTGTTTCAAGGATTTTGAATGATAATGCCAACAGAGTTGCTAGAGACCTTCCTTAAATAGACTTAAAGCCCTTTGATGCGTAAAAAGTTACAAGGTTTCTAGATTGTTACAACATGTGAAAATAGTTGTGTTTTTCCTCTCTGCCAGGAAAAAAAAAAAAGAAATTTCTAAAGCTGTGCAGTAATTACCTGTTAATGGAAAAGATACTAAAGAATGAGAAATAATCTGGAAATCCTCTCAGTGCAAAGACGTTGCTAGCAGGCAAGTTTAGGAAAAAACTGCATTCATTCCCCCCCCTTCTTAATATGTACAAGAATGGTACACTGGGGTGCTTTGGTGTAATAGTTTCACCTGGCGATATAGCTCTAAAATAGGAAAAATATAGCTGGTAATACAAAGCACCGATATAGTTCATTTTTTAATGACCAAACTGGTGCTGGATCTGTGCGGCTGTAAAGAAGGGTAGGTGGCAGCGTGGGTGTATGGGATGGAGGTGTGCTGAGATACTGCTTCTGAAATGGAAGCTCCTGTTTCAGGGAAGAAGCTGGGAAAATGAGCGTGGCGTGGCTGTGACTGCATTAGTGTGCACTACAGGTAAATCTGGTTTAAATGCGCAGGGATTATATCAGCCCTTGCTGCGTCTGCTGAAATAAAGGTATTTTTACTGTGAAATGGCTATTTCTGCTAAGGGAGTGTTGAAAGGCTGGTGGTCAGCAGTAACAATCTTGTTAAAAATGGGGCTGAAGAAGTTTGAATGTTAAAGAAAACAACAACTCTGTTTTTAAGCCCGGCAGTTTTCACTTCTGGGCAGGTAAGAACAGGCAGGAGGACCTCAGGGTTTCCCAGCCACGACCTGGGCTCTGTTCTGGCGAAGGTGAGGTCCCGGCGCTCGCTGGATGCTGGGGTTTGGTCTGGATTAAATGCAACCTTTCTGCCTGGATTAAATGCAACACGGACCAGTGAGAAGCTGGGTGGGGAAGGTGTGCCAGGACTCATGCTCAGCACTAGACCTCTGCCCTGTGTAGGGATGCTCCTGGCTTCACTGGCATGCTCACCAGGCTCCAGCCTGCATTTACACCATGGTTTAGGGTCTGCCCCTGCCTGTCCATTGGGTAAGGGGGTTAATTGCTTGTGCCCCCCCTTCCCATTGACCCCAGCCCTGCGTGGGGCCACGAGCCAGGACTTGGATGCTTTTTGTGCTGACACAAAGTTGTTGCTGCTGCTGCAGGATCCTCTGATTCATCCCCAGGGAGGGCTCACACCCAGGTTTGGTTTCTTCTCCTGGTTGTTGATCATGCTGGCAGTCCTGGTGTGGGCTGGGCCCCTCCGTGGGCTGTTGTGGTGGATCCCAATTCCCACTCCAGGATGGGGTGTGGGGTATGCTGGGACTCCTGGATCCCTTCTCAGGTGGTAGGGTGGATGGGGTTTAAAGCAGCAAAGTAAGGGGGATGGCCAGGATCCCCTGCTCTAGGGAGGTCTGAATGCACCCTTTGGGTGCACCTTCAGGGTCTAGGGGTGCAGTGGAAGGAAACTGGGATGCAGCTTTTGGGGATGCTGACCTGCCCCAGCCCCATGCTTCACGGGGGGTTGCTCTGAGAGGGGTGTCTCTGGGATCTGGAGGTTCTTTAATGTTTCCCTGGGGCTGGTGTCTGTAGAGCATCTCCAATGCCACATGTGACCGTGCTGCCCTTTCCCAATGAGAAAGGGGCTTAATAGTTTTTCCCCATTACAAAAGGGGAAACTGAGGCACAGAAGGGTTGTAGCTCTCAGCCCATCCCTGAGGAGGGGTGAGGTGGGAGTGTTAAGACAGGGTGCAGGATTTCATTTTTTGATTCCTAGCTCTGCTGCTGATTAGTGTGACCCAAACTAAGGGCTTTTCCACCTCCTTTTCTCCTCCTGCTTGTCACCAACCTCTTCTGTTGAGAACTGGGCAGCAGGGGGGCACAGGAAAAATCAGAGACAAGGGTCTGCTGCTACCCAGGCTCATGCAGTGCCACAGCCTGGATTGCAAATCCGCTTAGGCATGCTAAAGTACAGGTGATGCTGCCTATCTTCCCTGGTATTGCCATGCAAAGGTGGCATAACCTGTCTGATTGGGATTGAGCTGCATCTGGGATGGGGGAGCTCCCAGGCAAGTATCTCCTACCTCCTTAGGGGGTCCATGCTCAGTGGAAATCTCATCTTTGCAGCAAGAAGAGGCACTGTGATGGCGGACCTTTGCGTGGGGCTGCATTTAGGGAGCTGGTGGCAGGGATGGCTGGGAGGATGCCAGCGCGCAGTGTCCCCATGCCCAGGTTGGGAGTGAGGTGCTTTGGCAGAGGGTTGTGGCAGAACTGGAAGAGCAGGGCTACAGCAGAAGGTCAGGGCGAAGGTGTGGGTTTGGCACCCAGCGAGGGGGCTGGGGAGTGTTGTAGGTCAATTTTTTGAGGGCACCTGTGGAGCTGTCTGGGAGAACTGGTACAGCAGAAAACCCTGAGTCAAACTGGCAAAGTGTGTGAACAATTGCTGCTGGTTCCTCCCAGTTTATGCCAGCCTCGGAAATGGGCTTCACAGTGCCCTGGACCTGGCACCCTGTTGTGAGGTACATCCTGCTCTTGCCCCACTCCAACACTAATGCCAGTTTATTCTTCTCAGGATTAATGACCATCAACTCCCAAACCATCTGCTTGTGGTGCCAGCTGCCATGGGATTTGGGGTCCCAGCACTTGCTCTTGCCCTGTCTCTTTGGGATGGCTTTGCATCCAGCTTAATCCATTTTTGCTCCTAAAATTTGATACTCAAGAAGATTTGCACCCATGGCTTTTTTACAATTTCCTTTATTCACAATAAATAATATACTATATTACAAAGATCTCAACACAAAATCAAAAAAATCATGTGGTTTTTTTTTCTGCAACCATGAATAAATAGAACTCACCAGCACCAGTTAATGCATGAAAGAGCATCTATGAGCAGTATGGGCCCTATGGTGGGCAGAAAGCTGGGGATTTTGCTGCACCCACCTGCCCAAAGTGATCATTCTTCTTTGCTGGTATCTACATGGTATTTCCATCCCCTGGGCAATCAGATGCAGGGGTGAAATCCTGTGTGTGCCAGAACGTGCGGTGTCAGGCCTCTGAAAATTGTGCAAAACTCACACCTAGGAGGGCAGGGATGCAGCCAGGTGTGTGCAAAACCACAGCTGAGAGGCTGCCCTGGGCTGAGACTCCTTTGCTGGGCTTAGCTGGTTGCAGTTAAGCTAGGAGAGGTTCTAGCGCTTGCACTCACGTAGAGGGATTATATACACAGACACTGCAATACTCCTTTCTTTCTTAATCACAGATGGTCTTTGAATTATAAGACTTTTGCTTAAGAGTCTACTGTAGCTGGATGTGTTCATTGCCTGGCTTTGGTGCACACATGAGCCCATGTGTGGGGGCTTCATCCCCTCCTTTTGCTTGTTTTTTTCCAACTGTTCTTATGGTGGGGTCAACTCCATGGACTTCTTCCTCTCCTCTCTCTGCTCTTCCCACTCCTCCTCTGACTCGTAGGTGCCCTTGATGATGGCAACCCTATCTGACATGTTCATGCAGTAGGGAACGAGGATGTAGAAGTAGAGCAGAGAGGCCAAGCAAGCCCCGAGGATGGGTCCAACCCAGAACACCTAGAAAGAAACAAGGGAGAGGGTGAGAGCAGGTCTTGGAGGCTGGTGCACCAGGTCCAGGCATCACAGCGGCATCCCTTGCTGCTCCGCATCTCCTAGCCCGTGGAGAGATGCAAATACAGTTTCCTGTAGACTTCTTGGGCTGAAATCCCCTCAACTGTTGCTTGCTGAAGGCATCAAGCTCTTTAGGAGCGCAGAGATGTGGTGTGCTGGAAAGTAGGCACCAAGCCTGTTCTGCAAGGCTGGGTCTGAGCTTGCAGGCAGTGCTGGGTGAGCTTAAGCTGGGCTTCTCTGCGGGTTTTGTTGACTTCAGGTGATGCCCTAGCTCAGTGTGCACCATTGCATGAGGGGTTTATGCTTGTCCCCTTGCTGGCTCTGTGCCATGGGGATAACCTCTTCCCCATGCATCAGGTGGGACAACCTCTCTTGTTCTCCAGCCCCCTTTTATCCTTTCAGGCCTGGGATGGGCTCTGACACACCCAGCCCTGTAATCACCATGGCAATCACTGCCCTCTCCCCTCGTTGCCTGCATCTGGCCCTGGCAGCCTCTTGGCCAGCCCGTCCTGGCATACTGCTGATGCTCACCCAATGTGCTGGGCTGAACCTCCTCACGATGACCGCGGGCCCAAAGGACCGGGCTGGATTCATGGAACAGCCGGTGAAGTAGATCTGTCAGTGTGGAAAGGAGACTGGGTTAAGATGCATCATATTGCTTAGCAGATACCACCAGCTTTTCAGGAGCAGGGACTGAAATGGCCCCTGATGCTGTTTCTCTTGCAGAGAGGTGGAGATCCACCCATCATCATGGAGAAGGAGCCCCAATGTGTCCCTTGTTGGCTCTCCCAATGCAGCTCCCTCTGTGACCAACTGCATGAGAGTATTTTGGGGACCCCTGTCCTAGCAGGACCCTCTGCCCTGTCCTTCTGCCTGGACACTCACCCCCACCAAGTGGCCTACAGCAACGGAGAGGCCAATGGACAGTGCTGGGGAGCCCACGTTGCCATTCCTCCGGTTGTCAGTGGATGCAAAGATGCACACGGCCAGCTGGAAGGTGAGGATAATCTCCACCACGAGGGCCTGGCCCGGGGTCGTGTTGTTGTTGAGCTGCAAACCATTGAGAGTGACAATAATTAACCACCCTCTTAGGTGCTTCGCTGGTGGATTTGCGTTGCAAAGCCATGCATGAGAAGCTCCCACTCAGGTCCCCTGCCCAGCCCTGGGGCACAAGGTGCCGTGCTGACCACTGCTCGGGCTCACTGCTCCTTTCCCTGAAAGGGAAGAAATTATCTTTCTTTGTGTTTAATGCTCTAAAATCTGTCTCTCCCCCGAGCCCCTTCCTTCTCAGGGCTCTCCATATCTCTCTCTGCTTGCTTGTCTCTGCAACACTCAATGCTTTCCCACCAAATCCCACACCAATGTGTCCCTTTTTTCCAGCATTTCTTTCCCCCTTGATCCTCGCAAGCTGTTGTATCCTGACTCTTCTCCCCTCTGCTTTGTGCAGCACTTCCCCACGAGGCTGGAGAGCAGCCGGCAGCCACTGTGGAGGAGCATGGGATGAAGGGTGAGGGTTGGGCTGAAGGTTGGGGTGCGGCTGTGGGGGCAAGATGGGCTGTTGTTATCCCAGTACCTCTGTGCTAACCACTGGGGACTGTCAGATGGACTTGACCCCACTGGGCATGGGAAGGGCAAAGTGACCCAAGCCATCGCAGCCTGTTTTGTTTTTAGCTAAAGCTGACTGGTTTGGGACATGGAGCATATGGAATAAGATGCATTGCAGCACCTCATCTCAGCAATCGAACCCTCTGCAACATGTCTGTGCTGCTCCGAGGGGTCCAAACCTGGCCATGATTGGAGCAGTAGCTCCACCACTCCCATTTCAGGTGGTTTCCCAGCACTGCCCCAAGGGTTTGAGACATGCTCCTTGTCCCTGCTTATCTCAGAAGGTTCCACTGTCTCCCCTCCTCCTCCAAGAGCAGCCCCTGCCACTCACAGCCTCTCTGCGCCCTCCTGTGCATTGCTCCTTCTTTGGCTCTTCTCCACCACCTCTCTCCATCCACCTCCATTTCCCAGCTTCCCCCAGTGCACTGGTTACAGTGGGCTTCTGCTCTCCCTGCCCATACTGGTTTGACTGGGCTCTGCTCCCTGCCCTCCCCTCTCTGTCCTGGCGCAGCTCTTATCCCAGCACTGATCTCCAGGTGGAGAAGCTGCAGTCAAGAACATCTCAATGGTGCGGGTGACTCACTCAGGCCCTTAGGATAAAGGAAGCAGTTATTAAAGGAGGAAAAAAACATGCCATTCATTACCCCGCACAATAAAGCTGTCATGTCAATACTCTGCTGGCTATGTCGGTGTTTGCTCCTATACCATTCCCATCCCTCTGTGCATGCAGGACAATGTGCCAAGACCAACCATCCTTACAGATTTGGCTCTCTGGGTTGGTGCTGGCACCAGCTCCTTGCTCAGAGGGAAAGGAAAGCCCGCATGGCAAGGTGAACTATCTCCGGGTAGGGAGACTTACTGCGTTGATGGCCAGGTTGCCACGGGTATTGACTGGTGTCACGCCGTAGAGGATGCCAGCCCCAGCGATGGCCCCGACCAGTTGGGCAATCACGTAAAAGAGCGTCCGGAGGAAGGAGATCTGGTTCCCGACAAAGAAGGCGATGGTCACTGCTGGGTTGATGTGGGCTCCACTGATGTGGCCAAATGCCTGCACCAATGTACCAATGGCCAGGCCAAATGCCAGTGAGATCTGAAGGATGCTGGGGAGGGCAGATGGCCACTTCAGGGCTGAGCCGAGGCCAATGAAGACGAAGATGAGCGTGGAGACAAACTCAACAAAGACGGATCGAGCAAATGCCAGGGTTAATATTTCCTTCTTCATGGTGGGAGCGGGTGCAGGGCAGCTAGGAAGGAAGAGAGTTTAGGTTTCCTCTGTCTCCAGGTTCTTCTGTCTGCACCCAGTTGTAGGGCCATACCTATCTATATATGCAAGAGCAGCAGGGAGCTGTGTTACAAGGCGGTGGGTGGAGCCAGGGAATTAGCCAGTCCTCCTAAATTATCATGTGAAACTGGAAAAGTTTCCATCTGAAAATAACTTCGGAGCCTCTTGGTGAACCAGTGACTCAGATATTGGTGGCATTTCTTTCTCCTTCCCTCTGCAAACAAAGAGCCCCTATAGGGTGTCTCTGTGGTCGTTAGATAACACGGTTGCATAACGATGTTGTGCTCCCTCCTCTGCTTTTCCCTTTTACTACCTCTCGCCAGGTTCTGGGTGTTTCATTAGCAGAGGTGTAGTTAATGTTGCCTTCCTCCATGTGCTTGCAGACTGGAGAGGACTGTATTTTTGTTTGAAAAGTCTTGTTGCTGGTATCAGGCTGGAGGAGCTCTCCTGGGGCCGGACTCCCAGTGTGTTCAATTTACACAGGACGTTGAAATGTAAAGAAAAGTTAAGCACCTGGAGCTGCTCCCAGGCTGTCAAGACAGCTCAAGTCCAGGAAACAAGTGGCTTGCAATTGTCCTGGGAGCAGGGCAGGGTTTGGGGCATGCTTTGCCTAGCCAGGCAGCCATAGAGAAGCCGGGGCTTCCTCGAGGTGCCTGGATGGAGGCTGAATGCGATGGCGTAGATCAGATAAAGCAGGCTGATCACTGCAGAGCGTGGCTGTGGACCTCTTTGCTGCCTTTCTGCTTTGCTGCTCCTTACAGAGCATCTGGTGTGGGTTGGCAGTCAGGGGCTGCTCGCTGCCTGTAGCCAGGGAGGGTGTTTCCTACCCCTGTCATCTCTGGTCTTTTTCTTTTCTTTTTGCCTATCAAGGGATTTCTCAATGAGGTCAATGATTTTGCTCTTGGGAATGCCAGCATAAAGCCACAGGCTTTGCATGGACACAGGCCATGTTTACACATCTTCTTTCATGTTCCCGTGGTGCTGCCCTCCATCCTAAATCTGTCTAGCTGCAAATCCTTGGTTGGCAGGGAGCAGAGGGGGGAGGCTCTCAGCTCTGGGCAACACAGAGCTGTTGAGGACTGAGGTTTTGGGGCAGAAAAAGGCTCCTGTGACACTTAACAATGAATTCTTGGTTTCCTTGTAGTCCTTGCAGCCTTGTGCCAGGATTTTTTTTTTTTTAAATGGGTTTGGGTGCCAGATCTGCTCTCCTTGCTTGGTTGATTGCATCTTGCCTTTCTCAAGCGATGCCACCTCTCCATGCCTAATGCAGCGAGCCCAGGCTGGGATTATCCATGGCTTTGCAGAAGCAGCTGCACTCCGGCAACTCTATATAATATATATATAATATAATCTCCTCTCTATATGCAGGAGATTGATAAAATAATTCAAATCCCTGTTTAAATTTAAAAAGCACTGAAAAGTTGCATTCACTGCTGCCTTCTGGTGGGTGCAGTCAGACTTGCACAAATCCTGTGGGGTCAAAAGCTAGGAGAGCTTCCTCTTCAGAGCAAGAAGAGGGGAATTCTTCCTCCAGAGCCAAAAATAAATGAGCCTTTCTCCTCCAACCACACCCAAAGTACTGAGCTCAGCAAACAAATCCAGAGAGTCTCAGGGGACTGAGGATCCGTTACAGCGTTAATTCCTGATAATGGTTTTCTCCTGGTTCTGCTGATCCTGGGGAAGATTGCAGACTTAAAGACCAGGTCTGTTATCCTAGAAACACCTGGTCCGTTGGCGTGTTTTGGTGAAAGTTTTGCAAGCTGGTATTTCAAGACACCCTGGCCAGATTCCAGCTGGAGTAATTGCTTACTACTTCCCTTAAGCCCTGTCTGTGGCTCCAGCTGCATCAAATGTGCCTTGTTCCCATCCTCCAAACCCTTTTGGAACATGCCTGCCACATCTCCCTTGGAGGTGGCTGTGTTTTGCTGGCAGCTCCTCTGCCACACACCCCTCTTCAGCTAAAAACCAGTGTTGAGACAAAAGATGCTCTCCCACGTTCCCAACTGTGGGTAATACACTCCTAGCAAAATCCTCCAGCTGACTAGGAGATATAATCAAATAAGGCTGGAAATGATGGGGAAAACTGGAGAGAAACAAAATGTTTCTCTAACAACATGCCATTCAAAACCCATTTTCCCGAGGCTGTTTGCTAGACTTTCCTCACTGGGGCTTGGCTTCTCTGATGTCTAACCACGCTGGGCAGGCATTGGGAAGGCTCCTTTTCCTTTCCCCAGCTGCATGCCCTCCAAGGAGCTTGTATGAACTGAAAGTGCCTTTGATGTGTCAAATTGAATTGAATTGGGCAAGACCTTGAGAAGGCATTACGCAGGTCCCTGCTGACAGACAGACACCTACGTGGTGGGGTCACGCATGCCTTGTTTCACCCCTAGGCTTTTGGAGGAAAGAAGATGAGGAGGCTTTTTGCAAAGAGGACAGGTTTAGCCATCTCCCTCCTCCTCCTCCTCCTCCCCCTCTTCCTCGCCAGCACCAGCAGACAAACAACACAATCAAAAATCACCTGCATCTACCACTTGATCGTGGGGCCACGTGGCTTGGGACGATGTGCTGGAGGGGAATAGGGACCCAAGCCCACTGCTGGGTTGGGGTGCAGGGTACCTGGGTGGGAGGAAGGCAGCTGGTGCCTCATCCTTGCCCAGGGCCCTCCCGAGGCTCTGCCTCACCCACGGAGGCGTGTGTGTTATTAACTGAATACGTGTGTTGGTCCTTGTCATCCCCAGTTTGCTGATTTCATTTTCTGAGCCTGCACGGGGCTGCTATTAATTTGTCATTTCCACAGCAGCCCAGATTTCTGAGGAGTTCAGCTCCATGTTGGACCACAAAGCCTGACAGATGGTATTGCAGGCAGCCAAATTCAGATTATAAATGCTGCTGAGACCCAGACCAGCTGAGTTTTTGGTTTTCCCCCTCACCTGGCTCTGTATTTTGACCAAGGACCTTAAAACTGGCACAATGATACCAGCAGGAATAACAATGTTAACAGGAGACAACTAGTTCTGCTGGAATCTGTGATTAGTTGGATTAGATGGCCGGAGGAGAAAGTTTGGTTTAGTTTGTTTTAAGGAGAAAGGGTGTTTCTTGCTGGCTTAGCTTTGGGAGTTTGCAGCAAGCCATTGGTGGGGAAAAAAATAATATGCACTGGGAATTAAAAGTAGAGCAAGAAGTAACCAACTTTCCCCTCCTCATCCTCAGTTCCTGGGGCTGCTTCTTGCCATGATGGTAGGGAAAGTGGTGGGATTAGCACAAAGCCTCACCACTTTCTAGCGCAAGGTGATGTCTCTGTACAGATGTTTCAGACGGGGCTTTCAAGGATTTCTCTTATCTAACCCACCATCTGCTTGTGCTCTCTTTAAAGGCAAGGGATTACTCTGCTGGCCTGAGGCTAATGGTGTTTCCACCTTCTCCAGCCCTGGAGCAATGAGGCTTTTGCTTCCCCTAGTAATCTGACCCAGCTTTGGAGCAACCCCCCGCCTCCACCAGGAGACTGAGTTTGGCTTCGGGGATGTCTCCATGTCTCCATGTCCCACCGCTTTGGTTTGAGAAGCTAGTCCTGAAGCTGTCCTCAAGCCCTTGGTGGCTGCTGTGCTGAGCTGGGTGGTCACAGGACTTGTGAGCCTGTAAACAGGGATGATGTTATTTAAATGCTGAATAGTGTTAATGCTTAATAACAGCATTGCTCTGCTGTTTGCATAGAAATTACTTGACTGTCTTTAAGGTGTACAAGTGGATGCAAATGCTTTGAGGCTGGTCTGCAGTGGAAATGTCAGCATCCTTAATAATTAATTTGCATTGAAATAATCATTATATAATCACATGGGGATAATAATGTGTATCAGGGAAAGCAAAGGGCTGGTTAGAAAAAAGATCTGTACGAGATCACACAGTGAGAAAGCTGGGCTTGAAATCCTGGTGTCCTGATTTTCAGGTCTAGCCCTTTCCAGCAAAACCACCTGCATCAGTGACATTAAGAGGCTTTGTTTCTGCTCATCTAGATAAATACTTTGAATTCTTATGGGCCAGCAGCCGTTTATCAGTGTCTTCAAGATTCAGACAGAGCTGTGTTTGGGGAAGTGGTGTTTTTCCTCTTGAAATGTGTTTGCCGTAGAAATATCTTCTTCGCCTGTGCAGTCTCCTTTCAAGATTGCAAGAAGCACTCTTGGGAACAAATGCTGAAATGATGTGGGGAGAGAGCTGCCACCGGGAAAGCAATCTTCCCCTCTTTGCCTTGGTAATGCCATCCTGCTGTGCATGCTGCTGGGATGGGAATGCACAGAGCTGGCTGGAGAGCAGGGGGCAGCTCTGGAGTGGAGGTGGTTGAGTTGCATCAAGGCAGAGGGGAACTGAAAGCACGACCAGGCTCCAAAGCACCTATAAACACCATAAAGAACATAACAGACAGGAATCTGGAAACTCTTAAAAGCCAAAATTCTCGCATAATCACCTGGCTCCAAGAGCCCAAGACTTTGCAAAGCAAAATATTGGTGACAATATGTGGACAGCCAATTACCCTGGTGAACTAGAAAATCATTTTTTCACCCCATTCTGCCTCTGAGACCCAGAGCAAATGCATCATGAAATTTCTCAACCTGAAGATTTAGGAAGTATATACTGATTAGGATATAAAGGGAGTCGTGGTGGTAGCATTCCTTGTTGCATCAGATCTGGAGCTAAAGATTCTTGCACTGAGTTGTCTCTGGAAAAATGTGTGCTTTTTATTTAGGTTGTTTGTATTCCTAAAAAATCAGACTGAAAATTGAAGTAGAGCCTCTGGTCTTGTACCCAAACCCTTTGGCAGACCCTTGTGAAATGGGACTCACTGCAAGCCTTGAAGATATAGAACTAGCTGGGGGTTTGGCTTCCCCCATGGAGCACCAGCCACCTTCTGAGAAGGTCTGTGGTCCTTTCCCAGACTACACCTGGCCCTACCTCCTCCTCTTGCTCTCCTGGATGGATTTAGCCACCCAGCCCTTCCTCAAGGAAAACATGCTTGGGAAATACTTCTACATACATAAATAGATCCATAGAAGTAATGATGTGCCTGCATCCTAGGTAGGTCATGCCATTGCAAGGTAGGTACCAGATGGGAGCTGAAAGCTCACATGGCCTTGAAGATCTGGATCTGGAGGGTTTGTACAAGGTCAGGCCAAGAAACTGAGGGGAGAAAACTCAGCTCTGATCTCTGAGGTTTGAAGATGTGCTGTGCTCTTTTCCTCTCTGTCCTACAAGTGTGAGCCTTTCTCTACAGGAGTGAAGCAGTTTACCCTGCACCATGTTTTCCAAGATAGTGGTGGGTTTGGTGTTATCCAAGCCAGGTTGATTTTCTTTCCCTTTCCTCCTAGGCAAGGCACTGCCCTTTCCCCATTTGCAGCCATGTGTTGGAGAAGCATTTCAGGTGCTGGGTTTGAGGTCTGTGCTCTTGGGAGACTGTCTTAGCTTTCTTTGGAGCAGAGATTTGGATGCCTTCTGATTTCTTTCACCCACCTCTACACAAGGTAAAAAATCAGTGGGTAAGTGTTGCAACCCTCCTTCACAGAGTTTAAATGCTGAAACGAGGGAATGTCTCGTTACTAACTACAAGACGCCTGTAAAAGGCATCAGTATGCATTTCATGAGGTCAGTGGCAAACAGCTGATGTTGAAGGCACAGGAGTGTGCAGAAAGAGAGATTTACTTCCCTTTAAAATACAATAATATTTCTCAAAACAGCATTTTGCCCCTTTCTATCACTTTTTGCATTTGTCCCTCCTCCCCTGAGTAGGGTTAGCGTGTTAAGAAACATTGTGATGCTTTGGTTTGCCACCATGCTGTGGAGCGCTTCCCAAGATGCTGGTCCCAGCAGCCTCTCCAGATCTCCAGGTCTTGAGACATTTAGTTCTGAACCCCTGGAGACCTAGTGGGATGAAAAGCTCACTGGACCTGGCTGGGGGAATTGTCTTAGGGAACTGTGTGACTGTGCCCTGAGTGACAACACAGTGGTTCAAAAGGTATTCCTGTGAAATCACATATTTCTCCTGAAGACGTACAGTATTTTGGCATTTAATTGGTATCTCAAAGCAACAGGATGGGCTGAATATGGCAGCCAAGCAGCAAAGTCAAGGAAAGGGGTCTGGGTGTGTCTTGAATTTTCAAAGCACCCCGAGGAATTTATAGTGCTTTTCAGAATGACCACCCCAAACCTGATGATGCTGAGGACCTCCCAAACTCAGAGGCGGGACAATGAGAGGTGAAGGAAAGCCTCATAGTCTCAAGTGGCAGCAGACCGTAAGAAGCAATGTGATCTGAGACACATTGTACAGTGATTTTCATTTTGATTTCATGGTCATACTATTTATCACAGGTCCATGACAAAACTAATAAATGTTAATTTATGGTGCAATACATATTGCAGACCTTTATTGTGCAGTCTTGAGCTCATGGATAGGCATGGCTGGGTGGTTTCAAATCCTGGCTCAAAGCATTCCTTTTGAGGTCTAATATACAAAGTGTTATCAATTTAGTGAGGTTTTAGGTTGGTCTGTGGCAGCTCTGATCTCTGGGTTGCTGATCCTGCCCTCTAATTTGAATTGTCCTGGTGTAAATCTGGAATGACTGGCTTGGTTTCCCGACGGTGCAAGTTTTGGAAGTGTCATTGAAGTCAATGACACAACTCTGCAGACAAGGTAAATTCATGTTCCTGATTGACTTGAGAGGACTTAGGCTGCTTTAGCCATCTGAAAATCTGGTTTAGTGAGATTACTTTGTGTTAAGGCTGGCATGCCGAGACCAGAAACTGGCCAGGTCAGAAATCAGAGCATCCAAGGGGTGCTGAAGTGGAGATGGCCTTTATGTTGTGGGTCCCTGTTTTGAAGATGGGGGTTGTTCTTTTAATGTCACTTTTGCCCATCGACAGGTTGTTGGCATGAGGCAGCTGCACTCCAAGCTGGGCTGGGCTCTGCTGCACTGGTGGCTCTGGGATTTAGGGTCTTGGACGTTACTTTATATGACTTTATATATATTATGTAACCATAAGCATGTCATTATTTGATTCACATGTACTAATTCAGTGGGTAGAAGCAAATTTAAAGCACTTTATTTGAAAGAGTACAGTAATTGTTAGACATTAAAACTCATTTTTGTGCCCTGTGCAGTTTATGTGAGTCTTAAACATTGTCAGGGTAAATAATAAATTAAATGCTTAGATCTGAAGGAGAAGAGGCATGTAACTAGCTTGAACATTGCCAGAAAAAAAAAAAAAAAAGATTCAGCTGTATGGCATCTTATACAGCAGATCATTGACAGGATAACTTCTGGGCAATTTTCTTTGGGTTTTCCTGACATGCATGGATTTGTTTTCCTCTGAAAAGTAACAAAAATACAAACTACTTTTAAAACTGTGTATTTGGTATTTTAAATACAATTTTACACTCTGATTGATCTGAAACATGATTTTAATTCCCATTGCTGAGAAGAGACAGGTTTTTTAAAAAGCCTTGTCTGAAATAATATTCAAATGCTCCTTTGCCATTGAAGGAACAAGGTGGAGGTCCAGAATCAATATTTTTGCTGTGGCAGATAATGGGTTAAACCAGTGCTAAAACTGCTGCACTTTGATAGCAGGATATTTGCATTAATTGACTAGTAGAGTAAAATGGATCCTTGGCTACAACAAATAAAGCTTGGTACCTGTGATAGAATTTCTCCCCTTGCTTCACAGCATGGCATCAGGGACAGCAAATGACAGCTAGAGGAGGTGACAGAGGAACTCCCATGCCCTCAGCCTCACTTGGTATGGTGAAATGAAGACCACGATAACACCTTGTCTGGGTCAGATCAAAGTTTTTTTTACTCCTTTTCTCTCCAGCAATAGCCATTAGCACATGTTTGAGGAAGAGCACAACAAGGAATAGAGGAAATTATGAATTCAGTAGAAGGAAGAGACTGGTGCAAGTAGAGCACAGTGGACAAAGAGGAAGAAGGAGCATCATTTGGCAGTGGTTCATGTCAAAACAGAGAGAGGAAAATATTGGCAATGTTCCTTATGTTTTGGAATTGGGTCCGATCTCATTGAATATTTCCATTAACAGCCTTAGCAGAAAAAGCCTGAATGTGGTGATGATATTTTGTGATGGTGCAATGCTGGGGCAACATCACCAACAGAAAAGAACATCAGGATGTCATGCGGAAATGTATGACTTTTAGGCTATGTAATAGAAATGGGATTAAATTAATGGAGCAAAATTGCATCCCAAAGACCAACCCAAATTCTTTGACTATGCTGGGAAGCATAACCAGGTTCTGACACAGCAGAAGAAAGGGGTGGTGGGATGGTTATGAGGCTTTGGCGTGATGCAGCCATGGAAAAGGTCTGGGCTGTAGGAAGCAAGCAATGGTGAAGATCACACCTGAAATGCT
Organism: Pandion haliaetus; assembly: GCA_013401275.1. Lineage (NCBI taxonomy): Eukaryota > Metazoa > Chordata > Aves > Accipitriformes > Pandionidae > Pandion > Pandion haliaetus. The sequence continues at coordinate 218,269 of VYZV01002873.1, read as the reverse complement.
TTGTGTTACTCAACGGAGAGTCAGAGTGGAACAGGAGCAGAGGAAAGAAAGCAAAAACCAGGGAGAGAGATGAAGCATCGAAGCTAAAGGACAACACTGGTCTGAGAACAAATGAGCCATGGATGAATTTGGGCTGAAAATCAGGAGGTTTCTCATTGTCATAGGAGCGAGCAGTTGCAAGAGTTCCCTAATGGGGTCAGCAGGGACTCAAGTCCCATCTTCTCAGGAAAACCTCCACGTGAGCAAAGGGCATCTGCATCCCATGGAATGTAGTAAACGGCAATTTGGATCCTTGCAGCAGCAAAACTTGCAGTGCATGTGTGTGCGTGTGTGCAAACAGCCGGGCAGCAAGAAGAAATAGGAGACAGTTGAGTGGAGTTCAACAGCAATGAGGCATTGGGTGGCAACCTCCACACCCAGCAAATGGCTGTAATAACAACTCTCTGCAGTGCCTTGGAGCTCTTTGTGAAAGGCAACAAACTCCAGCGAGTGCTACCTCCTGCAAGGGGGGCGTAGAAGGAGCCGGCCCAGGGATCCCAGTGTTCTTGCTCCTGTTGCTGCACTGCTGGTTTTGATTTAATGGCATTTTTCCCCAGCATCAGAAAACCATCGGCTGTGGGGAGAGCTGGGTGACAGAAGGTGGGTTGGACCATCACAGTGCATCTCCCCAGGAGATGAGCCAATTTTAGTCCACCAGCAAAAAATGAAGGGAGAGAGGGGAGAGGTAAAACGCTCATCTGAACAACTGTCTCTAAAATGGATGCCAGAGTTTTCCCCAGCTCCTCTCTCAGCACAGGGGGATGTTTGGCTACACCTTCTCAGACATCCCCCTCGGCAGGGTCTGTGGGGAGTGAAGCTCCACTGACTGCCGCCGACGGACCTCGCGCTCTGCCCAGTCCTCCTCCGGCTCGAAGCCTTTGAAGATGGTGAGTCTCTCTGAGAAGGTTTTGGCTTGCGGGAAGAGAATATAATTGTAGATGATGGAGGCTGCTGCTGCCCCAACCAGCGGGCCCACCCAGAAGACCTGTGGGAAAGGGAAAGAGAAGAATCGGATGAGCAAAAACCAGACTAAGTTTGGAGGAGAGGAACCAGGATCCCTGAAGAGCATTGCAGGGGTCTTATGTTCCTTCCTACCCTGTGTACATTGGGAGCAAAATGCAGAAGCCAGCTGTGCTTTGGCCATCACTGTTGACCTGAACTCCCATCCATTGCTGTTGCACCTGAGTATACCTAACCATCCTCTTCTGTCTTTCCTCCTCTGTTGAGAGCTGCATGATCTTCATTAATGACAGGCCCATCATGAGCATACTTAATGATTTGGGTTCCTCTGGAGAAGCGTTTTCCTACCCATTTACATATTGCTATAGAGAGGAGGAGGCTACCAGCTTGGGCTGGACACCTCTGACCATGTCAGCCTGAACCACCACAGCTCTGGCTCCAAACATGCTCTTTGCAGATGGAAATGCGTGGGAGTGTTCCCAAAGGAGCTGTTGGAAAATGTGTGCCTAGATCCAACGGGAACCAGGAAAGGTCCCCAGGACTGGCAAGAAAAGCTCCACTCTCCATTGGTTTTGCTTCGTCACGGTCAACAAATCACACACCCTTTTCTTGTTGCAATGCAACCTGCTTAGATAAGCCAGTTAAGCACCCAGCAGCCCCACCTCTTTTTTCTAATCTCTACATGTCTCCTCTGGCTGGGAGCTGGTGTGGAAATGCCAGGAATCTGGCTGGCTCTGTGGGTTTCGAGGAATATTGGTAATCTGGGGGGGCTCATCCCACCAAAACAACACATAGACCTGACTTCTTACCCAGTGGTCACTGAAGTCTCCAACTATGACAGCAGGGGCGAAAGACCTAGCCGGATTCATGGAGCAGCCAGTGTAACGGATCTGCTGAGAAACACCACACTTATTGTTAGCATTAAGCCCTTTTAGCACATTTTAAAAAATCCTGGTGTGTTATTAGCACAATTCATTCACCGAGCTGATGTTTCACCGTCCAGCATGCCTGTTCCAGGAAAAGGGATGCTAGCAGCTTCCACCACCTGTGTCAACAAGGATGAGTTGTCTGTATTTGCACATCACCTGTGCAAGTACATGTGTCCTGAGCATGGTGCAACTCAGCTGCAGGCTGGATGACGTGCCCTGCAGCATGACAAGGACTGCAGGGGCAAGCTCCTGCTGTGCCTAATCCTGGAGCAAGTTGCTACTCCTTGCCACTGAGGATAGGAGAGTAGTCCCATAGACACATGGGCTTGCAACGCGTTAAGGATGGAAGATGAGGTGTAAGCATCACTGTTTTAATGCATGCACTGAGAGGCTGGAAGGGTTGAGGGCTGCTTTGGAGGGAAATCCAGGAGGGATTTCCCTGGGTGTCCATCCCAAATACTTCCCAGTCTTATTGTGGTCTTGAGTGCCTCAGTTGCTAACATATTCACTCCAGGATAGAAGACCCCAGTGATCCCCGGAGCTCCCTACAGGACTCAAGGAGCAGCAGAGTCCAGCAGGTTAAATACTTTCATGCCCAATAAAAGCCCAGCTCAGGCTATGACTCCATTACGGCTTTGGTGGGATTTTTCTCCTCTATCCACTGGAGAGCCATGGGCACCACATGAGTTACAAATCCCCCATCCACCCCAGAGCATACAGCCAAGCAGGCTTTAGGCATGAACAGAAAGACAACCTAAAAAGTGCTGAGCTTTAGCCCATTCTACCCACCCCGAGGAGATGCCCCACGGCAACAGAAAGGCCGATGGACAGGGCAGGAGAGCCCAGGTTGTCCTCCCGGCGTTCATCAGTGGAAGCAAAGATGCACAGGACCAGCTGGAAGGTGAGGAAGAGCTCAACGGTCACTGCCTGCCCCGTCGTCGTCTCATTGTGCAGCTGGAAGAAGAGGAAAAATGTGTCTCAGGGACAGGCAAGTTTGGTGACTGGACTGGAAATGTGGAGGGGGAAACCCAAAGGAAGGGAACCAAATAGACATAGGAAATAGGTGAGATTTTTGGCACCAATATGGAAAGGAGGAAAAATTTCCCAGGTAAAAGGAAAAGTGGGTCAATGGATAATACTTGATTGACCTGGCAGGAAATGTTTTACTGGCATTTCTTTGGATATGTTTTCCCACTCTTCTTTTTCTCCTAGGAATTCTTTTTTTCTTTTCCTCATACTCGATATGTAAAATGCCTTTTGGAAAAGTTTACAAATTGCATTTTAAAAATGTCAGAAAGAACTGTTTTGGCATTAAAAAAAAAAAAATTCCCCTCCCCCTTCCCACACATGTTTGACTAAAAGAATTTGTCAGATTCAATCTGAAGCTGTGCCTGGTTGCACCCCCTCTCCTCCAGCTCTGCTTTCTGACACTTTATAACTCCTTGGTGGTTCTTCATCCAGATCTGGATGGATCTGGCAGTGCTGCCAGCCAGAACTGCAGCTGGCAGTCCTGCTTGCTTGCGGAATCCCTTCGCTGTTGCTCCCCCCAGCCTGTCCTGGCATATCTCTGCCCTTTCTTTCCCTGTGTCACTCCTGCTTCAGACACCATGCATCCCTCCAAATGCTGATCCCAAGAACACTTTGCTTGGTGATGCCGTGATGGCGGCAATTGCCGTCCTGGCTGAGATCCAGAGTCAGATCTTGCTTGCTTTCCTCTCCAATATTCCTTCTTTTTTTAAGGGTAGTTTGTGCAGGCAGCTGCAAGATGAACAGCCCACAGGGGAAAAAAAATATCAAAATCCCTACTCCCTCTTTTAGGCGGTTTAAGCTGTAAAACAACAGAGCTGGATGTTTTGAAAGGCTCTCTTAAAATTCCTACTTGCTTTGTTGGGTTTATTAAACCTCAGCTATTATCAGTCTAAATAGTCTTGTTCAGATTAATCCGCAATTGCCTTTTTCAACCGTCTTAATCTTTTTGGCAGAGAAGCTGGGTCGTGGCAGTGCCTCCCTGCTGCAAGAAAGGGGATTTCCATGTGCCTCTTCCTAAAACACACTGCCTGCCTCCTCCCTCGCCGCTCGGCTTGGTTTTGGGTGATGCTGGTCCTGGCATGGGCGTCTCTGCAGGAGATACAGCTGCCTGAGAGGGCGTAGAGAGGGGATAGTGAACCCCATGACCTTTAAATTTCCACCCCCCCTTCTTTTATTATGTGTGTCAGTGGAGAAGGGGATGTTGGAGGTTGGGATACCACTGGGGAGTCCCCTCATGGCTTCCTAAGGTACCCTGGTTTTCTTTTTTTCCCTGCATGTCTGAAAGCAGACTGGGATCCTTGTGACGCTTCTAGCACTGTGTGGTGGCACTGCCAGGGCACCCATGTGGTTGGGCATTGGGATGAATCAGCTGGATCTGGTGTGGCCATCCCTTCACAATGGGAAACAACTTGACGAGCAGAGCTATCTAATTAAAAGCTGGGATTTAGACCCAACCACCCCCCACCCTCACCCTGGTACAACATCCCCATTGCTGGGAATCTGGCACAGCAGCCTGGAAATAGCAGCATTGCTAATGTGGAGGGGAGAAAAGGCTGCCCGTACCCACACCAAGACTGGAAAGTGGGACAAGCTTGGGGCAAGAGGTACGTCGAGGTGATACTTTTGGTTGTGTCCTTCCCCAAACACCTGGTCTCCTCTGAATCCAGTTCCCCCACAATATAGCCCTAGATAAAACTGAGATGATGGTGGCTTTATCTTCTAAGGGAGGTGTCTATGTGGCCAGCTGGATCATACATCTGGTTGTAGTCCTAAAAAGTAGAGGAGACAGCCTGGAGCCCAGCCTTTGTCCTGGCTCCTGGAAGGACCCTTGGTGCAGCGGGGTCATGGTGATGGGCTGCAGCTGACAGTGGCTTCCTACCCAACACTAAATAAAGAGGGTCTTTACTGGCCACAAAACCCTTCTTCACATCCCTCAGCCTTCCCAAAAGCCCTGTGCAATCTTTCCTCCTCCCTTCCAAGCCCATCCATGGGCTGAAGTCTTACCTTGTTGATGGCCAAGCCTTCCCGGGAGTCTGCTGGGGTGATCTCGTGTAAAATGGCAGCCCCCACGACGGCCCCCAGGAGCTGGGCCACCACATAGAAGACTGCGCGGAGGAAGGAGACTTGGGAGCCAATGAGGCAAGCCACTGTCACTGCAGGGTTGATGTGGGCTCCACTGATGTGCCCCAGAGCTTGGACCAGTGTGCCGATGGCCAAGCCGAAAGCCAGCGCGATTTGAAGGATGCTCGGGGAGGAGGCTGAGGGCCAGTTCAGAGCAGAGCCCAGACCAAAGAGGATGAAGACCAAAGTCGCCAGAAATTCTGCAAAGACAGCCCGGGTGAAGGCTACAGATCGCAGTTCCCACATCATGGACTGGCAATTGCTGGAAGCTGCAAGGACTGACCCTGCCTGTGGTGTCTTCAGGCAATTGCTACCACGGCTGCTGTGTCCATAGAGGATGACGGGGACAACATATCTATATATAGATGCAGGGGGCCAAAGGATCACCCACTGAAGGAGCTAGGATTGTGATCCTAGGAAACCTGATGCTTATTTTCATTTGTGTTCCAGTTGAGGGAACATCAGACCCTGCCCCCTCTATTAAAGCTGCGGAATGCAGCATCTGCCACCCTTGGGAGGTCATAAATCAGCCTTGAGCAATGCTGTGAAACACTGTTCCCTTTCTCCTGTGCTTTCTTACTAGGGCACCTATCCGTAGAGGTGCTTGTTGCTCCTCTCTTTCTCCAAGTTCTACCAGCTGCAGCATGGAGTGGAGAGAAAGCAGGGCGGGTTCTGTAGAGCTAGAGATGGAACTGAAGTTGGGTTGTGTTGAATAGCAGGATGTGGGCTGTGATTAAATAACCAGGCAAAAGGGGATGCAGAAGAGTCTCTCAGAGGCACAAATCCCCAAGTGACTTGCTACAACTAGATTCCTCAGAGTACCAGAATTTTACAGCCTAGGCACAGATTTCCTACCCAGAAAAATGGGAACCAGCCCCAAGAAATTACTAGCAGGAAAGAAATTCTGGTGTGAAAAAATGACACACACAGCTGGAGTACTGGCTATGCTAATTACGGGGATTTTGGCCAACTCAGCTCTTCAGAAATGTCTTTTTACTTCTTGGAGTTAATCCCCTCAAAAGGAATATTTTCTTCTCTAGAGCTTGGTTCTTCACATCAAACCATCCACTACTTGCCCAACAAGTCTATTTTCCTTTTTCTTCCATTGCTTAGGGCACATTTGCCCATTCCTGGGTGATGTCTGTAAAGCCTTTTGCTCCCTATGTCATTAGGGTTGGTGGGTTTGCTGGAAAGATAGCACTTGTTTCTTTTTTTCCCCTCATTAGCAGACCCTGTAGTTATTTTTAAGGCATGGCGAGCTAGGAGGAGCATTCCCCCAGGGTAGAGCTGGAGTTGAAATGACCATTTTATTTCAGAGGGACGCAGAGCACCAGAACTGAGAGTCCATTTTTTGTCTCTGACAAAGGCTGCTGCTGTACAATAAACCAAATATTTTTCCCCTCCAGAGGAACCGTACAAGTGCCACTGAACTGATGTAAAAAGTTGACGTAAAATATTCCATATTGCTCAAATTATATCATAGAATCATAGAATGTCCAAAGTTGGAAGGGACCCATAAGGATATGCGAAGGCCTGTTCTTTCCTCCACAAAAGGTGGGTAACAATACTGTCAGTTGGACTAGATGATCACTGTAGGTCCCTTCCAACTGAACTGTTCTACTTCTGTTCTATTCTATTCTTGTCCTCTCTTTAAAAAAGATGCTTATGGGGATATTGCTCTTAATAAGGGAGAGATTATGGGGAGAACAAGTCCAGTTGTGGGTGAGTCTGAAGGAGGTGGGATTGTGGTCCTAGGAAACCTTTTCCTCTGAAAATCCTTCTATTGGACTTCCTCGGGGACTTTGTCCCATCATGGCATCGCTCTAGCCTCCGGTTTTCCAGCAATGAAGCCTATCTCATAAAACAAGTTGTGAGACTACATATATCTGGGGTGCTGATGAGCCACAGAAACATGGTCACATCCAGTCTGTAGGTTCTTGCTCCTGTCTGCCTGGTAGAGACTTGTGAGCTTAGTGTTACTCAAGAACTAGTTATGTCAGGGACTGGTTACGAATGCAGGCTGTTACTAGTGCAGGGAATGACAAAGAACAAATATGGGCAATTAACTGGAGCTGATACCCTATTTGATTAATAGTTATTCATGGTGAGCTAGTTGTGATGTATCGGTGCTTAATGAGGACTAATTAAAAGGAAAGAAGTAAGCAGGATTAGCTCTAAGCAACCTAAAAGTCCAACACAGCCTCATGGTCCTCACTTTTATCTGGTGATGCAAAAGTTAATTGCAGCTCTTGTTTATGCTGCGCTTTGAGATGTTTGTGCTATGGACAGTGGGTTTCTGCATTGTGAGCTGTCTTGCTGAAAGGGAGCTCTGCTATTGTGGTCTTCACTGTGGGGCAGAGCAAACTATTGCTATGAGATGCTGCTTTCCAGCAAGAATGATAGCGCATCCCAGCTTTCACCCAGGGACCTCTAGCACTGCGGTGACTGTAATCCTTCTTGTTTTACAGAAAGAGGGGTCCATGGCATGAAGCCAGACACTGCTGTTGCTAATGCCAGGTGGTGACTCAGTGGCAGAGCTAAGGTTTCCTGCCTTGCTGTGCAGTGCCACAGCCATCGGTCCTGCCATATGCCTGGGAAACCGAGAAATGGGAGACCAAGCAAGCTGAAGAGCTTGGTACTGGGTTGCTGAAGCTCTGCTTGTGTCTAGGAGGGGTTCCTGGAGCCGCTGGCGTCAACAGTAATGTGGCTTTACACATTACACCATGTGTGCTGCAGCTTTGGGAGCAGCAAAGAGCATTGCAGCCCTGTAGCAAAGCCAAGTGAGTTGGGAAAGTACATTATTTTACCTTTTAATTCACAGCTCTTGGAGTGTAACAGCATTATCAGCCCTCCCCTGGGATCAAATGCAAATGCTCATTAAGAGTGTGTTGGCATCTGCAGAGGGTTGATACACCATGCTTCCTCTCGATGGCAGAAAATGGCCTGGTAATGTGTTTTTGAAGAACATTTTGCAAGCGAGGGTACTGTGCTTGCACAACAACTTGCTTCTTGAGTGACTTAGATGGCTCAGATATCCTTGCTTCCCTGGCTTTCAGGAAAGTATAAACATCTTTAAGGTATCTCCATTCCATCTAAAATACCTCCAAGCCACGGAGAATAAAAGATTTATTGCATAAACAACAGTGAGTTTTCCTGCTTGGATCTGATCCGTTGCAGGAGGTGCATATACTGCCCAGACCTTGCTGGAAGCTCCATTTTTTTTTCTCTTTTCTGTGCGTGGAGAGCGCCTGCAGACAGCTCCCCCTGCTCTCCGACAGCTGAATGGACAATGTGCACCCATGTTTCACATGTCAGCAAATGTCCTTCTTATTAGACACTGGAGAATCCACAGCAGGACTAAGTCTTGGGAGAGAACTTTATACAAACCTGGCTATTATTGGTTCTGCTGGTCATCAAAATACATGTTTTCTTTCCAAGAAAGGAGATGTAAAACTGAACATGCTACCTCTAAGAATTCTCTAGGGTAAGCTTTTAAAAGAAGCAAAAGGATAAGAAGCAAAAAAATCTTAATTCTAGTATTGTGACTAATCTTGTTTCTCAGTTGAGGTTTTCTGGTTGCTGCCTGGATAAATGGATGTGCCGGTGCATTTGTCCCCATCCATGGCCCCCAGCAGAGCACGGGGAATGGCAGCCATGGGCTGCCAGGACACCTGGGGAAGCAGAGCAGATGGGGATGAGGGTATGGACGCTTTTGTGTTGGGATCAGCAGGGACAGAAACACCTCAGCTAGCTTTTCACTGGAGACTCAGAGCACCTGCAGTGTTAGTTTGGCTCCAGGGAGCTTTCCACCTTGAATGTCCTGACCCTTGTGGGCATTACCCAGACAGGTGAGTTTGTGGGTCTGGGTGCCCCTGGCAGGGAAAGGACCAAACACAGGTCCCTCATCTTCCTCTAAGCTGAGTTTGTTAACCATTAGGCTCCCGCTGCCCATTGCAGGATGGGGTATACAGAGATGACTGCTCAGAGTGAGCTGTAGAGCATAGAGGTAGCCGATTCAGACCCCTTTTAGCTCTAGGCTGTTTTGTGATGGGATGCAGCAGCACAGCTCTTGCTGCAATGCAAACTGAGGCATGTTTTTAATTGCATTTCATAAATGTACCAGGAAAGTCTTACCTCTCTTCCGCTCCTGGTTGGAGAACAGACAGAGCAGAGGATAATGTCTGTATTCCCCAAAGCAAGGTGACCATCAGGAAAAGTTATATTCTCCCCTTGTCATATTACATCAAAAGGACATTCACCCAGAGGAGCAAAATGAAAAAAAACCCAACACCTTTTCCGGCATTTCAGGCCAAATCCAAAATCCCTATTCATGCAAAACTTCTGCTGGCTTTTGCAGTGTTTATTGTTTTAATTGAAGCAGAAGGATTAGTGCAGCCCTGATTTCCTTCACTGACTTCAATGAATTGAGCTTGAGCGTGGGCCAGGAACTGGGCCTGGTGTTAGGAGAAGGCTTAATCTTATTTTTTATCCCATCTCAAGGACTTGCAAGTTCAGTTCTGAATGTTTGCCTAAGGTCTTAGTTAAGGTAGACAGCGAGACTCTGGTGTTGGTGGAGCTGGGCTATGGATCACATCAAGATCAGTGCACATTTCTGGTGGCCGTATAAAACCCTGACATCTGTGAAGACCATGCAGCCTTCCACCCCAGCGTGATCCGATCTCTGTATAGCACCTAGGCAGGGATTTAATTTTTTCTTCCTGTGATTTGCAGGAAAATATAATTTTTCTTTGCCTAACAACATGTTAATGAGACCCGGACTGTCCAGAACCAGGGAGAGGGAGAAACCATGATTTCTGCCTCTGCAAAGAGACTTAATAGAGAAGATATGGCCAATACCAACATACTATGAGGTCAGAGACAGGGCTGAGTTAGGTGATGACCTCCGTTGTGTGATGACCTCCATGCCTTAAGGGGTGAAGCAAAGAGAGCATTCTTCCCTTGTTTGAGTGCTGAAGTTCAAGGCCAGAGTATGGTATATTTTGCATAAACATTTATAGGAAAATAATGAATGCTTTTTCTCTTGAATCCATGAAACAAATAAAGCCAGACACCAGGATATCCATATGGCCATCAGATTTTGAAGTGAGACAGCCCCCGTGGCCTTACCAGGTCTTGTAAGCTCCTTGCTACTTACCCAGGCATGAATATTACTTTAGTTAAAATCAATCAGATTGCAACATCATCCTCGGGTGACAGAACTGAGCAGGAGACCTTGGCTTCACTGTTCGCTGGATACCCAGTGTTATGTTTGCAAAAAAAAAATCACATCTAATGAGCCAAAATCCCAGCATGTGTAAACTGGGGACATGGCTTTGACATCAGTGCAGTGACATTGACTGACAGCATCCAGCAGCTGGCCTTTTCACTATTTTCCTCATTTTTATGTAAATCAGAAGTAATTGAGCTGAAGTCAGTGAAGGAAAAGTGAATGAGCTTGATTCAGATGTCTTTAGGTAATTCTCCTGGATTTAAAAAAAAAAAAAAAGCTAGGTTAGATACTGCCAGGAATGGTCCTGCCGGTGGCTCTAGAAACAATGTCCCCTGTCCCCTCCTGTCCTGTCTTCTGCAGCCCTGTGCATCTGAGATGCTCATCACCTAAAGGGATTGCAGAGCTAGGGCTGTTGTAATACCTTTGTTATCTCACCATCAATGCTGTGGGTACCAATTTGTGTATTGACTGCTCACCTGTGCTGCAGGACTTTTTTGGCTGCTATCTCCTGATCTTTGCTGGGAGGGAAGTAGGAGTGTGTCTAGTAACTTTATTTTTGAGAAGAGGCTGTTATCTCAGCATCTTTCCTGGGGAGCTGCTGGTGCTTATGGTGGGAGGTGTGTAAACGGTAAACAGATGAAAGTAGGTTGTTGCAAAAATCCCTCTAACAACCAGCTGGGATTGCTGGAGAAAGAAAAAGGTGCTTGGGTTCTGAAAACAGCATCTTTCATTTGAGACCAAGGTCAGTGTCATGGTCCTCATTGTACAGCTGGATAAGGGGAGCAGTGCAAGAAACTTTGTGGTCTACAGGGGAAAAAAAAAGGATCACTTTCAGGCTGCAGTGCAGCAATCACAGAGATGAGATGTCAGATTACCTCCCAGCCATTAAACTGAACAGTCATTTTAAAATCAATTGTTGAGTAAGAAGCTGCTTCTGCCTCTGCTTTGGTGGAGCATGGAGCTGGGGTCTGGGTATGGAGCCAGGCTCTGGCAGCCCCAGGAAGCTGATGGCTGCAACTGCTCAGAGGTGTCTTCAACTCAGAGTCTCAGCGTGATGCTAAAAATGTGAAGCTCAGCATGTGCAATCTCACCAGCAGCCCAGAGCCATTGTGTGGTCACGAAGCGGTGCCGCCTGTCCCATAACTCTTAGAGTTACTGAACACTCCCAGTCACAGCAGGCTCGTCCTCCATCCTGTGGTTTCCAGTGCCTGGTGCCTAAAGGCCTGTGGGGTTTGTGCAGAACCAGTTGAACGATTAACAAAAGGTTGGGGTCCTACCCTAGATGGGCTCCAGGGAAGAAGCAGCGCAGCAAGTGAACAGAATGGTTGGCCCAGAGCTGTGAGGGCAAGAACGGTTTTGTTGGAGAAGGACATTGCCCACAGGCCATGGGCATCCACCAGCTACCCTCTGCCTGAAATTTTCCATACTGGGGCTTCAACACTGGCTTGGAAACCATTACTCTGTTTGGGGACAGCATCAGGAACAAGGTTGGGACCTTGGTGTGAGTTTCCAGAAGGTCCTCTCCACTGAGCTGTTAGCTGAGCGCTGCTTTCATGATGAACATTTTCATATCAAACAAAACCTTTATGCTTTTCATGTTTTCCATGTTGCTTCAGGAAATTGCACCCACACCAGATGGGAGATTTATGTTGAATCTGGGAAGGTGGGAAAAGCAGGGAAAGGAGCAGAAGAGTTCAATAGATTGGATACCACCCATGAAAAAACCTCAAGAGCCTTCAGGGCTGGCCATTAGCCCTTTCCACTGTGCTGGATTCTGCAGAGGTCTCCTTTGCTCCATGTGATCAACGTATGCTGGGAAAGGGCTAGGAGAGGCTCCAAAACTGCTCCTAAAACTTATACTTTTACATAAGGCATGTAGATAGGAGAAGATACAACCTATTGCTTTTAAATTTTAAATTCAATGTGCCATTTTTCTTCCCTCCTTCTATCCTTTTTTAACTATCTGTGTGTCTATCACCTTTCAACCTCTTTTCCCCTATGTGCCTCTTTCTCTCTCTGCTTTATGGTGCTACCCAGACACCAACTTCCATGCCAAGGCTGCAACAGTAAGGGAACCACAAAGCTGGTTTCATAAAGCCTCTGGCTCCTTTCCACTTCTGAGAATAAAGGGTCAGCATGGGATATTTTCATTTGTGGTTAGTTACTTGATTTCTGTGTGGGTTTTTGGGTGCGGCACAGGGATTGGGCTGTCAGCAGCGTGAATTGCCATCCTACTTTGGTAGAAAGGCTTTTTGAGGACTTTTTTTTTTTAAAAATCTGGGCTATTGCACTGGTTTCCTTTTGCATTTATGCCTATGTTGATGGGATCTGGCCCTGGAGTGTCAGTGCAATTTGCTTCACTTCCTTGAATTGTATCAAGTGGAGAGGAGCATTGGCAGCTCCTCCAAGACCTTGCCAGCAAAGTCCAGCATATGGAAAGCATTGCTATCTCCTGGGTTGGGACTGAGCTTCCCGGGGAGCTCTGCGTTTCTTTTTGCTTGTCCGATGGAGCTTGTAAATTTGCTGCACTGTGAATCCAAGAGGGGCCAGCTTTCGCTGGGGGTGTGGGGGGTTATTTTCATACACCAGAAACTGTGAAAATCTCACTCAAAGAGCACACGCCACAACTGCAAATCTTCTACCTTAGGTTACTGTGGAGCGCAGGAGCCCTGATCTCAGATGAGGATAGCGTGGTGCAAGACTGTATGGACCCAGATAGTGCATATCAGGTCACTCATGGTATAATGGTGGGAGAGAAATCTGCAAACAAATGGGTGAGTTTGAGGAAATGAAGTTACTTTCAGCAAGGCAGGCATCAATCTCTCAACCTAGCAAAGTCAAGAGTGCAGGGATGTTATGTGAAAGGTGTGTTTTAAAGAGGAAAGAGAGGAAGGAATCGGCTTACTGGGAAATCTGGAGCTATGCAAAGGAGGAAATGCAAAGGTGTTTGCTTGCTCAGGGACATAGGCAAGGAAGGCAGCTGTCATGGTCTTGGAGGACAGGGGACACATTACAAGCTATTCCTGTGACATCATTAGGCCAGTTGGGAAACCCCCTCACTTCTAACTTTGAGCTTCCAAGGCAAAGACAGAGGCTTCTTCCAGGATAGTGCAAACAAACTTGGCTTTTAGGCCAGTTTCAGTGCTGGAAAATTGGCTCTGTAATGCAGCAAAGCTCTTTCCTCCACCTCTTCTCCCTGCTGATTGCCTGGGTTCTGGGTGTCAGGCTGCTACATCACCACAAGGCCATGAGTCACTTGTTATATGGACTCACAAGAATTTAAAAATTCCTGTGCACATCCCTGGATTGTATTATATAAAGTTCCTTCATAATAATTTAAAGAAGAAACTGCACAGTGGCATGAAGGTGTCACTCCAAGTGTCACCCAAACCTGTTCTGTTCCCCCACTCCCAGTGAGGCAAGTTTGCATACTTGTGCAATTCCTTTCATTTAACAGCATCAAATGCACACGACGGTGGTAAGAACATGTTCTTCTGGCAGCGATGAGTGAAATGCACTCCTGAGCAGCTGAACAATTTAATCCTGGGGAGTGCCTCATCTTTATATTTATCTATTTGTTTGGTTGGTGTATGCGTGTGTGTTGTTGTTGCTCTCTGACGTGGTTTGTGGGTATCACGGATTTTGCTTCCGTTTATTTTTTAACCTCACCACTGGGACTTGTTCCCTGCAATTCACCAAAATCACACACCACAGCTCTGGAGGCATTAAAAAAAAAAATAGGGCAAAGTTTCTCAAAGCACCCAAATCCTGGCACTGTCTTAGCCCCACAGCATGGACAAACAACTGCAAGCAACTGAGAAGCTTACTCAGATAATGGTTCCCAGCTGACTTGCAGCTACTGCCCACCACTGGAGTTTGAACCCTCTCTAATTAAAATGCCTTTCTGAAGGCTTAAATTTATTTCACCCAGCAGTTGGGGTGCCTGTGATCAGGTGTGACAGCTCAGCTGGACACAGTTTGCAGGATTTTCCTCCAGGCAATGGCAAACTGATGGTATAAAAGGGGTGATGGAGGGTTTTTTTTTTTTTTAGCTCAGGCACCAGTGTTGGCTATCAAGACCTGAGCTAGAGACTGATGCTTAGTGCAGAAGCCAGTAAGAACATTCCACCCCAAATAGTTCTGGCTTGTCCAGCTCCTTACATTGCATCTTAAGGGGAAGTGATCTCTGCTCTTCAAGAAGAGCTTGGGAAGGAAGGAGGGCTATTTCAGCTGAAGGACTCTGCACAAGAGCAAGAAGGTACAAGCTGGCCAGGAAGGGAGATATGGGCTCTTGGGAGCAGGTTTCCACCTCTTGTGGAGGTGAGGCTGAGGGGTGGCTCACCTGGGGCTGATAGGCACTGGGGTGCTCCCTGCCTACCGTGTGCCTGGGATGCTGGCAGGATGGGAGATGGCGGTAGGGCTATGCCCCTCAAGAATAAGGGTGGTTTTTTCTTTTATCCTTCCAGACCCCTCTTCATGCATGCCCTGATGTTCACAGCTTGCATGTTAATCTCGCATCTAGGGACCAAGCCTGGTGGCAGGATTTAGCGTTAATAATCCATGGATAATTCAGCAGCCTGGAAACCTAGGGTGAATTCCTGGGTTTTAATGTTATTTTTTGAAGTCCATGGCAGAGCATTCACTGCCAGTGGGGGCTTTTCCTTCTTGGGGGCGGGGGAAAGCATACTTACAGAGGGCTCCTGGGTGTGTCATCATGTATGTTGATGCAGCAGATCCCTTAATTATCCCATCAGGTTTTCTTTACCTTGTTTTTGATGTGATTGAGCATTCAGCAAAATTGTTTTAATCCCTGTGAAATCCCTTGTGGATTTGGCAGGGTGTGACCTTGACAGGGTTTTTTTTGTTTGTTTTCTCCTGAGTATTAAAGGTATGTATGTGCAAGCAAATGGCTGCCTCATGCAGCCTGATGCTGAGCTGGACCAGCTGTTGGTCAGGGACCTGGATGGGGGATGTTGAATGGCTGCTGTGATGCTGCGTGTGAGTATCACAATCTGGAATCCAGCTCGTGTGTGTACTTATCCTCCTAATGTATCTGTGAGACTGGGAAAAGAGATGTTCTGGAGAAAATTATCTTCTTGGTAGGACTCTGGCACATTTAAGAGCTTCCAGCTCAAACAGGAAACAAGACTGAGAGGAGCTATTTTGGTGGAGAAGGATGGTCCCTGCAAGGGCTGAAGGGCTCTGCTTTTCTCTGCTTGCAGCTGGGCAGAGTCATCCTTGTCTTCTCTATGGCAGAGATGAGACTCATTTCAAACTGTGCAGCCCACGGGCTCTCCCAGGTAATTTTCCTGGCTGAGGAAAGACATGATGGTTTCACAGAACCCCCTGAAAACATTGCCTGTTAGTGTTAGATTTGTTTTGGGGCTGGGCAGTGAGGGAAGACTGAGATACCCTCTGGGAGCTCAGGCGGTGGGAACGGGCCTTCTAGACAACAGGGTGGTGGAGGGGCTTGGTTTCTCTTACCTGCTGCTTTTTGTTTAGAGGAAGGCTGTTGTGGGAGGCAATGCCATCTGCTTTTCTTTACTGAGCGTTTTTCCTTTTCCAGACCCACTATTTTAGCTCTCTGAAGCACCTTCAGCCTGGGATGGAGCATGTCAGGTCCTGCATTGTCCCACCAAGGCATCTGGCTTGGCCAGGGACCACAGCTGGGATGAGTCCCTCTGGGGTTTGTTAAGAAACTGTGTGTCTCCTTTCTCACTACAATGCCATGCATCACCTGGAGTTTCTGTTCTCAAGCACTTGACCCCTTGGCTTGTCCCCATGCTTGAAGGGGGTCAAAAAGCCAAACAGGGTTTCCTTGTGCTCGGCTGGAGCAGTGAGAACCCCACCTGCTTGGTTGAGTTTCTCTCCCTTACTTGGGACCTGCCCAGTTTTACACCTCTGCTCAACCTCCAGGAGAATGAAAGCCCTTGAGGAGCTTGTGGTTAACTGGCACTTAATTGATTCTGAATAATCCCGACAAGTTTTTGCAGTCCTTGTGGTAATCACCTCTCTTTCCAACTGAATAGCTCAGGCTAGGTCTGTATGGATGCCAGCTGTACATTGCTTGGCTGCATTCTTTCACTTCCAGCTCATGCTTTCCTTTTAACCCTTCCATTGCCTGCTTTTTTACAGAAGCTGCAAATGGGGTTGGTCTTTTCAACCTCCTTTCCTTGCAGACAGCCTATTCTTCACCTTCTGTAGGACTGTGGTTAGGGAGCCTAAAATGTGGCAGGGTCTTTTTTTTTTTTTCATGGCAGAGTAAACAGATAAGCTAATTTATTTTTTGTATGTGTATTATAGACATGGCAAACTAATTTGAGGAGTGATACATGCTTATGGCATGACAAGCAATAAATGACTTGAAGGGGCTGGGGAAGGACCAGAGGGAGGATGTGGGCAGCTGGGTTATAGGGGTGCAGCTCCTAGCCTAAATGTAGTCCCAGAACTGCCTGAAATTGTGCTTTTATTTTGTGGGAACACAGAGCAAGACTGCTCTGCTGACATCTGCCATTCATCACAAGCCTGCCTCTCCATGTGTTTAGGTAGAGGGTGTGCTGTGTTTGTACTGTCCATCTCTTTCTCTCTCATGGACAAATTTTCTGCCCATGTGAAGCACTTCACTATGTAAAGGGATGGGGTTTTTTTTACCTTTTCTGCTGCCTGTGGCACAAGAGCAAATGTCTTCATCTCCCTGTGCCCTTGAGGCTGTAATTCCCCCACCACTCTGACACTGTCATGGGGGGAAAAACCTCATTTCCTTTGTGCCCCTTCCCTTGGAAATGTTCTGGGCTGGAAGCAGGACTCAACACTTAGCCCCTTCCTTCATGGGCTTGAATTAATAACATTGCTTTTGTGGTGGGGGCTGTGTGGTGCTCATGGTGTGCTGGCTGCCCTGGGACACCTCCAAAACCTCCTTGTGCCCCCAGGTGGAGCTGCATTGGTCCCGAGGGGACAAGGCACATGGGGCAAATGAGCCTTGTCCTCTCTGAGATCCACCACCTGTGCAAAGACCGGAAAGGGTCAGGAAGGGAGCCAGAGCCCTGTGCGATTCCTCCCTCCTGCTCTCGTGTTACAGAGCTTTGCTCGGGCCTTTCCCTCTGCCCCAGGGGAGCCTCCAGGCCCCCACAACAGCCCTCATTGCTATGCCTAGCTGCAGCAGGGCCTGTGGAAGCTGCTGCTCCCTGGCTCACGGTCAGCTCTGACACACAGCAGCGGAGAGATGCTGCAGCAAAGCATCCTGTCTCCCTCCCCTTTGCAATCCCGGCCCCTGAGTTCAGCATCTCTGGGGGTGGTCGCTTCCCACCCTGTGGTGTGGGACCCTGCTGTTGCATCCCCAGTGCTGTGTCTGTCCATCTTCCCAATCCCTGCTGGTGGTCGTTTGCCTCTGTTGTAGCTGTTTTTTTCCCGGCTTCCCCCTGTGCTGCAGGCTGGGAATGGTACGGTCCTCCTCCCTCCAGCGCCTGTTGCTCTGTGGATGTTGCTAGAAGGTGAAGGCATCAGTGCAGGCTGTGGAAGCTGCAGCGGTTGCAGTCAGAGCTGAGACATCCCGGGAGAGGGGGTGGAAGGGAGCCGGAGAGGAGATTTGTGCTCAGCTACCGCCCTCTCCCTCCTGCTGCTGCTCGCAGGGTCGGGCAGCATCATCGTTAGCGAGAAGCTATGACCCAGGGGAAGGTAGGTGGGAGGCCAGTGCTGGGATAGTGAGTCGTCCTGCTTGCAAAATTTTTGCATGTTTAGAGGGGGAAAGTGGGTTGAGGGGAGGGGATTTAAGGAATAAAACGATTGCTGTGGAGGGGGGAGCTGGGTATCTGTGCACAGCCCAGTGCATTGGCCCTGTGATGGAGGTGTTTTTGGCAGAGGAAGGGGATGGAGGGCTGTGTCATTATGGGGTTGGGGCTGTTTTTCCTGGTGCTGGATGTGCAGCTCAACCCTGCTGTTGGGTGGAGGAAACAGCCACAGGTCCATCCTGGGTGTCAGGGAGCTCAGTGGGGTGCTTGTGCTTTCCCATCTGTGCCCCCAACAGTCAGTCCTTGGCACCTCCTTCCTGCTCCAGGGAGCTCTGAATTTTTGGGGTTCTCCAAGGCTCTGAGACCAGTGGGGGGGGTATGCATCCTCTGCACAGTGCACCATTGCCATGACAATGATGCTGGAGGCTGCCTGGATGCAGGCAGCACTGTCCCTCTTGTATCTCCTTGGGTATCTCTGGGGGTCTTTCATGATATGGCCACCCTATACCCAAGGGCTATGTAACAAAGGACAGGGTGAGAACAATCCCTATGAGCTGTCAGAGGAGGTGGCACAGTTATCCTGAGGCAGCTGGATCTCCTCGTGGTGCACCTACCATGCTGGTACCCTGGCTTTATTTTCAAGGGCCTGTTACACCTGTAATTTAAGACTTTCTTACAGGGACTGTGCTGTGTGTTGCAGTGCTGGTTAGTCTGCTTAATTTTGGACTTTTTGGGTTTCCAGCCCCCCATCCCTGTGATCCATAGGGATGCTATCCCCGACACTGAGCTGGCACCCCCTTTGGCAGCAAGGGCAGGACTCCAGGCTTGTAACTTATCCCTGGATGACAAAGATCTAGAAGGTTAAATGGATAATGTTCCCAAGGAGAAGCAAGCTCTCAGGTGGCTCAAGGCTGGCTCTTTGCTGGGATTTCATAGTCTGAAGACATGGGATGCCAAGTCCCTTAGCTGCGTCTTCAAATTATGGAAAGCAGCAAGGCTGAGCCTCTAGACAGGCAGAGGGGAAAGAGCTAGAAGAAAATGCTGGAGGGCCAAACCAGAGCATGGGTTTCCTGGGGGCTAGAAGGAACTCACCAAAATATAGGTGTAAGTGGAAATGAAGGAGTTCAGGATTTTCTGCTCAGTGACTGAAAGCTGTTTTTTAAGGGGAAATTTAGAAAGGAGGAGGCTGAAAAGCAGAGAATTCTTTTAATGCTTATGTTACATATGAGCCTGAGGCACCACGGAGGACCCTGGGCAAGGCTGTGTCTCCCTCAGACCTGGTTGCTTATAATTTTTCATCCCCTTTAACATGTCCAGTGTTTTCCCATGTCTTCCCTCAATCACATCAGAGGATGCTCTTTCCTGGGGATGCTGGGATGAGCCCATTACCACCTCACAGGAGTTGGTGGGTGTCCTTCCAGTTCCTGATCCCTTCCTGCAATGGAGGGACCCCCAGACCTCCATACATGCCCTGTCAGGTTCCCACTGCAGGGCAGTTTCTGTGCCGTTTTTACAGTCTAATCTCTCCCCACCCCCACCCCACCCCCGTCCTCCCCTTTCTGTGCAGCTCTCTGTGAACAACAAACCCCCCAACTCCGAGGGGCAAGGGGAGAAGAAGGACAATGCCACGGCTCCACCAGCTCCTCCGACCTATGAGGAGGCAACAGCAGGAGAAGGGATGAAGTCTGGTGGTTACCCTCCTCCCCCATCGGTCCCGCTCCACCCCAGCTGGGCTTATGTCGACCCCAGTAAGTCCTCTTGTGGCTGTACCCAGGGTGAGCCCCTTCCAGAGGGGTAGAGGTGTGCAGAGATTCCCGCAACGGGCTTATAGAGAAAAGGGGAACCAGAGATATGGTGCCCAGTTTGGTACACGGTAGAGCTCAGCCTAGAGCTGTAGCTATAAGCCATGTAAGTCCATACCTACATGTAAAAGCTGTTTCACCCAACCACTAGACCACACTGCCTTCCAGAGGTGGGACTAAACTCCAGTGCTCTGTCCCTGCTCTCCTTCCCAGTATTGGGATGGGAAAGATCCCCTCTCCCAGGGCTGGGAAAAGTCCTGGTGCAATGCTCCTGGCTCTGTAGGCAGCAGGCCCGCCCCCCCCAGCTCCTGCTCAAACCCGGCTTTCAAAGAAGCCGCTGAACTGGCAAAATTGGTGTTGCGGCATCAGTGATGTCTGCCTGCTATAAGCCGGCATTCAGAGCCAGTGGAGGGTAACACATGGCTGGACTTGAAGGCTGAATTGTTCCAGCACCAGTCTGTGTGGCTGACTCCTCAGCAAACAAATAGCTTTTCTTCTGTGGGTGCTGTGTGCAGCTACTGCTTGGTTGTGATAAGCAGACAAAGGCTCGACTGTGCCCAGTGCAGGGGAATGGCTGTATATCGGCAAGTTGGGATGGATGCAGGACGCAGAGGCTGGCAAGCAAGTCTGCTGGGGTGGCCAACTGTTTGGTCAGCACAGCTTGAACTGGAGAGAGCACTGGAGGGACTGGATTTAATGACTCCTGGGTCCTCCCTCTGTGCTCAACACTCTTCCTCTGCTGTGCTTTGCTGATTGCCTGTTCCATCCAGTGGCGACGGTCGCAGCTGCAAGGATACAGATGTTTGGGGAAGGGGTAAGAGCAAGCTAAACCCCTCTGAGATGTGCATGCCTGCACACTCCAATGGTTTCACAGACTTTTCCCATTCTTGTTTGCCTTTAGGGGTCAGAAACAGAGGGGATAAATAACATCCCAGCTTGCTCTAACAACCATCTGGGTCTTTCTACTCTCATGATGAATTAGGATGGGTAAAGCCCAAATGGGTTAGGATGTTGGTAGTTTGGCTATCCCAGAGGACTTGTTTAGGTGATATGTCAACTCTTGTCCCCTCCCTGACAAGCCTGGCAGGATTTCTTCTCTGCAGCTGGGTCCTGTGCCCTGATCCCTGCTGGTATTTTCCTCTGATTTCATGTCCTTCTCCCCTTTCCTTGCCCTCAGCCATGCTGCAAGCTGTGGCCCCTGTACCACAGGGGGTTGGTGGGGGAGATGACATAGGGCTGTGTCTAACAGCTTATAAGGGACTGGTCATAGCTGGAGGGAAGTGGCGTGTGTTTTGGGTTGCTTTCTTTACTAATGAGTTTGGGACACACTGTCTTGCTGCCTCAGATGTGGCTGTGGGTGGGAGGTGACATGGGTGCTGGGGACACTAGCCAGGGAGGAGGAAACCTCCTCCATTCCTCTGAGGCATTTAGGTGCCTAATTTGGTGTTTAGATGCCTTGATTGCTTTGACGCAGGAGGCATTGAAGTGTCCTGGGGATATGGGCCTCAGGTGCTCTCGGCCCCGCGTGGGCGATGACAGATCTCACAGAAATGCAGAAAGGACATACTGCAGGAGTTTCATCTCCACTGGGGTGTAGAAGGCACAAGAGATTTATTAGGCACAAGAAGGGCACAAGAGATTTATTTCCTGCCAGGGGCATCTTTAGGATGAGGCTTCTGCAATAAAAGCAAGCAACCTTTGACTAGTAAAACAGAAGAAATCCAGGACCAGGGCCTTGAGTTTGGCTTTTCTGATGTCTGCAGTCTGTCCTCCTGAGTTTGAGAGGGTCTTTCCTCCATCTGCCTGAAGGATCTGAGTATCACTGAGCTAAAAAGCTTTGAGAAGGAGGGAAGGCATCTGTCAAACAGGCAGGGACATGAATGTATTGCTGGTGTAATCACATAAGCCTTCATTCTATAGGAAACCCAGGCAGGGAGAGTTAGTAACACGGTAGGGGATATTTGCAAGAGAAGTAAGTAGCAGAGGGGAATGATGTGCTAAGACAACTGAGGTTTCAGGATTTGTATTATTTTTTTTCTCTTGAGCATGAGGTTCAGGAGATGGAGAAGGCTGATTCTTATATCTAATTTGTAAAGTTGATTTTAGCAGGGAGAAGCTGCTGCCTTGGGTTTCTCCTTGTAACTCACTGCCCTGCAATATCCTTGCTGCTACCTTTATTCCTGGCTATTGGCACAGTCTCCTCCCTGGCAGGCAGAGGTTTTCTGATGTTTCCCTCCATCTCCCTTCAGGCTGCAGGGCAAACTGGTGCTTTATGTTCCAGCCTTCCTCCTTGCCCATCTGCAGGGAAACTGCAGCAACAGGAGTTTGTACTACAGAGCCTTCAGCAAAGCAGAGCTGGGTTGTGTGGCATGATGATTTTTGGGGAAGGTACTCTCAGCAGTAGTATTGGAGTTGTTTCCCTCTTGTTTAGGCTTGCTGCTAAACCATGCTCTGACACCCTGCATGGAAATAAGATTCAGGGATGGACCTTATGGAAGAGCTGGCTGTAATGAGCTTCTCTCAGAGGAGAGGGCACACTGTTGACATAAGACATGATGCAGACACAGTCTAAGCTCAGGCAATTACAGAGCAACGAGGGAATCCTCCTGCACCAGAGCTCCTGATGGAAATGACGGAGGTGCTGAGTCATGGCTCCTCTGGGGGATGCTTTAATATTCAGTGAAAGGTGAGCAAGGATATGATATGAGCCTTCTAATTGCCATTAAAGATACAGTGTTACTGTAGACAGGAATGAATCCTGGTGTCCTTGTTGTGCTGGGGTTTGCAGAAGTGGTGTCCCCCCCCCACCTCCCTGTTCTCAGAGGTGATCCTAATAGGGTGCAGGAGTGGTAAGGTAGCAGAGCGCATCCCAGCAAGCCTCTGTTTTGCAGTGCAACAAGAAAGCCTTAAAACGTGGGCCTCCTGAGCTGTAGTCAGTCACTGGGGTCAGATCATTGCAGCTGGGAGGGAACTGGGTGATGGGAGCTGATTTGTCTGGCTTCTGCTTCAGGCATGAGCCCGAGCTATGGCAGTGGCGGCTACCCAGGAGACATGGAGATGCTCACGACCTTCAGCTGGGATGACAGAAATGTGCGCAGAGTGTTCATCAGGAAGGTAAGGGACAAGTCTCTCCAGGCTCAGCCTTCCCCTGTGAAGGCAAGAGACTCCCTCCGAGACCTTGGAGGGACCTGGCTGCAATGGTTTTGCTGGGCTGGGTGGGAAGCAGAGACTCTGCGGGTCACCCATGGGCTGCCTCTCGTTGCAGGTTTATGCCATCCTGATGGTCCAGCTCTTGGTCACAGTTGTTATTGTGGCTTTCTTCACCTTCTGGTAGGTCTCTTCTGTAGCAGTAATGCTTGCTTTGTCCTGTGTATGACCTGCTCCTGAATTACCATTTACTTGGGGGTGTTGTCTGTTATGTAGATACCTCAATTTTTTTCCCCATGTGCTCCAATAGAAAAACAAAACTGAGGGAACCCTGAGAGGTCCTTCAGTACTTCTGCTGCCTTTCCCCTATGTCCTCTGGATGGTGTATTGTCCATTCTGGGTGCTATCCCCAGCCAAGAGGCCTGGGCTTCTTGCCCTTGAGTATTAACTGCTGTATTTTTCCTTTGGGAGTTACCAAGGCATCAGATCCCAGCCTACCTTGGCTTCAGGGGCTGGGTTACCCCCCCCTTGCAGCAGCAGGTACCCCACACTTGAGCAGTGGCTGTCTCTAGCATTTTGGGCATGTGTGGCTCATGTTGCCTCTAGAATAAATAATGAATCACTGTCAGCCTGAGGATTTCAGCTTTTTAATTTCTTCTCAGAGAAGGCAGCAGCTATTCCCTGAGCAAGCCTGACTGTGTAATTGATAACAGCAGGGCCATCTTTCTGACTTGACAGGTTGAATTTCTTTCCAATTGGTCAGTCTGCCAGGTAGATTCAGCTGTGGTGGTTTTTGTTGGTTTTGTTGAGGTTTTTTTCTTCCACATACCCCATGCTGCATCACCCTGTGCATGTTTCCAGGTTTAATTTAGCAGCAACCTGTGAAGTGATTGGCTTTTATGCTTTCTGCTCAGCATCCTTTTTCTCTGTCTTGCAGTGAGCCGGTCAAGGGGTATATTCAGACACACTCTGCCTGGTATTGGGCTTCCTAGTGAGTATCTCTGTCATTTCCTATGGCTATGTATGCTCCAAACAGCTCTGGATGTGGCTGTGGTGATGTGGAGACACATTCCAAACACTTTTGTATCTTGCATGTGAACAATTGCTCCAAAATGTGTGCAGGGGAGCTGGGGCAATTAATGGATAACTCCGAGGTAAGAAGATAGAAAATCTCACCTAAATGAGTATGAGACGTTAGAGATGCTGGATACCTCCGAATACTTCCAAAAAGAGGGTTCTACAAACCAGGGTCAAAGTAAATACATGAGTACTGCCTGCGGAGCTAACCAGGTAAAATGGGAGCTTCCAGGAAAACAGTGCAGAAACCCAGATGAAAGGGTGCCCAGGGTACCTTGGAGGCTTAATTTGGGGATTGTCCTTTTGGAAGCAAAGGAGGTTGCCTGGCTTTACATGGCATGCCTTGATATGCAACAGATGTGAAGAAGGGTGCAGGCAGTGAAGGCGGGAGTGGGTGGGTGTGTTTGGAGGTATTAGGATGTTCCTGGCTGTGTCTGAATGGGGCTGTCATGCCTTGGTCTTCATCACAGAGCCACTCTCGGTGCCCAGAATTTGGGATGCCATTCATTAGCCAAGCCTGGTCTAAAAGGTCAGCTCGGAGGTAGTGTAGGCTGTGCTTCCATGCATTGGTATATTTGCAGTTGTGGTGGTTTCCTGGATGCCGCTTGTGTTAGTGCTGCTAATTAAGCAGGGAGAGTGTGCAATGCAATTGTCTGTGAACAAGGCTCTGTGAACTTGGCTTTAATTAGTTCACACCCAAATCATGAAATGTGTCCAGGCCCAGAGATGAGACTCCAGCTTATATAACTTAGAATAAGAGACCCAAAATAACAGTAATAGAAGGGAACTAGCGCGTTGTCATGCCTCTTTGTCCTTAAGGGAAAATAATGTTCTCCTTTTTGGCCAGTTGGTAGACAGGAGAAGCAGTGCTGCCTTGTAGAGAGACAAGACCAAGCTCTGCTCAGGTCTATGCTTTGTCCTTTGGGTTCCTCTATTGCAGCTTACTGGCCAGTTAGTATTTATTTTTTC
This sequence comes from Pandion haliaetus, assembly GCA_013401275.1. Taxonomy (NCBI): domain Eukaryota; kingdom Metazoa; phylum Chordata; class Aves; order Accipitriformes; family Pandionidae; genus Pandion; species Pandion haliaetus. The sequence goes on along the minus strand of VYZV01002873.1, from coordinate 193,239 downwards.
CTGTCTTTCAGTAGGAGCAAGTGTGTCTTGGGCCAGCTGGGGGTAGGCTCTGTACTTGAGGGACTTAAATTTTGTCTGTTGCTTCATCTCCCAGTGGGCCAACCCTTCCCTCTATCCCAGTGTCTCCAATTGCTTGTCCTGATCTAGATGTGGACCTCCTTTGTACACAGAGACCCTAGCTCTATATGCACCTCTGTAAAAATAGAATTGGGTGCCCTAGGGTGTTTTCCTACTGCTGGGGTGATGACTCAGAGGGAATAAAGCAAGAGCAGATGTGCAACAAGGGATGTGAAGAAGACGGACAACTGCAATGGCTCTCTTTGCTCCCTACATGCTTTCTTTCTATCTATTCAGCCATATCCTCTCCAGCTTTCCTGGTTTCCCTGTGGGAGAGCAATGCTCAGGTTTATCTCTGGTGCATTTATCATGGCCTGTGGGTTTGCCGTCACATTAATTTATTAGACCTAAGGTGACTGGCTATCGTGCAGTCATCGGCATGCTTGGAAGCTGCTTTCCCCCCAGGCGCTGGGTGAAAGCAAGTTCCCGCTGTGCCATAACCCATCAGCACTCTGGAAAAACACCCAGGCTGCGTGATGTCCAGAGCAGGGGGAGATCATCCCTCAGCTGTTTGATTCTTTTGCTTTGCTGAAGGGTCATGTGAGTAACTCTCCTATGACCTGGGTATGGCTTGTGCAACAGCAGATTAGGCTTGGGTCTGTGAGCTTCACTGACCTTGGAGGATCCTTCTGCTGTTGAACTCTTCCTCAAGTGCTGGTGCAGTAACATGGGACCAGTTCCCTTCTCAGACACAGACCTTCCATCTGGCCTAGGCAAGTCACTTCTGCCAGCCCTGTGAATCTTGGTTTAAGTGCTGCTGGAATCCCAGCAGGATGCCTTGATCCCACCAAGCCAGGAAGTGCCTGGAAATGAGGGGCAAAGTCTGGCCGCCTCTGTATAAGCAATTCGTGCCCTGACGAGGTGTCAACATTTGGGTGCTCCGTCTATCCCGGACTTGAATGCTACCCTTGCTCTGCTCTAAAACCATCCTTCAGGTTTTTCAGGGATGTTTGTGCTGTCCCACCTTGGGCAGAAAACTGCTTTGGTGAGAGGTAGTTACTGCCTTGCTTCCCACCCAGCCTCAACTTCTGGCATGGCGCTTGCATTTTAAACAGTGCAGCAGAGCACTGAAACTTGTCAGCTGGAGACTTCTGTCCTGTATCAACATACAACCCTTGGGTTTTCCTCCCTAAACTGCTCTTTTTCTCTTCTTTGCAGTGCTGTTTTCTTTGTGACCTACTTGATTCTTGCTTGCTGCTCTGGACCCAGGTAAAACATTTTCTTTTTGGATTTGAAACAGACCTGTGAAATGAAGGATGAATGTTTTCCTCTTGTTTCAAGCATGGATAACAATGTTGCAGAGATGGGATGGGATCACAGTGATGTAGGGACTGAGGTGGCAGCTGTATTTTAGGCCTGATGCAGTTGTGGGTTGCTGCAACACAGCATTAAAAGCTGAAGTCAAGTTGCAACTGGAAAGGAAGCTATGTTGCAGCAACAATTGCATCATGGTGTAGCTCCAAATTATCATTATTAAATACTGCAGAGGATGGTCATCTTTGCTCTTCATGGAGCAGGGCACTGCTGGCTGTTCGGCTGGAGTATCATGGGGACATTTGCCCTCTTGGTCTAGGAGCACCACAAATGTGCTCTCATTCCTAACAGGATGACTGTCCCCTTGTACCACCCCTGCCAGTTGCAGCACAGGCCATTAATTATATGGCACATCTTATGTAACCTGTTGTGCAGTGCTGCTAACTACCTCTGCCCTCTGCATCGCAGGGCTGACCAGCCCGTTTCTTCACTTGCAGGAGGTATTTTCCATGGAATCTGATCCTGCTGAGCATCTTTGTAAGTAGCACATCTGGACAGCATCTGCCCTGCCCCTGCAACCAGTGTGGGTTTCATAATGGCTCCAAGGAGGAGAGACGTCTGGTCTGGATTCTTGCAGAAAGCAGGAATTTCATCCTCTAATTGCCCTGCACTTGGGCTGAGGAGCTGTAATTGAACTAGAATGTGATAAGCAGGAAAGAAGGGAGCCTCTGTTTAAAAAAATAAAAAAATGCCTACAGAGGCTGGTGGTGGGAGCTGGGGTAGGGTGCTGGAATCCTTTGCAAGAGGGGTAGAGGGATGGAGAAGGTGGGACTGCTCTCAGGGTGGTGGCCTGCCCTCATTTTAACCTGCCCTGTGGATATTAATCACTGGAGCATTAGAAACTATGCAAAAATTGCTTTTCTTGAGCATCTCTTTAGGAGGTTTCACTGCCCTTGTCACTGTAATTGAGATGTTTTATCTGTTGCATGTCTCTCCCTGGGACATGAATGCAGAAGTAATGTGGTTCTTTTTCCCTCCCAGACACTCTCCATGGCTTATCTCACTGGGATGCTCTCCAGGTAGGTTAGGCATGTGATGTCTGGATGTCTTCTGGTCCTATGTCCCATCTCTTCCTGCAAAAAAAACTTCCCTACTTCTCGAATATATGGGCCACTTGATCTCTCTGGAGCTATTCCAGTAGCCACACAAAGCCTGACCTTCCCTTTTGAAAATACTTTCTAAAGAAGCTCTCCATGACCTATGGTGGCATCCCTTTCTGTCACAGTTGACGCACCACAGGGCAGTCCCTGGCTATGCTAAACCCTATAGGAGAGTACTAGAGAGCCAGGGACAAGGCAGTGCCTGCATGGGTGGTCTGTAGGGGACTACCATACACTATGATTTCACCTTTTCCACTAAGCAGCTCTGTAGCAGATGGGGCTGGTGTGAGACAAGAAGTTTTTTCCAGAAGTTTCAGGTTTTTTGTAGTCTACAGCTTGCTCCCTTTTGCTGGTGTTTTTACTGTTACAATCTGCTCACAAGATCAGCTCTGGTTCACGTGGGTCCCTGGTGATGAGGCAGATGAGCCAGTGGGTGTTGATGGATGTGAGCTGGGGACAAAGAAAGTAGCAGCTTCAGCAGCTCGGGGAAAATACCAGTGGTATTCACTCTTCAATCACACCAAAGGGGAGAGTGGGGACTGGCTTTTCTTAGGGCTGAGCCTGGTGCTGTAGTCAAAATAGTACAGGCATACAAAAAAATTATAACCTAAACCTGCAGTCTCTCTACCTGTTCAAATCCCTCCTTCCCTGCAGTTTTCCAAGACACAAACCCCTGTTATGAGCATATCACTAGCGTACAGTGGCTGCAGCTTTCTGATTTCTCATTGTGCTGCAATGATATTGGTCGTTCTATTTTTATTACCTGCCAGTTTGAATCCTCCCCCTTCTCCATCTGCCCATGGACAGATAGGTTTTTATAGTAAGTCTCCATCTTAGCTGCTCATGAGTTCCCAGAAGGCATAGACATGCCCTCCTGCCTTCCCTCTTCTATTTAAAGCAGGAGGGAAACCCATCTAGTCTTTTAGTGTTTTCTATCCTTCCCTTTTTACGTTAAGGGGGAACATTGATAATTTCAGTGCCATTTGTGCTTTCCTTGTACACATCTGCTAAGCTTCTGCCTGTCTTACTTAATCCCTCCTTCTACCAGTCCCTGGAGGAAACACCGAAAAGTGGGTTTGCTGTTAATTTTGCAGTTACTACAATACCAAGTCAGTCCTTCTGTGTCTGGGGATCACAGCCCTGGTGTGTCTGTCCGTCACGATCTTCAGCTTCCAGACCAAGGTGAGTTTGTGCTGACCAGTCCCTCTGGGAGAGGCATCTCCCAGGGGTAGTATGCAGGGTCAGGCAGTGCTGGGGGTGAAGAGGCAGGTTTGTAGGGCTCTGCATACAGGAGCAATCTGAGGGATGCCAAGATGTAAAGTGAAGCTTACAGGAAGATTAGGGCAGATGCTGGGGTGTGGGATGTGTCAGGGGTATAGATGGGGCTGGAAGATGATATTGTATGGGGGTAAGCTGGTTTGTGGTTTTTTGGGTTTGGTTTTTTTTTTGGGGGGGGGGGTTGTGGTTTTTTTTGTTTGGAGGATTAGGCTGTAGGGTACAGAAGGGCACTGGCACAAACATGTATGATGACCTTTTGGATTTCAGGTGTGCAACGGGCACTGAGTTCTTGCCTGTGGCAATAAAGGGGATATGGTAACTGTCTGGCTCTGTGTGCTGTACAGGTGGGTGTTGGGCTATAGGACCTGAGATGCAGATGAAGCAATTGCCATGTGACGGCAAGATGGGTGTGCTGCTTGATAGTCCCTCCCTGTGAACACAGGGAGGTTTGGCTCCCCTCACTGCCTCCTGTTTCAGCACTCTGCACTTGTAATGTGATGTTCTTTACCTCCACAGTTTGACTTCACCTCCTACCAGGGCATCCTCTTTGTGATGCTCATGGTGCTCTTCTTTGGTGGCATCATCCTGGCTGTGATACTGCCCTACCAATATGTAAGTAATGACCTGTGCCCCTCCTTCCTCACCCAGTGCCACCAGTTCTGGTGCAAGGCTGGGAGCTGATCAGCCTAAAGTGGGCAACTCCAGGGCTTGGCTTGAGAAGAGGTGTGTCCCAACCTGCTCTCTGAAAATGTGCAGAAACACCAGCAGAAAGAAAAGGCAAGACCAGGTGGCTGGTGCCTGATTGTTGTACAATCAGATATCAGGCTGTAGGGACAGCACTGGCCTGGGGCTTGAGGAAGTTTGCTTCTGTTCTTGGAGCTACGTAGTGACCCTGTGGCAGGTCACATCACCTGCTTGTGCCTCAGTTTCCCCTCCAGTAAAACCAGGGTAGTGAGCAAATGAAAGCACTGGCCTGCCCCATAAAGGGCTCTTGCCCCAAATTCAGGGCAGGACTTGGACTCTGGACAAGTGCAGTGGGGTGTCTGTCTGGCCAGACCTGGCTGTATTCATGCTAACAACAAGCACCATCCCACAGTGTTTAAATCTTGAGGCTCAGATTTCTCAGAAATAAGCACCTCTGGACCCCTGATGATGAGTGACAACCTTATTGCTCCTCCAGCTGCTGCAAGCCCCTCTTGCATGGGTCCTAATTAACCAGTTTTCTCCCAGGCACTGACTGATGGATTTATTTCCTTTAGGTCCCTTGGCTCCATGCGATCTATGCTCTGCTTGGTGCCATTATCTTTACTATGGTAAGCGGGTGCTGGTCACGGGGCCTGGGAACATGCTGGAAAAACAAGCAAATAAGCAAGGAGCAAATGCTTTTAGCATTGAAGGGTGCTTGGGGAAGGGAGAAGGGAGAGTCGGAGGATTGCAGAGAGCCTCCACATCCTCAAATGGCTCATAAATAGCAATTATTGCAGTGACCTCAGCCTTGCCCCGAGAAGATGTTGGTGTACGTGACAGTGCTGGTGCGGGCCATGGTGTGATTGGCAAACCCATGCTGTATGTGCAATACTAGGTGTGAACAGCAGAAAGCATTGTAGGGACAGGGCAAAAAGGGATCTCTGGAGTGGGAAAAGCAGAGACTAAGCTTTGGCACATCAGTGGGAGCTGGACTACAGGGCTCAAAGGGAGGGAGCCTGGGGAGGAAATGAGGCTGCAGAAGTGAGCAAAGTCAAGTTGGGGCTGGTTGAGTGGGAGTGAGCCAAGGATTGGGTATGACTTTGACTGACAAACAAAGGTAGAGAAAGACAGTGAGAGGCCATGGTTTGGGATTAAGGGGCATTAGGAAGGTTCACTGCAGGCAGGAAAAGCCCTGAAGCTGGGCAGCTCCTCCAAGGAAAGTTGACAAGGTTTGATTCATTCCTTCAGCTGTTCCCTGGCAGTCCCTCCTGTGAGCTTCTTCCTAGAGCAAGTCCCAGCAGTGCCGTGCTTGCCATTCAGGTGTGGGAGATGTCTGGGAAATCCTTGGCATTATGTTGAGGTGGGGGTCAGGAGGAGGGCTGCCTTGGGGTTCAAGGCGGTGCTCATTGGGCATGTTGTGAATAAGAACAGTTGAGCAATTTCATTTATTAGCTATAAAAGTCATTTCAAGTGAGCTCGGATATTTCTTCTGTGATTCACAATTAAAGACTGTTCTGTAAAATAAGAGTAGGCTAAACATCTTATAATTACCCCATAAACTTCAGTCAGAACCTCAGCTCAGCCTGACAATGTCTGGCGAGATCAGTTGTTATTTATGGCTGGGGAGGGCAGAGGTGCCAGCTGACCCCAGGCAATGGCAAAGATGTCCTGCCAACCCTGAAGAACTCCATGCCAAGGTGTCTGTTGCGGGCTAGGTTAACAGAAGGAGTAAAGGTGAGATGGGAAAAGATACTGGGCTTTAAAGTATGCAACAAGGTGCAGGTTTTCTTGCAGCTGGGCCACCAGCCTGCCTTGTAGCCCATGTTTGTTCCTGTGAGTGCTGTGTTCTTGCAGGCAGGCTGGGCAGTGGATTCCCACTGTGGTGACTTTACTGGTAAAATCTGCCCTGCACTCAGTTGTGTTTGTACCTCAGAAAGGTGTTAGCTCCCCTCTGGTCTGGCTACCTCTGTTGGCAGCTCTGCAGACCTTGGTGCTGCCCAGGATCTGGGGTTTCTTGATCTTTATTGCTCTGGTGCTGCTGCAATGTCATGTTGGGTCCAGGTCACCTTGTTACCTGGCAGCTGTTTCTGAACTGGGGGAAGTCTGGGAATAACAAGTCATAGGGACTGGCTGAGGAGGAGCCGGGAGAACTGTTCCAGACCTGATCCTGGGACACATTTGGGATGGATAAAGCATGAAGGAAGCAAGTCTGGACTAATAGTTAGGCTTGGGGTTTCACTATAAAGAGTGAAATAAAGGAAGGGGAAAGTTTGTAGCTTGCTCAGTGCATTGTCCTGAGCTTTTTAAATTGCAGTTACAGCCCATAAAAAGGACCTGCACTTTTATTCTGGGTACAGTGAAGCAATTGGGAGAACTGCCATTAGAGCACTTCTTGCCTCCCTGTGCCAAATCTCCATGTGACTGTCATTGGATTTCTTCCTCTTTCTTCACAGTTCCTCGCATTTGATACCCAGATGCTGATGGGGAATCGTCGGTACTCGCTGAACCCAGAGGAATACATCTTTGGAGCCCTCAATATCTATCTGGACATCATCTACATCTTCTCCTTCTTCCTCCAGTTCTTTGGCTCCAGCCAGGAATGAGTGCAGCAAGGCAGTATCTTCTCTTTGCTGGCAAGATGCAGGTGTTTGAAAAAATATTAAAAGAGGAGGAAAAAAGGGTTACAAACAAAACCAAACCCACCCTTTCTGGCTCACTAGCAGGCTCCATTCAAACAGCTGAGCAAAGCCCCTGGGCCCCTTATGCAGCTTGTATATATGCTGTTAGGCCTTTGTGACCCAGAAAGCAAAGCAGGGCTTAAGTGTTATGTCTCTTCTGCTCCCTCCACTCCCACTGAGATCAAACCAGACCAGAGATTGGGAGGCATGAAACCAAGACCTTCTTTCCCCAGAGGCTGTCAGAGTTGTCTGTCTGCATCCTGCATGTCATGGGATGTCAAAGTGCCGAGAACAGCTCTGCAAAGGGAAAATACTAAGGAGAGAAGAGTAGGAAATTTTGCTAGGATCCTGTCAGGAAAACCAGCTGAACAAAGGGAAAAGTCTAGGGAAATCCTTGTGTCCCCCTGTTTCTACCCTACATTCATTTGGAGCCTTGTGGCCTCTGCAGAGATGTATTACTGATAGTGCCTGCTTTTAGAAGTGCAGAGCACAGGATCATGTAGTCTGGTTATACCAGCAATCAGTTCTCCAGGCACAAGGGAACCTGTTGTTCAGGACGTGCAGCCTCTTTGAGGACATCCCTAATGCCCCTGCAGGAAGAATTCTTCTGTGTCCTTTGCACCTGGCTGTGGGGCTGAGTATGTACTTTCTTTCCTTCCCAGAGTGGGATAGCAGGACCATCGGCTGTGGGCTCACCTCCCCACCCAAGGGGGACATGTATGTCAGTTCTCTCTGAAGTGTGACTTTTCACATGGGAGGGTTGTGAACCCATGTAAGGAATGTTGGCAGAGAAGAGATGAAAGAGGCTGATCTTCAGAGCCTGTGCAAAGCCAGGCACCTTCTGATGTGGGAAATGAGTGGCTGAGATCCTGTGACCCATCATAAGGGTCTGATGCCTTCACAAAATTGTCTTTGTTGCTTGAGATTAATGGTCCTAAGTGGTTACTACCCAGAGACTGAGGCCAGGGTGAATGCCTGTTGCTCAAAATGGCTACTGCTTTGTAGTAAACACTGATGTTGTCTCTTGCTCTGGCCATTTTCCAGTTTTGCTCCCTCAAATGGGGATGTTGGTAAGAGCACTGGATGCCTCTGAGTGCTCAGGTAACTTTCCATCTTCCCCTTGCTCACATTCCCCTGTTTGGGGATTAGTTGGCTAATTTCTAACTCTAAAGCTCCAGGTGGAGATAAGAGGCCTTTTGCTCTTATTTAAAAAGTGATCCTTCCTGCTGATAGAAACTTGTATCTTCAATCTCTCTGGGAATGCCAGGGCAAGTGCGTCACTGAGCTGCCTCTAGCAATTCCTGCGTATTAGAGGCTATGCCAAAATGTTCCATACTGCACATTCCTCCTCTGCTGCTGCCCTGGCTTTTACCCTTCACATGTTGTTGTATCCTCCTCCCACATGTGTTCGATGCCCTGAGCTGGGCAGAGAAAAAAGTTGTTGTGCAGAGGGTAAAAATACTTCGGCCCCTCTGTGGCTGCACTGACCTTGTCCATGATCACACAGGAGCACAACTGATGCCTTCCACCCTACCTTCTTCCCCCAAAGCCCCCAAACAAACAAACAAAAAAACCCCAGAGTGAAAATCTTTTTAGGGATAAAGGAGACTATTAGGTGATGACAGCATCAAGTTAATGATCCACTGATTTCTGCATGCATTGCAGAGAAGAAACAAGGGCCTGGAATTGCTGAGTGGGCAGAATTGGGAGAGAGGACAGCATGGGAGGCATCCTAAAAGTTTATGAAATAGAAGTTTAAAGAGGGAATTTTCTGGCTCAGACCCATGCAGGCACTTCTGAAATATCTTAGCAGACAGGCTGTGCAGCCTTTTTTTTTTTTTTCTTTTTTCTTCCTCACAGCAAAAGGCCTTGTAGGTATTTCTACTCTGAGGTTTTGAGGAGGGAGTATGGAGTTATGTGATGAGTTCTGACTCTGAAATAGTGCTAAAAATTCTCCTGTGGAGTACAATATAGACCAGAGCTCTGCAGCCCTCCTTTCTGCACCAGGACTCCTCCAAACTGGCCCTGCATACCCTGGGACCCTGGGGAGGAGAACATGGATCTGCCACCCACTCTTGATCTCTTGCTCTTTTTCCTTCTGGTGTGGAGTAACTTTGCTGCTGCCTGAGCTGCTGCTACGTCCTGGTTTTCTGCTCCTGTGTGGGAAAAGCTTGCATGGCACCTGCTCCATCTCCAGGCCACTTGAATGGGGGTGGCTCACTGCCCTCCTATGCCCCTCCACATGGCTCCCTTCTTGCATGTGTCCTGGTCTCTCTTCTGCGCTGACCCCGTGGCTTGCAGTCCATCCGAGCCAGACCTACTGAAAGCACTCAGACTGAAGCAGTGAGTAACACATACATGCTCAGAGAGGTGGAAGTCCTCATGAGGCTGAGTAACACAGGATTAAGGGTGGGATATAGCTATAGGCATGTTCCTCCTGGGTTCTCTGACCATCTGCACAGGGGATGTGCAGGTCTGCTTCTCTTCCTCTGTGTGGATGTCCCTTATCTGAGGCGTGCATCATCCAGACCCTGGCTCTGTATCCCCCTGCTCCTTTTGTCCAGCCATTCTTATGATTTCATTGTAAATAGGATTTTGTATTTTCTCTGAACATTGCTAATAAATAGTTGCAAAACTGTTATTACTGTTGTGAGGTCTTGATACTGTAGTACAGCTGAAGGAAGGTCTGGTTGCGCAGCTAGTGCTTCATCCCCTTAAAACAGAAAACATACACAAGATTGGGGCATGATGTGGCATGGCCCAAAGTTTTAATGGAGGCCAGGCTCTCCCTTCTGTGGTTATGACTAAGGAACACATCCTGCACAAAGTAATAAAATGCACATGGCTCCAGCATAGGCATCGTGCATGAGAAGTATCTGAGAACTGAGGGCCAAAGGCCTCCTTGAGTGAGGATCCCGTTCTCTCTTAGGCTTGGTTTAAGTGGCCACAGGACTAAAAAAAAAAAAGTGGAGGTAAGCAACTTTTATAAGCAAGGCACCTGCTCAGAGGGCATTTTCTGTAGCTCTGGAGAGCAACATGATATTCTAAGCTTTCTCTAGAGTCAATGGGAAAAAGAAATGCCTCCAGAGAGCAAGTCACCTGACCTTAATTAATGCCTACACTGGGAGGTGAAAACTCATATCTCTATCAGCTCTGAAGGGCTCATCAGTCCAGGCTGTCAGAGCTCTCAGAGGACAGAAGTCACAACTCCAGCATCTTGTTGCAACAGATCTCTGCTCTTCAGAAGGAGCAGTGCCCAAAAGGCAAGTGTGAGATTGTTGCCTAAGAAGTGTGGCTAGACAGTATGGTACAGCCACTGTGGGCTTTCCAGTCCACAGTTGCATTTTCTGCAGCAAGAAAATATTTTGCCCTGTGTTTTGCTGGGTAGTGCTCTGTTGTGGGACAGCATCTGTGGAAAAATAACTGAAGTGGAGCATTTCCATGCAAAAAATGAGGCGGCCGTGAGCATTTACATGAGGCGTCATTAGCTGTTCCTGTAATTACCACAAATGGGATAAAAGGCTGATGATTCAGTAAAATTTCAACACTTGGCTCTTGAGGAATGGGGCAAAAATTCATTTGGCTTAATTGAAGTGGGACCACTCAGAGGTAGGATGCAGGGATGTGGGTCAAGGGAGGAGACCAGCAGATTCATCAGGGTGTGAAGGATGCTGGAAAGAGGAAGGGATCGTGCTGCTTCCCATGCCTATAGCAAACAGGACAGGAATTTTGGGGGACCCAAATACAGCCAGAGAGAGTCAGAGGAGACCTCAAAAAATGTGAATTCTACTACCTGGAGAAGGAGGAAATTTTTATTTACTTTTGCATGTCTTTCTGCCTTCTTTCCCTTCTGTGCTTGAGGTATTTTGAGGAAGGATGGACTTTTGATGTCAACTCTGCACAGGCTTTGCCACAGTGTGGGGGAATCCCTGCTGACTCCTGCTTGCTTCTTCCATGGCAAGAACAAAACGTGAGAAGGGCTCAGATTCAGGCAGGAGTCGTTCATCTGCATTTCTGAGCTCCTGGCGCCCTCTGCTCTTCACACTGTGATAAAAAAACCAGCATAAAATGAAATCCAGGTCCCCTGTGTCAATTTGACCCTAAACCCTTTCCCACGCCAACTCTTTCCCTCCTTTAACCTCGAGTTTTCATTTTCTTCTGCTGTAAAACCTCCTGCTTTTGTGGGCCTGGGCAATCCCAGGGCAATCCCATGTTTGAATGTGATGTAAATAACATTTATATATTATTTTTATATATATTGAAATAATGTCTTCATGAAAGTTTGTAAAAGCTTTTACAAATAGAGAAAGCGCTGGCTGAGGTTGTGTCTTGCCCAGATTCAGATGGGTTTTGACACCAGCACTGGGTGAAAGCCAAGGTAAAATTCCTGGCTTTATTTGACACCCGTCTTTGGATGTGGGTTGTTTCTTGAAGGGGGGGTGGGCTCCTCCAGTACCCTGCTGCAGAGGTGCCCTGGGCTGGGGGGGACCCCAAGATCCCCCCCAAAGGCCTGCATCCCCAGGCTAGGCCGCAGCATTGCCACAGTAACTCTGGGGCAAAGGTCAAAGTTGGCAGGGCCAAAGGTGACACCTGGGTGGTTGGAGTCGTCCCTCTTCGGTGTTTTTACACAAAATCTCTCATCTTCTTTTCACTCAAGTGGACCCGGGAAGGCAGGGGTAGGGGGCTGTGGCTGTGCAGGTGTTGGCAGCGGGAGGGTGGTGGTGTCCCTTGACCCCGCCCCTGCCAGACCACCCAGGCCGCAGGTCCCTCCCTCGCCCCGATGCAGGTAAGCGCATGCGCAATCGCCTCCCCGCCGGAACCTTTCTTCCCCGGAACGCCTCTACTCGCCTCCGGTTTTCGCCCGGCGTGCGCGGGGCAGATGGAAAAATGGCAGCGCCCATGAGTGAGTGGTCTCCCGCCTTGGATCCTGGCGCTGCTCCCTACGGCAACTTCCCCAATTATTCCCGCTTCCATCCTCCCGAGGGGCGAGTCAGCCTCCTGCCTGGCGGGCTCTTGCAGAGTCTGTTCCCCGCGGCGGCCCGCCCGCTGCTGGGGCTCGATGTGGGGTGCAACTCGGGGGTAAGAGGCCGCCTCGGCGGGCAGCGGGAGTGAGAGGCCGCGGGGCAGCAGGCTTGGGGGTTCATGGCGTGAGGGGAAACGCTGGGGTGGTGGTCTGGGCCGTGGGAGAAGGCTGGAAAGAGTTGGAGAGAGTCGCTGGTCTGGAGTATTGGGGGGCTGTGAGAAAGATTATGGGGAGGTACGGGTCTGGGCTTTTGGGAGGCTGTGAGAAAGACTGGGGGGAGGCACTGGTCTGCGGTCTTCGGGGGCAGTGGGTCGGACTGGGGAGGTCCTTCTCTGGGGTTCTGGGGGACAGTCCAGC